>CM031870.1:6787493-6823783 GCA_018697195.1 Certhia americana
AAAAAAACAATACCATTGATCCTTCACAGATTCCCCACAGGAGAGCAAAGAAAGTTGCCTTTGGTGAGAAGGCTGCCTGCTCTTACCTCTGGGAAAGCTGCTGGGGATGTGGAGGGCCTACACTGATCCTCCTGCCCAGTGCTCAGGAGCTTAGACACAGGTGCAAAAAGAGGCAGGTGAGCAAAACAAAGGCCTCCATCATCCCAAGGGTCCACACTATTTACTTACTTATTTCCCTGTGGGTTGCTGAGGGATTGCTAATGAGCAGTGCAGGCTGTTGTGATGCTGCTGCTCCACAGCAGCACAGGGGGAGGGATGTTAGTGACCACAGCCTGCAGCTGCACCTGCAACTCTGGCTGAGGACTGAACCAAAACCTGTGCCACCAGCGTGCTGCTGCTTCTCTCCACACCTACTGCACTCACTGTACATGATTTAGGATGAAGTCAGTGCATTGTTGTGCTGTGACAGCCTTTAAATACAGCCTTGAAGAGCTTGATCTTTTAACTGCTAACTTATACTAACTTTTTGTTCTATATCTCATAATTGTGTTGTCAAAGTTTACACATGCTACTGCATAAAAAATTTTAAAAAGGTTAAATGGACAACTTGGAAGAACAGAAATATAAAAAAAGGAGAAGAATTATAGCTGTAGGTTCTAACATGTTAAAATTTCTGTCTCTAGTCAGTGTGCGTGTCTGTATAGGTCAGCCAGCATGGAAATTACTTCAAACAACATGAAAAAAGTTTGGCTTTTGCTGGGTAGGGTTGATCTCCATCAGATTCAGCTTCTTTTGAACTTGAAATAAGCGTTTGCTTCCAGTATGTGCAGTAAGTCAACTGGAAATGTGGATTTGGTGGATCATAGGATCATACATCTCTTCCAAAGAAATACAAATTATGTTTGAAAAGTAGTTTATTGCAAAAAGTTGCCATGACAGTGATTTTTCAAGATGTGAACTGTAAGAAGTTTCAACAGGTTCCTGGGGAATGAGGCTGCACAACATCCTGTGTTCCTCCCTGGTGATTTATAAAAAGGAATTATTTAGATACAGGAGGCCAAAAGAAATTAACATTGATGTGCCAGATGTTAACATTTTCTTAAATTCTTGGAATTCAAGGGATGCTATGGTCAGATAGGAAAAGATTCTAGCTAGTACTTCCATGGTGAGAGAGGCAGACTCCTCTGTTCCCCTGCATGTTAAGCTGCCTGGTGGCTGTGCACCCACTGGAGCGTCTCCTAAAAGAGCTGTGAAGCCATGCAGGAAGGAAAAAAGGTGGTTGGTTATGTGGAAGATGAGGTTTGGGAGCAGAATATTTGGTCTCCATCTCAACAATAAATGCCTAAAAATGATTCAGTGGAGATATGTTTTTGCTCTGTATGTGTATATGAGTGAAAGTATCACTCCAGAGTTTCCAGGCATTTTGAAATGTTTGTGGCTTTGAAGCTCTATCAACAGCTTTAGTCTGAGCTAGGTTTTTTGTGTCAGTCAAATTTTCCTAATCCACATACAGGATTCAGGTTTGGGGAAAACTCATGTGGAGATTGGCATATGTGACAAGACCTTGTTTCATGGTTGTCTTTCTACATGCACCCCTCCTCTTTTTGCTGAAGGAAGCTCTAAACAAGCTAATGTTCCTACTTGTTTCCTAAGAAGTAGATCTCATGTAAAAGGTAAGTATGCAGCAAGGCAGCTTTTGATCATCTGTCTGCTCCCTAGATGTACTTAGAGCTGTAAAAATGAGATGTTTTAGTGTTTCTGTTAGTATGGTACAGCTGGGGAGCTTTGCCAGAGATTTCTTGTTTGTTATGTTTTTCTACTAGATCAGATACAGAGGTATTGACTAGGGGGTGCAGTTGCAGCTCTTGCTACACAAACCAGACGTACCTTTGTCTTCTTCTCTTCAGAGGTTTCTTGTTATACAGCAGAGTTGTGAATTTAAGAGAAGCAAAGTTGAGCCAGCTCGAACATGGGAAAACAAACATGAAAAAGAATGTGCTAGAGACATAAAAAAGGGAGTTATTCTGCAGACTCAAATAATGCTTTGCTAGGTAGCAGCTGTCTGGCATTCACAGATTAATCAGCGCTCAGCTAACATGCAGTGGCAGTGATAGCATGTCCTCTGCTTTGCTTGGAGAGTATGAAATGAGGAATTAACTCTCCCATGCTGTAAGCCATGAAAGTATCTGGAAGTGTATATTTACTCTGAACAAACATTTGAATTTGTCAGTTGTCTTCAGTACCTGTTTATATGATAACACAGAGTTAATGGTGTTAATGCTATTTTTTAAGTCAAAAAAGTGAAGTAGTTTTTTATAAAATGACTCCTTGAACAAATGGAGTTTGGCTCTGACGGATTCTCAGTGATTTTGGTGCATTTCATGGTTTTCATAGCCTCTTCTAAATGTAAAGATTTGTGTCATCTTTTGTCTTCCAGCATTCTATGTGGAACCCAGGGAGCCTAAAGGAAGCTGTGAAGCTAGTGGAATGATTCCCTGTGTAGCTGAAACTGTGTAAGTATTAGATCTTTGCTTGCAAGATCCTTTGTCCAGCACAATTGTTAGAACAGTGGTTGCTTCACTGCTTCAGCAGTGGCAGTGGTCATCTCCTGCCTCACCAATGGGAAGCTCTGTGTATCTGCTCAGGGCTGGAAACAGACAGGGCATCCCTACTCTCAGCTGCTTTTAAAGTCATGTATCCCTGATCTTTAAAAGGAAGATTATGTATAGAGGAATTCTGTAAAATTCTTAGAGTGTGCTCAAGTGTTTGTGTAAAGCTGAGGCTGGGTTGAGGCTTAGTTAAGCTCTAGTTATGTTGTCTTTGCCTTAGCTAGTGAAATGCTACTTGGAAAGGGATTTAATGGTTGGCTGAGCTGTCTCCCCTTTTGTTATAAGAATTCATAAAATTGACTTTGAGGTCTTCTTGAATGTATGGAAAGCTTTTTCCTCCACTCTCTTGATACTTTCTGTGTTTTGAAACTCATTATAAATAACTACTGATGCAACACTTTATTAAAAAGCATAATGCTTGTTTTGCTTGTTATTCTCTGGACGCATCCAATAATTTCTATTACTACAATAACATCAGTCATTATAGAAAAATACAGAGTTACTTAAGTATCTCCTTTGCATCTTCTCTCCTCCTGCCAGCTCACCCCCCACTTCATTGCTGCTGTTTTCAATTGTGCCACGGTGTGCTTGTATGATTGAGAGTTATTACTGAGTCACTTTGTGTTGCTCCCTTCAAATTTTGGGTTATGAGTGATCTGGTCACTTGAAAAAGTAGGAAAAATGCTGCGTATTCCTTACAGCACTTAGAAAAAAGTCCCACACAAAACCCCCACCAAATCAAAAAGCCTCACCAAGCTTTTTTTGTTACAAAGGCCAAGGCCTTTGTAATCTCTAGGTTTTCATTTAATGCGTGGGGTCATATGGCTCTGCACATCCTTTGTTCTTAGAGGGTGACTTTCCTTTAGCTGGCTGTATTCATCAGCACTCATCTTCTTGTGTTCCCAGCTGCTGACTCCTTTCTAGAAAGGTGCAGATAACGTCACTGTGGATCTCTGATTTGAAAGAGGAAGGTGGCCTCATGGTCATCTTGGTGATTCATATGTGCTGGAGATCATTGCTCAATACTTTTCTGAGTAATAGACTTCTTTGGGAGGACTGCATCCTGTAGCACTGAGCACATGCCAACCTTAGCCCTGAATTTTGATCTTTTTTAGTAGAATGGCAAAAGTAGTGGTCACTGCTGCCTTTTATGTCTTGCTTTTATGCTGTACAAGTCTCTTAGTAATTTTGCTCTTGGGAACTGATCCTTTTGGGAATTGATGCTTTGCCACCAATCCAGTGTAACCTTTGGGTACACAAGAACTTTATACTTGTAGTTTCTGCTCCAGCTGGGAGCAATCTCTCTGCAGATCCTTGTGCTCTGTGATACTCACTTGGCTTGCAGCTCTGTTCACCTTCCTGAGGGTGCTCTCTCCCACTTCTTGAGCTCTGGCTTCACTGCTGCTCCTGATACTGCAATTAGATCCTCTCTCCAACCTTCCTTAACAAAAGGACCGGTTTCTCCCACTAGTTTCTGTCTCCTTCCAAGGCTCTTGTTCCTTTTGTGCCTTGAAACCTGAGTCAGGAAGGAAGCGGAGGTGACTAGTTAGTGAAGTGGATCCAGCTCAGCTAAGGCAATTTACAAAATGGTAACTGATCGAGTGCCAAAAGACTTTTCTCTTACAAAACCAGATACATGCACAAGCTGCCAGCGGATGCAGTCTGGATTTATTTTTTTTTTTTTCCAAGCTGGTTTTGCTATTTTTGGGGTAGAATGCTTCTAAGTATCTGGCACATGGCATCAAATTTCATGTAGAAGAAAAGTGAGGAATTGCAGCAACTGTACATCAGTATCTTCTAGTGTTTGTTCATAAGGAGTAGGATTGTGCTCTGAAAACCTCCTTGGTGGGGAGGAGGAAGGAAGAACTCTGTTAGTGCAGGGAAGAGCAGTGCTAGTAGTGGCCAGGCAGTGGCTGTTCAGGAGCAGCATTCAGCTCTTTGTAAGGCAAGTAGCAGTACAGAAAATGTGTTTGTTACAAGGGTATGATGTGAGGGAGGTGGATAACTTGCCCTCTAGGGGTTAATGCTACTGGGCTTGCTTGTTTTTGGAAAGTGCTGATGGGACATCTCCTAACATACAGGTGTCTAATAATGCTGGCAGATTAGTGTATTGTAGTGTATTTTTGTGTGTATTGTAGTGCTCTTTTTGTGACAGCAAATGACTTTAAACCCATCAGTTTCATCACATCGGTGATGTCCCTTTGGAAATCCGAACATTAGATTGTTATCATCATTAATACAAGCTGTTGCTTAGGAAGCATGACGGCATGAGTCACTTCTATTAGGAAAGTTATGGATACAGTATGTCAGTCTTGCAAACTGCCTTTTTAAAAAAAAAAAAACCAACAAACTGGTTTCAAATTGGGTTTCCTGAAGTGAATTGGATTAATCTGTTAATTACATTGTGTGTGATTTGACTGCTTTAGAGGAAGGTACTGTTCACTAATGGGCAGCTGTTCCTTAACCTTCCTCCATAGGGAAAAGCTGTTCCAAATCACCAATACCTGATAACTACGGTTACGTCTTTGAGCAGAAAGTTTTCTATTCTACCTAAACTCTGCTTTAAACTCTAATACTAGTCTGTACTTGGGATTTTTTGTTCTGTTCTTTCAGCTGCACGCTTCTCTCTAAAGAAAAATTTGTCCAGTGTGGTGCTCGCTGCCTCTGAGAAATTGATGGAAGAACAAGAATTAGTATAGATTGAGGATTAGAATTTGGATGGATTTAAATATGGTGGGGGGGAAAGCTGATATGTGGGAGTTAATTACTAAGCAGTTTTTCTACTGTCTACTAATATCCTGTTTGTTTTGGTGTTATGAAATAATGACTGGAGAGGACGATGTTGCTCAGGCACCTGGAAGCACAGAAATCAGTGCCAGGCTGTGCTTCACAACTCATAAAGCTGTGAAGTACTAAGGACCAGTGAAATTGTCATATGGATTGTTTATATTGATGTGCGTATTTTTATAAATCCTTTCAAGTACAAATTACTGTGAATTTCTTGAATATATTTACTCAAACTTTGCTTGCTTATAAAAATGATGCTGTGAAATTAATCTTTAAAGCATTGCAATGAATGCTTTAAATGAATGCTTTTTTCCTTTGTCTGCTTAAAATATAGGTATTTGCTAGTTTTCTATGTGGGTGCTTAAGAAAAGGGGCTGGGGAGGGAAAGGGAAACCAGGTAGTCGAAAGCAGCATCTTGGCTGTTGTAGTTCCACTGGTAAAATATTTTGCTCATGAAGCTGCACACGTGCTGTTTTGTCAAAACAGGTATAATGGCTGAGAGAAGATTTGTTTTTGTAATCTTAATATCTGAGAATTCATCTGTACTTGTTGCTGCTGTTGGTTTTACAGCTTAACAGAGGGCTTCAGTCTCAGTAAAGCTTTGCCCAAGAAAGAACACAGTAAAACTGACATGACAGCTATTGTAGTTCTTAATTTTTTAATATTTATCTCTCTTCTTTCTTGTTCTAATTCTAAACTGGAAGCTGTACACAAAGTCAAGGCAAACACAATTTTTATGTTTCAAACATAAAAAAACCCATAGGCTTTTGACTAACTGACAGCAGAGGTGAAATGCAAGTAAGTGGGTAAAGGAGGACTATGATAAGCAATTGCTTTCTTGGAGCTGACGTTTCTGAGAAACAGACTGTCCTTGGTATGGCTGCATGCTGATAGGGCAGTGTCAGAGTGTTAGCTTGGTTTTCACAGGGAAAATTGGAGAGACCTTTTCTCTGGACAAAATATATTTTCCAGTTATGCAGGGCTTTGTGAGAACATGATGAAATCATTTCGGCATTTTAATTTTTATTTAAAAGCCCCTCTGAACAGGAATTACTACTTCTTATCTGCATGTGTGTGTCCCTGAATAAGTTTCATTAAGAAGGCCCTCTCCCCTGTCTCCTTACCTGAAGGGAGGAGCCAACTTGAAACAGTGGACAATTTTTGAATATCCTTTTGCATAAGAAGTGTTGCCTCCTTTCTGCAAGCATACTCTGTGTACGTTTTAAGTGCAAATCCTAGATTCCAAACTGTTTAAAAACAAACACACAACTTCCACTCACTCTTCTCCTTCCCAAAACCAGCCAACAGCCAGTCCCTTCCTCCCCCCCTCCCTGAGAAGTCCCTTTTCCTGATTTGCTGGAGGTACAGTCTAGATTCAGTGCTTCTTAGGTCTCTGCCAGGTTGTCCCATCATTGTCCCTGTCCTCTTTTCCCTGCTTTGTTTCAGTGTTTCATATTCTCTATATAAAATGTGAATATACTTTTAAAAAACATTTCCTTTAATATATTTCTGGGTTAGAGTAGTCTGTCGTGATGAAGCCTGTACATGAATCAACCTCTTTGTAACCTGTGCTGCAGTAAGAATTTTAGGAATTTCCTTTATTAGGACCCGTTAGTGTAGTGTAGCCACTGAGTGAGCGGCATTGATTTCTAGGTAAAACAGCCTGAAATTGCCTTAAATTTATGGCATATTCCAGCCTGTATACACTGCTCCTTTTCAGTATGCAAAGCTTAAATATCCTGAAGTCGGTCGCATAATGGCAAATGTTATCCCACATTCAATACCTCACATATTCTTTATGGAGAGACAGCAGTTTGACTCTGAAACTGTTTTTCAGGTTAGCTGAGTGCTGCTAATGGCATGGTGAGATGTGTTGAAGAGCAGCTGCAAGGGTGTCCAAGGGCAGGGGGACCACGCTAGGAGCTGGGCTTGCAACATCATGGGCCAGTGTGTCACCAAGTGCAAGAACCCTTCTTCTACCCTTGGCAGCAAAAATGGGGAAAGAGAATCTGGCAGCAAGTCCCACAGCAAGAGAAGTGCAGTCCACAAAGACGACCATGGCTCAGCTTGTGGGAAGGCTTCAGGAGACATTCTTGTGAACGGGACGAAGAAGACAGATGCTGCTGTAGAGTCCTGTCAGCCTCCAACGTTTTCTGGAGATACAAAGAAGGACCCTGTTGGCAGTGCAGAGGAATCTTCTGTTCAAAGGATTGGGGAGTTATTCAGGAGGTATAAGGACGAGCGGGAAGATGCCATACTGGAAGAAGGAATGGAACGATTTTGCAATGACCTCTGTGTTGATCCCACTGAATTTAAAGTACTAGTTTTGGCTTGGAAATTCCAGGCTGCTACCATGTGCAAATTTACAAGGTTAGTTCTTGTAGAACTTGTAATTATTTTCATATGTTAAAGTATATCCTGTCAGCAGTACATTGGAGAGAAATCCTCATTGGCTTCACTTAACCTATTTCTTCTAACACTTGTGTTTTGATCAAATTAATTCCTACCACTGCAGAAGGTAAGGTTTGTATTGTCTTCTTTTCCCCTTCCCCTCACACTGGATTTCAGAAGATGTGATTTTGACCATTATGCTGCTAGTGATGAAGAGTGGATTGAGATTGTGTAGACATTAATTTATTCTTGATTTGCCAAAAGGAATTTACTGTATCCAGCATTATCTTGGTGATGAGATTGGACACTGAAATTAATTTTTCCTGTAACGTAGTGTGAGATTCTTTAGTAATTGCTACTGTCTCTGTTAACAGTCTGTGAAAGAATGACAGAATTGTTCCTGTTCAACCAGTGTTAACACCTAATGTCCTTTTCCAAGACTGATCTTGTTAAAGCATAGAGAGGGAAGGAAATATGATGGTTTTGACACTGGTAGCTGTTTCATACTAGCTGACAAATGATTGCTGTTCAAAGTGGTGTGTGCCCTTCTGCACACGGGGCTCAGCTAGCAGGCTGACAACATGGATGATGCTACAGGAAACAATGGAACAGCTAACACTCTCCCCACTAAGGCCCACGAGCAAACCCAAACAGCAGCAGCCTCCCTCAGCTTGATTAGCAATGTCCAATGGTAAGAGGAAGTGAAGAGTGCCTACAAGGACTTGCAGGGAAAGAAGGATTTTTTTTTTTTTTGGTCTGTCTAGATTGGTTTGAGTAATGCTGCCTACTTTTACTGAGCTTATTGCTTTAGTGTTCAGAGCCATGACCCAAACCTCTGCTGTGCACTGAACAGCATCTTCAGAGTCTTTGTGGCTGAGGGTGTGTGTCAAAGGGATGAGTGACTCTGGAATGCAAATGTGGATTTACTGGAGGCTGATGACACAGGTATTTGCTAAGATGGTAAAGGAATTGTAAGTAGTGTCTGTTATTCTGCACAGCTATCATGAATGTATTAACATGATTTTAATTTTCTTGGAGAGGACAAATCTAGTGGTGAGAGGTTATATTTGTTGAAGGACATGGTACAGGTGCTGATGGACTTCTTCCATCAAGGAAAGCAATGTGGTCTGTTCTCCTGAGTGCTGCTCCATCTCTTGTCTTCCCTCCAGTCCATCCTGTGTCAGCCTGCTGGCTCTCCTGGCTGGTTGTGACACCTGCTCACAAGCATCAGAGAAACTGGAGCTAACCTTGGTACAGGGTTGGTGCTTTGAGCAGTGTCCATACGTTGTGCTGCAGCCTCTGTGATGCTGTGTTCCCTTCCCGGTTTTCAGCTGCTGCCTTGCTGACCAGCACCAGTGGCTCCCCTTTGGTTTTGCAGGCTGGAAGAGCAACCAAAAACCACAGCAAAAGCAGAAGTGAACTGCTCTGTCCCTTGCAAACAGCTCGCCCAGAGCATGGGCATTTACACATGGGCAGTATTGAATCAAGTTGGGGTAAATGTGTTAATTTCAAACATTTGGAATTTCTTTTGTGGTAAGTTAGATTAACTTTTTAATGTGGAAGGCATTCCAGGATGTGGAATTGTTCAGAAAAGCCAGACAACAGAGCTGAACCTTTCAAATGCTAACAGTGCCTCAGCAGACCAGGGGGTTGTGTGTGGTTCCCCAGGCCTTAATGAATGCCTTGGAACTGCCTGTCTTTCCAGTGGCTCCTGTTGCCAAAATCCGTGTGCCACTGGTGCTAGGGTACACCTTGTCTTGTCCAGATGATCCTCTTTGATTCGATGTAGCTGAACAGAGATGGGACGCGTTTAGCACAAAGGTCGGTGGGAAGGGCTCACTCTAATTTTTCTTCTCTTGCTTTAAAGGAAGGAGTTTTTTGAAGGCTGCAAAGCAATAAGCGCAGACAGCATTGATGGCATTTGTGCAAGGTTCCCCAGCCTCCTAAACGAAGCCAAGCAGGAAGATAAATTTAAGGATCTCTATCGTTTCACCTTCCAGTTTGGCCTGGACTCTGAAGAAGGACAGAGATCGCTACATCGGGAAATAGCCATTGCCCTTTGGAAATTAGTCTTCACCCAAAACAAGCCCCCTATTTTGGACCAGTGGTTACACTTCCTAATCAAGAACCCCTCAGGAATCAAGGGAATCTCCCGGGACACGTGGAACATGTTTCTAAATTTTACTCAGGTGATTGGACCGGACCTTAGCAACTACAGCGAGGACGAGGCCTGGCCGAGTCTCTTCGATACCTTTGTGGAGTGGGAAATGGAGCGAAGGAAAAAGGAAGAGGAAACCAAATGTATTCTGCCTTCAGACACAGAGGGCCTGCGTGTGGACGAACAGACTTAGCACAGCGAAGCAGCAGTGACAAAAGCAACTTGTTGCCCTTCACAAAATGTAAACTCTGGATGTTTCTGGAAATTACCGAGGCTCCAGATTTTTCTACTTTACACCTTTTTCTGCCTTGTCTTTGAAAGGGCTCTAAAATGCTGTATCATGTTTTAGGCACTTTCTTAATTTTGGTTATTCCTTTTACTCTTGCCCTGAAATATTTGACCCTGGCTGAAAGTTAAGCTTTTTTTTTTTTTTTTTTTTTTTAAGACTTCAGATTAGTATAAATAAGTCTGATACTTCTTGCACAACGTAGATCTTTTTAGTTAGGTTAAATTAACATTGCTAAATTATACAGTGCCAGATTAAGTTTTTCATACTACATCTGTCAGGGCAGGTCTGTACTGTGTGTAGTGCTGTTTACATTGTTGAAATTTTAGGCTGTAATAATTCCAAGGTTTTATACCAAGATGAACAGCAGTGTTAACTATAAATGCATTAATCTTGGGTAATAAGGCTCTAAAAACCAACATAAGCAACAGCTTTTTGTAATATGGCTAATTTCCATTTTGAGCTAGTGAACAAGTCCAGATCATTCCTTTTTTTTGGACTTTCAAACTAAATGTTGGGATTGTTTTATAAAATTACTGTACCTGTCAGTCAACTGAGTGGTAGATGACGATTTATATCTAAATCTCTTTACACATTCACATAATAAAAGAGCAGTACTACCTCAGTTTTATTGAAAGTGGACTTGTTGATGGGCTTCCATTTTCTCTGGAAGTTGTATTTTTGTGGTTACATGAGAATATTTTTACTTGACTAAAAGAACCAAAGGTTCTGCTTCTTAAGTTTGCTAAACATTGTCAGAAGCAACACATAAATCCTAAGTCTTCAAGGAAAACTGTGGTATAATTCTGCTTTAATTTGTTTGATTTATACCTAAAGTATTACCTTACTTGTCTGGCAAGCACAGTACTTCTATGTAAGGAACTATCTTTTGCATTAATATTGACGAACCAATTTTTTAAAGCATATGTTTAATTGCTAAATTGCAGTTAATACTCCACACTTTCTTGAGCAACAATATCGGCATCTGATGACAAAGTGAATTCTTAATGTGTTCTTAATGACAGCAGTGTAGATGAGTCATTTTTAGACTGATTTGATAATATTTGGATAGGAGCCAATTTATTATTTTACAATGCCTGTATTGGGACTATTTGCTTGTTGAAATTGTTGTGACTTAACGAGAGTTTTATTAACACTGGTTGAAACTTTTTTGGTTATTGATGCTACCTTTTTTAATTTTAGTATGTCAACTTTTTTACACCTTTTGGTAAAAGAATTGATTGCCAAGGCTTTCTGTATAGCCAAGTGCTGGCTTAATGAATTTGATATACTTCTGTTACACATCTTTTATTTTCAGAGCTGCATTTCAGGGTCATAAACCAATTTCAGCTGAAGAAAAAACAAAACAAGACAAAAAAAAAGCCTGGATGGTCATCCATAGCATCTAATGGCTTTTGTGATATAAGGGTTTTAAGCTAAATGAAAACAGGTTTTCAGCAATGAGCTTGTCACCTCGTCCAGGGTGTCGTGCTTTGCACATCTGCTGTGCCCCCACGGGGGTTTAGCCAAGAGAGAGGAGTAAGATCTGCCTGAATTCTGGGACTGGCTTTGCTGGTGTGCAGCCCTGTAATAGCTTGGCTTGGAGGTCATAAATCACTAACAAAATGTGGGTAATGCAAACTGTTTAAAAACAAACCCACAAGCCACAGATAGCATCTCTTTCATCTAATAAAAGGAGAGTTTGGTCCATGCTGCTCTTGCTTGGAGCAAGCTGTGGAAAACAAATGTGGTTGTTTTTGATGCCGCTGAATCTGTCCCTTTGCAGGAGAGCCCTGAAGTTGCTGTTTTATGGGTAAATACAACCAAAGCTTTGTCCTTGCTTCTCTAACTTTCTGTGGCACAAAAGTGTTTGGCAGCAAAATCTTACTCTGATTTGGTGAGCAAAGCTCTCGTGCTGGAATTGTGGAATTTATGGTGAGACTTTTGCCGGTTCCGTTATTTTTAAAAGACTAAAATTCCCAACAGAGGCTGCTTTGTTAGGAAAAGTTCCAAATGGAGATTGATTTGATAGTAAATGAAGGCTGTAAGTTTGAGACTCTTCATTCATTCAGTTATTAAATGCTTTGTTTGTCGCTTACTTTTTTTTTCCCCTAAAGGAAATTTAAAATATCCAGAGTGTGAAGAGTCGCTATTCAAATGGGTAGGCAGCACATGCATGCACACCAGATCATGGCAGCTTCTAACTTACACCCTAGCATGCACCAGCTCCAAAGGATGAGGGATAGAGTTCTTTAAGGAAGGTGTTTATCCTGTGGTTGGAATGTGGACAGCAGTGAGGAAATCAATCTGTATCTCACCAGGTTCAGCCATTTTCATATATCAGATGTAATACAGCTGGTTTTCAAAGGCAGAGGTGAACACAGGAAAGGAAAATCTGGTTTCCTGTTGGGAAAAGGACATACCATTACTGGTGGCTGAGGTCCCATGTGTTTAGTGTGGGGGACAGCCCTGCTCCTGTTTTGCTGCTTCCAGCCAGGCAGGAGCAACTCCACCCACTGGGCAGGGTACTTGCTAAATTAGCCAAATGGTCTATCTAGCAAAGTATCACTTATCTTTAGCCTTATTTCAGTCCTCTAGTTACCATTTACAGAATGCAATCCAGACCTGTGTCAGTTTTAAACTCCTGAAGCAGGAACTGAAGGTGCAGCTCTTTGGCAGTACTGGCTGTGACTGTCACACCTTCTCTTGGATTGCCTGGTGATTTTGTGGTCCCAAATGAGACTGCCCAGACTCTGTAATGCTGGGGTGAGGGAGCAGGGTTTGTGTGTGTCTCTGAGAAGTCTTTAATAATATTGGAGCCTCTGAAAATATGCTTGTTTAATGGTTAAACTGTGAATATATGTGGAACAGGCCAAATACATTTACTCTTCATTTTTATATAATTTAATTCTTCATTGTGTAAGGCACAGAACTGTAAGTGAGCAGTGATGCTGATGAAATCTTTGAAACCATTGCAACTTTTTTTTTTTTTTTTTTAAATTAGATTATGCATTAGGAAACTTTATGCATGTAATGAATCTGCTGCAACTTGGGATAAATAACTATAGATAACTATATAGATAGTTGGAGTAATATACTGGAAAACTGGTCTGACATCCACAATGTGTGGCATTTTACTGCCTTCTCTCATATGCAAAGAAATACAACTCTTGTAAACTTTAGCCCCTAATAATAAAACACTGTCCACCTACACCATATTATAGTTTGAAACACCTTTAAAATTTGGCTTCCAGATCAATTGGAGGCTCAATTGTGCTAATTTTTACTTGCATGGGTGCATTTCTAAGTCTAGTCTAAAGACAAAGACTATCTATTGATTCAGTTAAAGATTTGAAAGATCCTGCCCATAACTGGCCATTACACATGACTGAGGCAGTGAGTTGGAATTGAACGCCAAATTTTGAATTTATTTGCTGCTGGTGCTGTTTTACTTGGAGAATTACAGCTTTTTAGTACGGTGCAATCCTAGTGAAAGGAGCACAGGAACATGGCCACAGGTCTGGCAGGTGGTGCAGAAGCAGCTCCAGCTGTGGAAGTTGGGACTGTGAGAGCTGCTCCCCTGGGCTGCCCTGGCAGGTCTCCTGGACCAGCTCTGAACCAGAACAGTTCTCAGCCAAGCACAGTTCAGAGCATGACATGAGCTCAGCTGCTCTGCTGAGGGCAGAGCTGCTTGGGTTGGTGGCAGAGAGTGCAACCATTTATGGTGTGCTGGGGAGCAGCAGCTGCTTTGCTGTGTGACTTTTATTTCACTCTCTGTGTGTCCATCAGAGTCTGAAGAACCCATGGATCCAGGACTAGCCTGTCACCCATGGTTCCTAGGCCAGTGCACTGACCAGTGACCTTAGACTTTTTATGATACAGTCAACATAAGCCTTGTTTCCAAGAAAAGCCCAACAAAATCATAGAAACACCATGTAGTTAATAACCACCTCAGCTGTAATATATTTTGTTGGCTGAGGTTACATCATTCCCATTCTTTGGTAAATAATAGTCATTGTGAATTTCTGGGTCTTGCAGCCTCGTGTTCTGCAGTGTGATCCTTTTTTTAGAAGGTCCTCAGTAAACTGGGTACCCAGTTCTTCCCTTGAGCCTACTCTGCTCAAAGTGTGTGCATGTGAATTTAGCCTTTCAGAAGATGCTTAACCTGAAACTCAAAATTCTTTGGGGTAGTGGTTCAGTATGGAGAAAAACATATTTTTTCAAAGAAGTATTAAAGCGAAGTGTCTGCTTAAATTTTGTTGTGTGCAAACGAACCCACCAGTGTTAACTTTTTCTCTCTGGACTATTGAAGATTGAACCTTTGGTTTTATAGTGTGAAATGAAATTCATGTAAGACAGAAGGCTGTAACTCCTTCACCATGAAGTACGTAGGTATCTCTACCTCTTGTTCTTAGACTTGAATAGTTTAAGGCTACCATCCTTTTGTCCCAGGATTTTATGCCTGGATAAGTAATCTTGTTTTTTTTTTTTTTTTAAATTGACCCAAGTTAAGTATTATCTGTCTGCCATAGTTTTTGGTATCCTGTGTTTAACCTGTATGCAAAGGACCCTTTGGAAGGGGGCCGGGTCAAGCTGCAAACCAGAGTTGGTCCTCCTGGGTGCTACTTTTGGCGTGCAATAGAGCGACCGAGCAGAGCTATGTGGCCTGTAGCTCAGGGGTTTCTGTCACCACACATCCTCTTCCCTGGTTGGGCTGCCTGTACTGAATTGGAGATGAATTTGCTGCCTGTAGTGAATTGAAGATGGAGAAGCTGCTCCCCAAGAGGGAGCCATCAGCCTTTTCATTTGTCCTTGAAAAGCTTTAGGAACCTACCTGATGCAGTGCCATGAGTGTATTTTTCTTTTAATCAAAAATACTGTGTATTGTTCCATGTTCCATGGACTGGACTTGTAACCACCCTGCAAAGATGGGAGCTGCCAAAGTGCAAAGGCTACATGCATCTTTTTTCTCCCTGAGGTCAGAATCCTGCTCAGGATAAAACCCTTGTGCTTGAGTAGAGCTGGAGTGTTCTCAAGAGAGCTGGAGATGCCAGAGTGGCTTTGGTGCTCAGTTGTGTTCATTAATGCATTGGGGGAGTGTTCTTCTCCATGCAACACATCTGTGTCCTTCCTTTCCTCCCCCCTAAGCAAACTGCAACACAGTTGCTGTCAGGACTAATTCCCCATAGTGCGATGCTGTAGCAACTACTGCTGCAAGATTCTTCCAGTGTGAGAGCTGGTTTTGGGGTGTGACCTCTTGCACTATCAGGACCAGCAAGTATTTCAAGAGAACAGGGGGGACATGTGAGACAATAGGTAAAAGGACATGTGCGTTCTTGTCCTAACAGCTTGCCTTAAATCACTGATGTTGCAGCGGTTCCTTGCTACTATTGCAATCCTCAGTCTTTGAAAATCCAACAGGTTCTGTAGGTAATACTGTTTTTAGTTTAATTTTTAATACGTTTCTATCTTTGCATAATTGCACTCTTCAGATAAGCCCTTTTTGGATAACATGTCATTTCACACACAGGGAAAAAAGTCCATCTCCAGTGTTTGTGCTGTAAAGTGTTTCTTTTTTCCTCATGTGAACTATATCTGGACTAAAGGTTGCCTACTGTTGAAGCAGCGTGTTTACTTGAATGTTGCCATTTTATGCAGTTATAACTGCTGACTCTTGCTCTTCTCTGGGCCCATGAGAGTGGAGATTGTGTGACCAGAGGTGGCAAACCTGCACAGAGGATCAGTGGAGCTGAAGGCTGGCTGCTACTCCCATGTGTGCTACATGTTAGAGGACTTTACAGGTTAGTGCTTCATATTTGGAAGTGGTGACTTTTTTAAGTCATGCTAAACAAAGTTATTTAAAAATACACTTGCTTTCTTATCTGTAAGCTTGAAATAGTCTTTAAAAAAGAGAAGGGCTGGCAGGAGGGTTGGTGGGCCTCATGCTATAAGTTGTTGAGTAACTCAAGTTCCAGGAGCCATGGATGGGACTGGCAGGATTCTGTCCTAAGCCAGCACTGTTGGAGTTTGCACTGGCTGGTCTTGAGGGCATGAAGCAACCACAAGGCCTTGGTGGGCTGTGGAGAAGGGTCAGTCTGAGAGTGCTGGTTGGTGCAGCATTGTTTCTTTCTTGTGGATCTTGAGGCCTCTGATCTGCCTCAAGTCCCTCTCTGTGGAAGGAAAGCATTTTGGTAGTGTTTGCTCCCCGAGAAGTAACTCAGTGTAACTAAGGAAGTAACAGGAGCACGGCTTTGTGTGGCTGTCACTGCACCTCGAAATAGCACAGCTCCCTGATGGGCCTCTCATCTCCTCAGTAAACCTACAAGGGTGGGCAGGGTCACATCTGCTGTTCTTTGTGCCTGGGGGTGTTTTGCCTTTTCAGACTTACCCAGGAGATAACCCTGTATGAACCTGTTTTCTCACTCTGGGAAATGATGAATGTGTTGCATGTCACAGAGCAGCCCCGTGGTTCCTCTTTGGGACAGCAGTATCAGAAGTGCTGTGTAAATGTAATGCTTGAAAACAGCTGGAGTAAATTCTGTTTCGTGTAGGATCTTTATTTCAAGGGGATGCAGCCAAATTTGAAACCTGACCTAGAGGAAAATTGGAAGATTTTAGGGCAATGCATCTATTGAATCTCAGTCTACTGAATTGGTTTGTAGTTTTACAGATACTTTTCTTACATCAGATTTTCTCACCATTGGTGTCTGGAACAGAATGGAAACAGCATCTTATGGAATGTGCAATCTAAGGCTCAATGCAAGTAGGGTGTGATAAGAAGGTTGTCTTTACCTGATAGCAATCCTGAGTGCAATGTTTTTGTTGTGTCCCTTTTGGAAGAAGAGCATTAAGTACAGTCTGGGGTTTTTCTTTTCTTACAAGCAAAGCATTGGTTTGTCCATTACTGACTTCTTGTGAAATTTGTGCCAGATGTATATTAAATATTTTGGTGCTTTTTCTAATCCAAGCTGCCATTCATTTATCTCTGAGATTATTGTACTTCTGTATATTTAAATGACCAACCCCTTAAAGAAAAGACAAAACAAAAAAAAATTCCTTAGTCACAATGTATCCTGACTACTGTAGCTTGTAAATGTTCCAAAGCTTCTGGGTTTCCTGTATTCCAGTAAGGTCTGAGGGGAGGGGAACAGCTACAGAAATCTCACCCACTGGAAAGGGAACTCGCACGCTGTTCTGTGCATTACTGAACAAATGAGTAACATTTGTGGTGTTTACATAATGACACATTGGTGTTCACTTTTTTGTGCTCAAGCTTTGTACAAAATGTCTTATTTAAAGCTGAAGTCCTTTTTACGTTTTTCAATTAAAAAGGGACAAATTACTTATTTTTTCATGCCTATGAATAGGACTCTTGATAGTTTTATTTGTCATGTGAGTTTCTCAAGCAGGACTCCTGGATGCTCAGTAAATCCTGTCTAGTCCTGGCGGGGAGGTGACCACATATTTTTTAAGTGTGTGGAAGGAAAACTAGGTGGTTTTTTCAACTTTGTAGTACAAGTGTCTGCAACAAGGAGATGCTGGATGCGAACAGCCTGAGCAGGAGTGAATCCTTAGAGAGGGATGAGTGCTGGGGTCAGTCTGCTCTTCACCCCCTGCTCTGAGCTGCCTGAGCTCCTGCTCTCTGCTGGACTGGCTCAGCAGCAGGGACTGGCTGTACTGCTGAAGGCACTGGCTCCCTTTCACATTCTGTAGTAGCACTGATGTTTTTATTATTATTTGGTTTGCAGCCAAAGGAATGCCAGGCTCACTTGGAGTGGCCAAAGTCCCTTTGTGTGAGAAAAAAAATTGGCTGCATTCATCTTGCTGAATAATAGATTTAATTTTCAGGTGGCTTTAGATTTAGTAATTAATGACACTGACATGAGCATCTCCTGTCTGCTCACTGCTGTTTCTGGGCTTGTGCAGAACTTACCTTTCTTCTGCTTTTCTGTATTTGTGCCTGCTGCTCCATGCAGCAACTCCCAACATAAGGAGAGAACCCAGCCCAGCACAGTGAATTTAGGATTGGAAAGTAGGAGGGTGTAAATAATTCTGTCAGCTGTATTTAATAATTTCTGGAATGATAACTATTTAAACTTTATCTTGGCCTATTCCAATACACATGAAAACATCCCTCATCTCATGGGGATTTACCTTTCAACAAACATTTCCTTTTAGTTTTTCAGGGTTATTTTCTGAGTGCCTAGAACTCTTTAAATGCATCTTTGCATTGAAATTCTGTATGTTAACAAGAGATGCTCAAGCAGCCTCTATGTCAAGTGGCAGTGGCTGCAAAGGACAGGTCTGGAGCTGTCAGGTTTCAAATCACCTCATCCTGTTTCCAGCTCTCTGTGGAAAGCAATGCTGTGCAAAGTCCACACAGCCATGTGCTTTCCTTAAAACATCCCTTGCCCCTCCCACAGCCACACAGTTTTTTTTTTTTTTTTTTTTTTTTTTTTTTGCGTGTGAGGGGAAGGTGGGGGTGGTCAGGGAGGGAGGAGAAAGTGGAGATTTTCCAAGAAGTACGAATCACCAATTCCTCCTTTCCATGGACTAAGTACAGCACTTTCCTGGAAAGGAGGCAGAGACTTCAATTCAGAAGTTGGCACCGCACAGTTCCAGAAATCCACACGATTCCTGGGGTAGCTGTTAACTGCTGAGCAGCTGCTGCAGGTTCTACACTGACCTGGCTAGCTGATTTATGGCCTAGGATGTTCCAGGGGAGATACCCCAGCTGGTACCTCGGTCTCCAGCAAGGAATGACATCACAGGCCAATCCTGCCCAGCTCCTATGGAGCACTGCTCCAGTTTGCCCCAGCACTGTCTAAGCACCTGAATGGCTCAATGTTCCCACAGCAAGAAGGGTACATGGAAAAAGTTTTGTGCTTTAAGACACTGCATGGCTTTTATTTTTAGACATTGTAGAAGACACAGAGTGAAAGCCTATTGTTCTTACGGTAAGAGATCTTTACAAAGTAATCAATATTTAAAGTAATTAAAATATCTTAACAAAAGACTTGGCTTAAAAACTTGGCAGTTTAACAAGCACTCCTCCCTTCATCATCTTTTATTCCAATCAGACCAAGGCCAGATTGTGATCCATGCACGCTGCAACATAAATAAGAGGTGTGTTAGTTCTGTTCAGTTCAGCCTTCATGCACATAACTCTGCTGGGCTGGCAGTAAGAGGCCTGCAATCCTCTGGGTCAGCACATTGAAAATTAATTCTTTTTCCAACCCACAATTATTTGGCATCCATTTTAATCAAGAGGCCTCTGAACTGTTGGTCCTCAGGGAAACAGTAATACAGGAACCTCACACTTGGCAAAAAATCTCTTCCCAGCCTGAGATGGAGCTCCCATCCAACCCACTCATCAGCCTGAGAGTGTGAGCCAGACTCTGTGGGCTTCCACAGGCTCCCTGTGGATACAGATTCCTGAATCCACCTGTTCTGCTGGTGGGATTCCTACGCCTTGGTAGATTGGATGGAAGATTGTGCTAAGCAAGAATTAGTTGGAAATGGCCCTTGAAAAGTAAATTGGGACATGCTGAGCCAGTGACTGCTACAAAGGACACGTGGTGTGGGCTGCAACTCATAGCCATCCTCACCTCAAACCTTCCCATGGGGTGACAGGTGAGTGTGCAGGGTACCTGAGGTGATGTGTGGTGTAGAGAAGCAAATGATGGCTCAGAAATGTAAAAACAGATGCAGTTTTAGCCTGAAGAAGGCAGCAGCTGATCCAAGGCCCACATGCACTGAAGTGACCACAGCCAGGTCAAACTGGGGCACTTTGGATCTGAGCTGTACTCAGAGTGACCTGCAGGGAATATTGCACTGATAAGGCAGGAACTGCTGCTGGCTCTGTTTGTAAACTATGATTTGGGGTGGGAGGAAGAAACAACTTATGCTCTATTGAAGATGAAAAATTCTAATTTTATTTTTTCCCCCTAAAGTTATTAGTAACTGAACAATTAGAGCAGATCATGCCAAGAGCAACCCTTGGCTGAAATGGTTTGTCACTGCCATTAAGCCTAAACATCTCTTGGTTTCAGATGAATTCTCTAGGGACACAGTTTGGAGCAGAGGATTATACAGCATCATGGCTCTTCTCAGTAAGCCTTGCAAGTAAGGGAGGGGAACCTGGCGTGACTGCCCAAGCAGAAGAGATGCTGCTGCAGCAGCTCTGGCTGTGCTTCTGTTCCAGGGCATGTCTGCTGTCTCCACAAGGAACATTGCCCCTTCTGCTGAGGGGCACTGAAGAAAAACAAAGGTAGATGTGACCTTTATTAGACTGACATTGACAGTGAGAGTGGAGAAGTCCATTGAAGTAGGTCCTCAGTAACCAGGGCTTTGCTTAGGAAAGATTAAACAGTGAGACTGTGGCAGTCTCAGGCCCAGGGGCTGAAATGCAGGAAGCCCACTCCAGCTGGAAGTACCCCTGGTAGCAGTGCTGCAGCACAACTCAAAAGCATGACTTGCTCCTTCCTACAAAAGCTGAACGACTCAGTGAACAAATTTATGTTTTCTCATTTTTGTCCATCACATGAGAATTAAGGGCATCAACTACCTCTTTGATCAGATGTGGCTGAAGCACGTTGTGGGGTATCACAACACAACAACTGGTATGTGCAGCCTTCACTGCAGTAATTACATGGTTTTAGAAACCAAATCCCCCCAAAAATCCTGCCTGCTGTGGAAACTGCTTGAATCTCTCATGGCCACATAAAACTTATCTCACTGTCAATGGGGATGAAAAATACTCTGGGGAAGGTGGGTGAACTGATAAGATCTGTACAATTAATCAACACTGTGGACCCTCAGATACATGAACTGTGACTCAGGCCTGCTTTGTGGGCAGAACTTAGGGCTGAAGTTTTATTGGTCCAATGTGAAAGTCAGATTAAGTACAACAGCTTCTCCAGGCTTTCTCTTGGACTTTCTCTTCCTTGTGCAGGACTTTAATTTTTAATAGATTAAGATAAAAATATTCAGCTATGTATTTTCCTTGGTTCTTTCCAAAATAGATAGAAAGTTACCTGTCCACTCCAGGAAAGATAACAACGCACAGGGTGTTATTCTGGAGGCTTCTATAAAGCTTTTTGATGTAGTGGTCTAACTTCTTCACCTTTTTCCTTAGATCCTGCTCCTGTATAAGAGAATAGAATCATTAAAGTCCCCCATTCATCAGCAATAATCCTTCTCAGTGTGTGTGGGGGGAGCTGACCTGTGGGATGGCACAGGTGAGGGCAGCAGTGATGCTGTTCCTGCCTGGCACTTGGCAGTGCAGTGGCCCAGCTGCAGGGAGAACCACAGTCCCTGCTCAAATGGCACCACAGTAAAATGAGAGCTGCACCTCCAGAACTCTCAACTAGAGCTCTTTCTTCTGTGCAGCCACATAGCCACTCACCTCTCCCTGTGACTCCTATATTGCTGTCAGCTCTCCAGTGCCAGGCTTCAGTTCCTGGGCAGCACCACCCACTGCCCTGTGCAGCTATGTTGGTTTTAATGTTATGCAGTGCTCTGCAAACGTCAAAGTATCCCATGTGGTATTATCTCCAACTGCTCTAAGGGAACTGATCCTTGGCAGCTCCTGTGCTCCAGCACAAGGAGACCCTTCTGTCACATGCAGCTCTATTCCTCTGTCAGCTCACAGTTACTCCAGGTTCCCAGGGCAGTCCCCCTCCTCACTAACTGCAACAAACATCAGTGGAGCCTCACACTCACTGAGTTGGACAGCTGCTCCATTTTCTCATAGAAGATGTGATTTCCTTGCTTCCTGTTGCTGTGGTTCATTTGCCAAATCCACCTCCAGAGGTGACCTGGAGCAAGGGCACTTCTACTTCTTAGCTGGCTACCCTTCATGGTCCATCCGTTTATAGCTTCAAGGGCATCCACAGCACTCTGGGTTTTGTGGAATTCTGAAATGCAGAGAAGGGAACCTGCTTTGGCAGTGCTGTTGCTGCCCTCCTTGGCACCTGCAAGGCAGGGGTACAGGTGTGGAGCGGGATGGAGATGAGAAACACATCACATCAAACAAGCAGATCCTCATCTTGCTACAGATAAACATCAGACTAGAAATGCAAGTTGGCTGCAGCAGGTGAGCTGTTCTCACCTGTCAGAGGTGGTAACTTGTCTGTGTGATACAGCACAGTAGCCACCCCTCATATGAAAGTACCAGAGCCCATTAGCTACCCTGTAATTTTTCTAAGTAAATGTTTAGGGTTTTTTTAAGCAGGTTAATTTAAATATTTAGCTGTAAAGTGCTCCTCCAAACAATATGTGCTTTCACTGGAGCATTTTAAATACCATCCCTTTGAGCCTACCTGGGTTTCAGTAGCTCTTGCTGTGTCTGTGCAAAGTCCCAAGGACTTTGAAGGAAATGTGCAGACTCTGTGTGAAGCTACTTACTGAGGAAACAGCAGTTCCTGTGCTTTCCACTCTGAAGATCCTTTGGCAGGAACATTGTTTCCAGGTCTTTCAACTGGCTGAATTCTTCTTGCAAGTCTGTCTCTGTTAATGACTTCTTTAGACCAGCCACATAAATCACACCTTCATTTTCTACATCCAGTTCTAATTCCTTAATCAGAACATTGCAGTCCAGCATTGCTGCAGTGACTGGTCTCTGGACCTGGGGCGGATACAACAGGAATAAAAAGCATGTCAGCCCACACTGATCTGTGTTCTGGGCTTCTATTTTGAAGTATTTTTCTCCCATTACCAAAAGTAGGTTATTTTCCATCACTTGAAATAAATATGACTAATGAAGGCCAACTTAATTAGTCATGATAAAGGGAGATCATATTTGTAATGCAGAAACACTATAAACATAATGCCATACTCTCTGTAGCCCTGTTACTTGGATCTGCCTTTTCAAGCTGCAGCTGGAGGTCAGAATGCTTTCTAACTCCCTTCTGCTAACAGGCAGAAAGGAAGAAAAGAGGGATCTAGCCACTTCCTTTCGGCCAGGGGTCCTATATTGTGCAGGACACATGCAGCCAGCATTTGCCCAGACACACTGCTGTGATGTTTCAGATACTCTGTGCACAGCCAGGCTGTGCCTGGGCTGAATGTAACTTTTGCTGTTTTCCTTTACCTTAATGAAGGATCCTGCTACCTCAGCTCCATTCAGGCTTTCCACAGCAAGCTGGGCAGCTTCCAGCACTTCGTACTGGATACAGACAAATGGCTTGAAATAGAAGAGTAAGATACTTCAGGTTTATCAATGAGACACATTAGCCCTCTTAAAAAGTCAGGTCTCAATAAAGTTGTGCTTTCTTTTAAAACTAGAATAATATAAAAAAGTTTGGGGGTAAAATATGTAACACTCCACATACTCGAGCTGTTTAAAACCCCCTTCAATTAACTCTTCAACTAACACTACCCTTTTATTTTCTCCTTTGGCAATTAAAGGCCTTAATATACCAGTTCTCTTTAGAAGGACAAAAATCACCTCAGCTTCCCTAGCAAAGTGTTCTGAGTAGCAAATGAGCTGCAGTTGTTCTTGTCATTGTGTGGAGCAGCTTTTTAGGTACCCTGAATGATTGTAATTGATGACTAAACTACCACAAAAAAAAAAACAAAAACCCAAACCTCCAAACAGAATAACTGGTATTTCTTTGGTTTTAATGCATAACCTTCCAAGAGCTTACTCAGACCTTCCAGGCCTGTCAGCAACCTTCGAGTGCTCCTCACCTGGAATGTTTCAGTTACCACTGTAAGGGACTGGATTGGTCCACACCTCCCAAATTCTTTCTTCACAGACTTCATGCAAAAGTTTTCTTCAAAAGGACCTGCGTAAATTGTCAGCATGTCAGTCAGCTTGCTTCTCACCTGTTGGAACACAGATTAGAGAAGGCACTTCACAAAGCAAAGGAACTAACTACTCAGTGCCTCCTGATAAATCATGTCTCTCTACAAACTCAGCATGAAGACTATTCTCAAACAAAAAATAATACCTTTTCATAAAGTCCAGCATGAAGATGAGATGCAAGGTACTCTGGGCCCAAACTGAACTGAACGATACTGAATTTGGACAGGGGAACATCTTCCAAGGCTCTCTGAAGAATCTGGAGGGACAAGAGCACACAAGGCTCAAAGAGGTACAAGATAATTGTACTGCAGAGGATCAAAAACAAGGCTATTGAATTTAACTCCCAACTTTAATTTTCATTATTGTCCATAAAAGCCCTCAGGCAGAAATTCTTCTTTAGTGAGTCATGAGAGAATGCAGAGGATCAAAGCTCATTTCTGAAATGCTCAAAAGGATTTTGCTAACCTGGTATTAACACTATTGCTAACAGTACTGTCAATCAGCTTTTAAAATTGGACTCATCTACCCACTCCCAGAACAAGAACAACTTTGAACTATTTTGATGCTTAGACCAACCCACTCTAAGTCCATTCACCTGTTTGTTTGAAGTGCTCAGGTTACTCTGACACAGGCCAGAAGAGTCTAATCCCTGTCTGCCCAAAAGGAGGGGTTTTTGGCCAGTCACCTGCAGACAATCTAAAAAACTAGCAGAAAGAAGTACACTGTGAATCACATTATTTTTCAAGAAATGCTTGTCAGAGAATTACAATTCATTTAAGAAATTTGAAAGAATATTCTTGTCCACAACATCAAAAGAAGCCTGGGAAATACTCTGTGAAATTTAAAATGAAACTACTTAAAGTTTTTCAGCACTATGCTGCAATTATTTGTGTCTGTTTGAAGATCTGATGGCTTCTAAAAAACGTATGGCACTTGTTTGATTTTACTGAGGATTCAACTGAAGGAAAAACATACAGATTTGAGAAACTTATTACCATGGTTTGGATAATGGTGGAGGCTCATTCAGTTGTTCCTGATACCCACATCCTTGTGGCTGTAGCACAGCTTTGTTCTGTGAGACCTCTGCCGATTTTTCAGCTGTCAGAAGCATCTCCAAGTTTAGTTCTGCTACCTTGGGGAAGGAAGAGGATTATTAGCTGGCATTCATCTCATCAGCTAATTGTAGTGAACTGAAGAGCCTGTACTTTCCCTGTGAGTCATGCAGGCACACTCCAGCAGTGAAGAAACCTGGGCATTCATTTCTTGCCTTATTATTTTCTGTCATCATTTTCAAGCATGCAGCACTCACAGCATCAACAGGCAATCATCTCCAAAAAAGTTCTCTCAGAAATCAACAACACAAGGGACTCATAAAACCAGCTGAATCATTACCACAACATGCAAGGTCTCTCTCTTCTTTCATCTAGGCATTCAATTACAGGCATTCCTGCAGGCTGGAAGTGTCTCAATCCTTTTTTACCCAATGCTCCTCCTCAGGATCAGGAGCAATGCTGGCTGATGTCAGTGAGTACTGAGCACTGGTAGTGCCCAGGTTATTGAGGTATCTGAATACAGTCTGGAAGTAACAAGCTGTCAAAACAGGGGCCTCTATCACAGCTCCATTTTCTCTTTTAAATCAACAGGAGGATGGGCAGGAGAGGAATTTTTTTCTTCGAAAGCCCAACAACATTATGTTCTGTATTTTAGGACAGAAATCTTAATTAGATATAAATACCTTTGTTGGTCCTTGCTCAATGAAGAATTGAGCTAATTCCAATGCAGCTCTAGCATCTTCTGTAGGATCATGCCCAAGCTTCTGTTCACACTGAATTTCCTTCCTACGGCATCAAAATTAGGTGTACAGGCAGGTTATCTGTTTTTCCACACTGACCAACATCCTGTCTTTTCTAAACTGGGTCCTTTTTGGGCAAAAGAGCTTTCCCCGCTCCAAAAAGCATTTCAGTTCAGTGCAGCAGCATTCTTGTGAAATATTCTCAAAAGTTACTGCAAGAAATGTTTTTGCAATGTTGAGTGTAATGGTTTATGGAATTTACAGAATCACAGAATCACCAGGTTGGAAGAGACCTTCAATATCATCAAATCCAACCCGTGGCCCAACACCTCAACTAAACCATGGCACTGAGTGCCACATCCAATCGTTTTTTTAAAAACATGCAGGGATGGTGACTCCACCTCTCCAGGCAGACCACTCCAGTACTTTATCACTCTTTCTGTGCAAAACTTTTTCCTAATATCCAGTCTGTATTTCCCTTGGCACAGCTTGAGACTGTGTCCTCTGGTTCTGTCAGTTGCTGCCTGGTGAAAGACACCAACCCCCACCTGACCACAGCCACCTTTCAGAAGTTGTAGAGAGTGATAAGGTCACCTCTGAGTCTCCTTTTCTCCAGGATAAACACCCCCAAGCTCCCTCAGCCATTTCTCACAGGGCTTGTGTTCCCAGCCCCTCTCCAGCCTCGTTGCCCTGCTCTGGACACACTCAAGTGTCTCAATATCCTTCCCAAACTGAGGGGCCAGAACTGGACACAGCACTCAAGGTGTGGCCTTGCCAGTGCCAAGTACAGGGGAAATTTGACAGAAGCAGTGCTAATACTTGCTACTCTGATGCATGACTACTTCTTTTGTGACCAATGGCCCAGCTCACAATTTGCACACAGAGAGGAAAGCAACCTCCAGTTCAGTGGAGTTTGTCACTGCAAAGTATTACCATTCACTATAAGCATGGGAAGGGCTATCTCACTAAGATCCAGTGATATACTGAGAAATATGATTTAAATCAGTAAATCAGACTTTCATATATTAACCTTTCTTTTTTGCCAACTGAAACAGCTCTCATCTGTGTAAGCCAGAGTGCCTCTGCTGTTCTACAATTCAATACACCTCTACAGCCCTGCAGGAAGGCAAGTTTTGCTGAGACTCAAATCTAGTTGGGTCACAGCATTCCTGTTTGCTCAAAGACAAGCCCATTTATTATGCTGCCTGATGTTTCAAGCAGCCAGTAAATTCCTTTTTACTATGTCTTACTTGCACAACCTGCTCCTTTTTCGTTATCTTAGTAACAAAATAAGAATTCTGATACTATTAGTGGCAGAGTAAGACCCTATAACCCACCATGACAGTTTCTAATCTTTCCCATGACAGTACAGTAATTATCTTACCCTAAAACAGCTTTGGCTAGAAATTTTAACTTAAATCTTCGACCTTCACTTCTGGCGAAAAGCAGTGAAGTATCAATAACACTGGGGTGGATCATCTGGAAGAGAAAAATCATCACCAGTTTAGTTTAAGAACAGCAGACATACGGAACTGGACAGCAACTCACAATTTCCTGTGCCTCTGCCTTTTAATTGCAGTTGCCAGTTTCTCCCTCATCCACAGATGAGGTATCCTCAGATACCTCATCCACAAGAGAGCAAAAGGAATAATGAAACAAGTCCAGCTCTCTTTTCTACTTCCCACTCTAGTTGGAAGATCTGGATTGGGTTGGAAAGATTAATTATGATTCAAGTATTTTAGACTGGTTAAATTACCCACAGAAAGGACTTCAGTTCTCACCATAACAGAGCTATCAGAAGCATCTGGCTGAAGCAGAGGGGTAAAGCTACAACTGCAACAATATTTGTGTCTGGACAGAGACTTCTCTCTTTTGAGTTCCAAACAGCCCCTTGCAAATTTTATAGCTTTAAGAGAGTTCTTGACTTTTAAATCCTTACAGACATAGGGCTTTTCATAATAAAAAGCAATTAATAAGTGTTCACTAATAAAAAGAGCAACTGTTAAAGGGTTTTCAGGTATGAAATGAGTATCACAGGGTCAGGAAAAGCTCTTAAAAACATACTCACTTCCAAAGCCTGAAGATCAGAATTCAGAGAATGACCCACCAATACTGCATCAAGGGGAAGCATTTTTTTTAGCCTGGTTTGGATGTCTGACAGTCTTGTCTTCACAGGAAGAAGCATTTTCTTTGTGATTCCTGAGAACCTTCAAAACAAAAGTTGGGTGAGTTAAAAGCAACACATTAGCAACAGCATGTGCTGGAAAATATTACAAGCAGGTCCTGTAAAATATGAACTTGGTGTAGGTAATCACACAACACTGTGATATTTACTGTTTTCTGTTTCAACATTAGAGGATATACTGCAGTTAAACTAAGAGTGCTACCACATCTGTTTCAAAAGTTTATTTCTCCCAGGCATTCCTAAGTTGGCATCAGATAGCACAAGTAAGGAAATACCGCAAGTCTGATGGTGGAAGGAGATGCTTCCAAGTCATCTGAGGGGACTGGGGCATCACCTCCTGGATGAAGCCAGGTGAAGTTTTGAAGAAAACAAGCCTTGAATTTTGCCTGCTTTTGTTATAATCCTGAGCCCCACCCTAAAGGTGTGTACAAGGTCTATGAATTTTTTACATATGAGCAAATTTAGCTATGGACAATGGTTCTGCCTTGCAGCCCCATGGGCTCTGTGCAGCAGACTGTATATATAACGTTGGTCACTTTAGCCACACAGCAAGAACTGTATTCTTAACACTGAGGGAAATGCAGCAGGCATCTGTGCAAACCAAGGGGTTTCTGAAAGGTCCTGTGTAAAAGGCTGAATTTGAACGGGCTGAAGCTCTGAAAGACAAAGAGGTAAGAAAGGTTTGTGCAAGTGACCTGGTGCGGTAGTTCACCACTGTGCTCTCAGGTTTGACCAGTTCATTCAGGAGACACTGACCCTGTGCATCCACCAAAGACACACGGGTGACTTCGTTCCCTTTTGCCGTCAGGCACTGTCAAGAAGAAGCAGAGGCATTGTTGAATCAGCACAATGCTGCAACTCAGAAACCTCAGCCAACACCTGCTTTGGCTCCAGCAGCATCAATGTGAAGGAATTCCTTGACTTAGAGATCTACCACTCACAGCTGGTGGGTTTATACTCTACTGTGCTTCATTTTAATTGTTAAATTAAATTACTGTAAGCACAGCAAACACAGCATAGAAGAACATTGTAAAGAAGTGCTGATTTCACAGAATCAATCTGTGCTCTGCACTGCACAAGTGCCACTGGCAGCCCCAGCCCCAGAGCCTTTGTACAATTTAAAGGCAGAGCCCAGGATGTATCAATAGTTACTCAATGCTGATGCCAAACAGGCATCTCTGCAAGGCTAAAACTGCACTAAAGGAGGACTCTTCACCACAGCACCTGCCAGAGAAACTGTAATAGCTAAAGGAAAAATGTGTGACAGGGTATCTTTCTTTTCACAAACCTTGGAGAGAGCTGGGGAGGAATTCCACAGCAGTCTCATGGGTTACTGCAGCATTGCTGACAGGCCTGGCAGATCCAGCTGCTACTCTGGGAGCCAACATAACTGAGCTCTGCTCAGGATATTATTTCTGTCTCATTGCCAGAACTACTGCTGGGGCCTCTCCCATGGCTGCATTAGCACTGGTACCATCAAGGAAGGGACTGGGAGCAGGTATTAAGATATCAGAAGTGGTTTCAAAAATACACAGAGTGCTTGGCTCACTTGGGAACAGCTGGTAAGAGCTGGGTGTCTGACTCTATTTTATAAGGCCACACACTGATTTTTACCATTTCACAATCCAGACCAAAGAGGGGGCTGCTGTCTGTCCTCTGCTGATCACACTCTGTGGAGATGTAACCCTTGCATCCAGGGGAACCTGGAGGGAAAACACCTGGGAATAAGAAAAAGATCTCTCTTCTATAACTCATATGCCAAAACATATCACTAAGCTGTCAGAATTAAACACAACAAAACAACTGAACAGCCCTCACTCAAAAACTGACCTTCTATGGGATAGTCATTTTTTTTCTGCTCTTCTAAAGTTAAAGTATAGCTTGTAAGGCCTTGTTTTTTTCCTCCATATCTCTGAATGATGGGATCACATTTCAAATTTGAGCTTTTAGTAATGCATTCGCTGCTGCTGGAAGCCAAGCCTGTAAAATACAGAAGTATCTGTCAAGCTCAATTTCTGCATCAGATCAACACTTAGAGGCAGCATCATTCCAAATTACTACCTGGAACAATAGACTGGAGAGAGAGGGTCAGAGCAAAAGACACACAGTCTTCTTACCTTAAACCCAATTCATATCTCTGTCTCTTGATTAGATACATCATAGAATAAAATAATCACAAAAATGAGTAGTAAAGCAGCAGGGATTGCAATTAAATATATTAAAAAACTTTCTCTTGTTTTGAATTCACTTTGACAATGTGCCCAACATGAGTTACTGAACTAGTCAGGGTAAGAAGTCTCATGGTTTAAGCCATTGTGTGCATTCCTTTCTGAACAAGTTTACCATAGCAGTACACTTCTGGCATTGCAGAAGATGCAAAGTCATAAATTTCTGTTCAAAGTGAGTCACTGTCTTGAAAGAGACAATGCAAACCCAAACAAAATACCTTGTGGAGTGTTTTGAGGTTTCAGGTTTGTTCTTTCTCTGTAAAGGCTGACTGGGAAGTTAGCAGAAGGTGCTAACATGAATCTCTGAAAAAATAAAATGTGAAAATGTGTTAGTGACTTTGAGAGACAGGCCGAAATAAGAAGAAAATGAGGGCCTTATTGATCCCAAATCAGCCAAATTCAGAGGAGGATGGATAAATAAATAGTGGAAACACATTTGGTGTTTTATCAAGTAGAAAAATCCAACACAAACCAAACCTGTTCCAATGAGGGACGATACAGGACTTTTTGCATTACAGGACAGATTTGCCTTGCCTGATACAATCAAGTAGGCAAATCTCAAGACTTTCTTTGATAGAAACTAAAGCCAGTTCCAGTCTTTCCAGTTAAGTTGTGATTTACATTTGCTGCAGTTCAGGAAGAACTCTCTAGAAACTTGAATTCAAGTTCTTCTTTCTTTCTTTCTTTCCATCTTCCTTCAAAAATGTTGCTTGTAAGTCAGAAAATTAAAATAATTATTTTAATAATCTTTTTGGGAAATGGGAGAAACTTGACATAAAGGTCAAATAATAAAAGTGGTATTTTTTAACCAGTGGGACTAGAATAACTCTATTGAGTCTCCTCACTCAGAGTAAATTCCAAATCATTGAAATTATACCAAGATATTTATAATTGCCATCCTGTAGTTGCAGGATATATAGAAGTCAGAGGACTGAAATATTAATAAACATTTCACCTGGTAAGGCTTCAAAGATGTATGTCCTGAAATCCTGTTCCTAATATCAAAGCCCTGTCCTTTGTTCTGAGCTGACAACTGCTGCAAACAGATCCTCTCACTTGCTGTCAAGGATGGCCACATTCTTGGAAAAGGCAGTAATTCCACTGCAGCCATTATCTCTGGGATGTGGTTTCAGGACTGGAAGAAGTTTAGAAGACACGGATGCAGTTTGGGGACTTACATGCCGGAACACTTTCCTGAGGTGTTTGAACTGCAAATAGAATCTGTAGAAATGGAGTTGGCTCATTTCCTGTAGAACAACAACCACAACCCCAGCCAGGTGGCTTTGGTGATAAATATGGCACCAGCTGCAGTTAAAAAAGAGCAATAATTTAAAAAAAACAAAACATATATAAAAATCAAAGTAAGACAATTATCAAGCACTCTTAAAAAAAAGCTGGAACCAGCCCAGCTTTTAAGTCAGTAAATGGCAAAGTGCCAAATGACTTCAATAAGAAGAGACTATAGCTTATCTCAACCAGCCACATATTCCTGGAAGCAACAGAATACAGGAGACAGAGAAAGAAGACTTATTGCAAATTTGTGCTGCAGACCATTTCAAGACATGCATACCTCATTCACATGCATCAGAATGTGAATATACCAGCAACTTCAACTGTAGTGATGCAGTCTGGTGAATTAATGCATCAAAATAAGTTTCACAAAATAATTTTCTATTCACTATTAAAATCTAATTGTCTGCTTTGAGTTTCATTTGAAGATTCATTTCATTTTTGCCATTCAAGGTTATAAACCCTCCTCAGCCTTTCCCTTCCAGTATTGAGAAGTGGCCCAGAGAAAGGAATAAGTAACTAAAATGGTTTTTTTTCTAAAATGCTCTAGAACACTCTGTTTCGATTATATCTAACATGAAATGCATTAATATTTGTGTTAATATTTCAACAGGGTGGGTTTTTTCCTCAGTGTGTGGTGCTTCTTCAGTTCCACAGCAATAATTTAGTTTTTCAAATCTGCATGAAACAGAACTATGGAATGGTATGATTTCTGCCAGAAGAGGAATTCTGCTTCCTGGTCAAGTCTAACAACTGTATCTGCACAATCCAGGCTGCCATCATGGCAATTCCACAGCTAGTGTTCCAAACCCAGCAAGGCCAATATTCCTTTAGGAATGTTTTCACACCACGGGAGAACAAGAGACCAGGCTGATTGCAGCTGTGGATGTACCTGGGCTGTGCTGCATTGTGGCATTTCCCCAGAGCTGCATATTTCAGCAGCTCATACAGCTGGTCCTGGCTGATTTCAGAGTCCTCGCCAAGCAGAGCTGCTGACAAATGACATGACTTTTCCTGTGAAAAGAGAAATGCTGGTAAAGAGAGGTTTCATGTAATCATGCCAGTCCATGAAAAAAAAAAAAAAGGGAAAAATAAACTATTTGGATACAACCAGCTATACTTAAAATAACTCTTCCACTCCTTATGGGAAAAACTTTCCTTTCAGATCCCACTTTAATATTACATTTACTCCACATCTCAGTAACCCGGGTACTTTAACTTCAAAGATTTATTTATTAAATATTAACATAAGAAGATGTATGCAGCAAGGAGTCAATTGATATGCAAATGCAATATCCTGGACTCTCAACTCTTTCCCCCACTTGCTGCTGTAGAGCTTTAAGCATTTGTACAAGTGTTACATGTAGTCACTCATTTTATGTGAGGTTTTCTCTATTTACAGTGTGGGATTTGCTCTGCCAGAACAGTTTGCTGACCCCTGCAGGGAAAAATGCTTCAGCAAAATCCAAGGAAGCTGCAGAAAGCACTGAGGAGATGAGGTGGTGTCCTGGGTTGGCTCTAATTGGACAATTTTGTAATACTGATGCCCAATTAGGTCAATGAAAAAAGTGGATATGCCTTTTGTAAATACACATCTTAAGACCAAAAAGTCTGGGAATAGCTCTGTATGTTTCTGGTGAAGGCGAGTTGGGCCCGGGAGCCAGTCTTAGCTCAGCCCCCATGGCTGGGTATAAGCTGGCTCCTGGGGAGCTCTGCCGAAATTTCCTTGTCTTTGGAGGGGTGGTGAACAAGGTGCTGAAGTTTTCACTGTAGTGCTGCCAGGCTTTCATTGAGGAGCTCACCGGGCTTATCCTGACAAATGGCTAGGACTCTTAGTCAGCGAGGACAAGCCTTTTTCTAGCAGAGCCTGCTGGACTGTGCCAGACAGAGACTGTGCTAGCACCGAGGGCAGCTTAAGAAAAGGTGGCCAGGGGCCAGGAGCAGCCCTGCAGCTGCCACCACTGCAGAGTGTGAGCAGCCACATGGTGAGATCAGAGGGGCCAGGGAGATCTCACACAGACACCTCGGCATGGCTGGCAATGAACTTTGTGTGCCCAGCTGCTTTAAGCCAGCTTTACTACGGACAGAAGAATAAAAGTGTCGGCTGTAATGAAATAAGCTCTGCTTATTTAAAGGTCTTTGTTCATCAAATAAAGAAAAGAATATTTGTAGGACTAACAGAGCATTGTAAAATAAAAAATACAAGGCTAGCAATAGATTCGTGTCAGCTGTAAGTTTGTGCAATCTAACCAGAAATTTATGTACGAAGTAACAAACCACAAAATCCTAAGACAGTTGCCAAACATTTATGCATAGCTGCATTGTTAAGAGCTAACTTCTGTAACTACACATAGAAAAGATCGTTACAGTGCCAGCACAGAAAACAAAGAAAAAGATACAGAGCCTTCCCTCAAGAGACCACCCAAAAGAAAAAAAACCCCTTAGCCACACGCCATGCAGAGGCAGAGTACACTGAAAGAGTGATGAATACAAAAGAACAAAAGCTGATAAAAAGACTGGAATAGAGAAGAAGTGCGTAGGCCTTGCAGAGAAAAGCTCCCAGGTCACACCCAGCGCTGTGTTTTGCTCACTACTGCTTGCTGTAATTTATAAAATTTATTAATTAGCAAAAGCTAGATTAAATTATTTGCCTCAATTTATAACATCGACGACAGTTTCTTTCCCTGTTTTTCAACCTTCACGGAGTCGAGCTGGCTCATGGTGCCGGCGGGAAACACGTGGCCAGCAGGGAAGCACTGCAAGCCCTGTTCTTGGGACTGAACTAGGACCAGATCAGGTTGGTTTTGTTTTTATTTCGGCGTTGCAGGACTTTGTAAACTGTTTCAGTTAGTGGTGAAGCTTAGAAACAGATGCCTCTACAAATACCATTTCTCTCCTAAATTAGGAAAAGGAAAAAAAAGTGAACACATAGAGATAATAACATGGGATTTTGAGGTCAGTAAAGAAAGAGTTAATTTTAGATGGGGATTGAACAGATGTTTTAAGCTTGACTTAAAAATCCTGTAAAGCTATGGTAAAGATATATTTGACTGTTTTTGATTCCTTGTAACACGCAGAGATGCACTGGGGGGGATGCAGCATTCCAGCACGGTTGTGAGCTCTGGGGCACCAGTGGCTGAAGCAGATGCATGCTGTTGTGAATTTAGCGAGAAACTTGAGCATAAAGAAATAAGAAACTTTACCCTAGAGATAGTAGTAGAAAACTTCTAGTCACAGAAATAGACGAAGAGAACTTTTCTCGGTGTTAGAACAGGTCATCCTTAAAATAGCACCCCAATAAATTGAAATAACCTATGAAAGCAGCTGTGAGAATGGCTGCAAGACATAGGAAGGACTTTCACACTGCAAACAGAATTTTCCTGTTCCGGGCAGCTGTTCACAGTAGCATTGAAGCCACAAGAAAAACTAATTTCTTGTAGAGAAGTGTCAACAGTATGGCAAGAAAAACTCTTCTCCCTAAGTGAACTGAAGAAACTATTTTAGAAGTAGTAAACTGACTAAAAGCCACAGGCTTTTGTCTCTACGTTTTTAGTAAGAAAATTATTAAGAGAGAGAGAGAGAGAAAAGAGGTCCTAAAGAGGTTTTTTTGGGTTTGTTTGTTCCGATTTTCCTTCCTTATTATGTTCCTTTTAACTCTGTTAATAAAGTTTTATTCCTTTTTAAGTTTAAGCCTGCTTTGCCCTTAATTGAAAAATTTCAAATTAGCAAACCAAAACTTAAGACACAATTGGTGCATTGGCTGGGAAAATCGACCACAACCCACGACAGGAGGGGACTGTGCCACACAGTTCTAGACAGCAGTACTTTAAGCCTAAATGCACAAATTCTTCTAAAGGCTAATTAGCAAGTAAAGGTGGCATTTTGGTGACCTCCCCTGATCAGATGGCCGGTTCCAAAGAACTGCTGTAAAAATTTTAAAGATATTCTTTTTACAGGTGATGCAAAACCAACAAGGCATACAGGGGAAAAACACCACACGATACTAAAGAATGTAAAACCTCACAGCACGAACAAGAAACCAAGAAGCAAGTTCTCTTCCCCTGCACATTAACAAGCCGTGTGCTCAGTAATTTGGACAGAGCTTGCCCACATGCAACTAAGCTGGTGTGCTCTTCAAGATGTTTGTCACTGGGTAAGGAAGTTAAAGACAGGTGGTTCCAGTGGTTAAGAATCACCTGGCCATAACAGCACAGGCTGGTGTAAATGCTAGTGCCTCATCTCTCTGTAAATGCTAGTGCTAAGTGAGACAAATAATGACACTGTTCTTTACAATACAGGCTAATTAAAGCTTGGCAAAAAAACCCACACAAAGAGCAGAGGTTTTGATTCACCGATAGGGTACTGCCACCCAGAGGAATTTGTCCCTAACTGGGTACAAACAGGACTGATCCCACAGGCTGGACACGAAAACTCCTTGCTCTCTGGGTGAGGCGTTACCTTGGGGCTGCTCTGCATCCTTCAGGATGATATGCTGAGCATACACAACGCTCCTTTCAAGATCTGCTTTGTTTATGAGAAGATGATATTAGAGAATGAATCTATTTTTTAAACAAAATTCCTAAAATGCAGTGCTGAGCACGCCAAATGCGTTCTTTTCCACATCTCTTAGGGCAGAATCCAAACCATTAACAGGCTCCCGAGGGCGGTGGTGGGCGCCCCAAACCCGCCAAGCTTCGAGAAGCATTTCAACACTGCTCTCAGGCACATGGGATTGCTTGGGTGTCCTTGGAGGG
>CM031870.1:6831381-6958949 GCA_018697195.1 Certhia americana
CGGGCGGCCGCAGCGCTGACGCCATCGCGGCGGTGCCGGCGGAGCTGCCCGATGGCCGCGGCCGAGCCGGCGGCGCGCAAGCGGCGGCCCAAGGGGCACTTCGCGGCCGGGGCTGGCCGGGCCAAGCGGCCCCGAGGAGCCGGGCGGCAGCTGGAGGCCGGCATGCGCGGCATCCTCATCACCTGCAACATGAACGAGCGCAAGTGCGTGGGGGAGGCCTACAGCCTGCTCGGCGAGTACGGGGACCTGCTCTACGGGCCCGAGCAGGTGCGTGCGGCGGGGCCGGCGGGCGCTCGGGGCGGGCTGGCTGGGCGACGGAGAGGCACCCCGAGGGAGAGGCACCCCGAGGGAGAGGCACCCCGAGGCCTCGGCTCCCGCGTGTGTGAAAGGAGCCGCGTGTGTGTGCACCACACCCCCGAGTGGCCCAGGTTGTGCAGGCCACCCCCTCGGAGCCCCGCTGCCGGGCCCATGGCCTGTGTGCCGGGCCCAGCGCGGGCTGTGAGCTCAGCGCTGCTGCTCCGTGCTCACCAACGCACGGTGCCGGTGTGCAGTTTTCAGATCACGAGGAGAGGCTGTCTGGAAGCGACGGGGAGGAGGATGAGGATGATGTCGAGGCAGCTCTGAAGAAGGAGGTTGGCCAGATCCGTGCCTCGACGGAGCAGAAGATGCGGCGTTTCCAGTCGGTGGAGAGTGGTGCCAACAACGTGGTCTTCATCAGAACCCAGGGCATAGGTGGGACTTCGCTGATACTGTGTAATGCAAACTGCTGTCAGCACTGTTAGTAAAAGGTCACAGAGTGTGGCTTCCAAGTAACACGTGTATATCAAACAAATACCCTTCCCTTTGGCCATGCCACTGAATTTTGTTAGTGAAGAAGCTAAAAGGTAGAGGAAACTGCTTTGCAAAACCATCTTTGATTCTCTAGTTTTGGTATAGTAAAACAACACTTTATATAAAAGGATTTGAGGCTGACAGCAGTGCATCCAAATTCCCAGCTTAGTACTTAGAAGGGGAAGAGGAGGGATAATGCCTTCAATTTGTTGCTCATACCCAACTGTTTTTCTTTGTAGAACCAGAGAACTTGGTGCACCATATACTAAAGGACATGCACACCACTAAAAAGAAGAAAACAAGAGTCATTCTGCGCATGCTGCCCATTTCTGGAACTTGCAAGGCTTTTATGGAAGATATGAAAAAATACACAGAAACATTTTTTGAGCCTTGGTTTAAAGCCCCTAACAAGGGTACTTTTCAGATTGTTTACAAAGCTCGTAATAACAGCCATATGAGTAGGGAAGAAGTAATTAAGGAACTGGCAGGTATGTATGGATTTTACACAAAAGAGAGAAGGTTTACATGCATAAATATATTGCATACACAACATGGATCAGACTATTAAAAGAGGTTGTAAAGGACATACACATTTGTTGCTTAAAACCTGTATGTTGAATTCTAAAAGCTTCTCTAAGACTTAAGAAGAGCTTGACATTAGAATGCCTTCTTGGTGTTGATGTCTTAAGAGACTATAAGCAGAAGAGAGAACAATGTTAAATATTATTTGCAGTATCAGTTATATGTGCTTTGAAATGACTGCTATTAGTGTATCTGGATGCTGTACCGAAATAATAATGTTACTATTTCTGTTAAATATTTTACTTGTATAATAGCTCCACCTTACACGAGTCATTTATTGAATGGATAAAAAGAGAGACGAGGCAAGATTCTCCTCAGTTATAGCAAATTATTTTTGTAATTGCCTAAAATACCAGAACAGAGCAAGACACACAGAACATACCCACCAATAGGACTGAAGTAACTGAAAAATTATCTCACTGCAATTACTGAGAAACAAGACATGCTTATGCTCTTAAACAGTTCTCCCAGCATCTTTTAAATTGCATCTTCTTTTACAGGAATTGTGGGCAGCCTGAATCCAGAAAACAAGGTTGATCTTAATAATCCACAATACACAGTCGTGGTAGAAATAATAAAAACCATCTGTTGCTTAAGTGTGGTGAGGGACTATGTTCTGTTCAGAAAATACAACCTACAGGAGGTGGTGAAGAGCAACAAAGAAGATACACAACAAAACCCATCAAGTCTGACAGAAGAACAGAATTCAGAGATAGTTAAAGCAGAAACTGATGAGAAGAGCTCTAAAGAGGTAAAAGAAGAGAACAAGAATCAAAGCGAAATAGAATCTGAGCCCAAGGGGAATGATGCTCTGACAGTGTAGAAAATGTGATATAAGGGAAAGGTAAACATAATCCAAACATATAAAAAAAAGTTGTCCTAGAGTTCTGAAAGGGTGTTGGAATGAGGAGAGGGGGTTTTATTTTGAAGTCCTGATTTTAAAATGTACATGTGTAAGAATTTTAGTGCTCATTGCAGGTAGAACTGACATTTCAGCAGATGTAAGGGTGCTCAAGAGTGCATCACCTTTCTGGTGAAGCTTGCTGTCCTCCTGCAGCTTTGTTCTGCATTTCCTGTACCTGACACACAAAGCAGGGGTCTGTGCATGTATATGTATATGTGGCCACCCTGACATGTATGAACTCCCCTTTGTTATATCTGGAGGCTGTAGAAGCCAAAAGGCAGCACAGAAGCAGCTCTGGACAATTACTGGCAGAAGTGAGAGATCTGGGAAAGAGTTGGTTGCAGAGGATTTTGGGAAGGAAGTGAGCTGACGGCTGCAGAACTTGGTAACGTTTTCTGTGTGAACAACAGAATGAGGTAAATCTGATAATTTGATGGAGGGTTTTTATACATGTATTTATATATACACAAGGATGTGCTGTTTTTGACATGAATGGAAAGAACTATTATGATATATATAAATACTTGAATATTATAAGATGATTTAAAGATTGGACTGTTAAAAACAGTAGAAGTACAATGCAGGTATATTGCAGATGGTTTTATCAAAAATTACATGTGTGTTTACATTAGCTGTGTATGCAGCACTTACTGGTTTATAGTAAATGCTGTAGTCACTGAATGGAATCCTTTTGACTAATTTCCTGCAGGTAGCCTTTTGCTGCTCTTTCCAAAGACTCAATCCTTGGGAAATTTTATAACGTGTTTCTGTTTTTTGTTTTTTTTTTTTTTTTTCTTAAGTCTCAAAAGTTTAAATACTGTTTGGAAGCTTCTTAGGAAAGAAGCTCTCCATTATACTGTACTAGATAAGGGGAAGGAACTTTTAATTTTTGGTACAGTTTTAGCTTTATGGTATTAATTTTGTTTCAGATTCAAAGTAATGCTAGTCAGTCTTTCTGTTGTCTTATTGTTACAGTGGACTGTCCCTATAACTCCTAAAAACCAACCAAAACCAGTGCAGCTATAACTTGCTTTTCAACAGGGTTTTGAGTATGCTTCCTAGCTAGAACTTTCTAGCTTTAGTATTTCATTTCTAGCATAAAAGCTTGTGTGTTGCTAATGGGAAAAGACTTATCTTGAAGAACACAATTTGTAACTTGTCTTGGTTTAATGAAAAGAACGTGTTCATGTCCCTCATAATTTATATTTTCTACTTCTGTCAAAATAATTTCAAAAATTGGAAAATGAAGATGACTTTTTTCCCCTAGTCCTGTCTCCCTTGCAACCCATTTATTAAACTCTGCTTTCTTATGTCCTGTGGTGTCTTTAAATTTTTGAAGATTTTCTTGTGTGGATTAAAACCATCAATGTCTGAGTCACACAGAGGAAAAAACTATCTGAGACCGGACACAAAGGCCAACTGTGAATGTTTGTTGGTAGCTGATGTTGGTAATCATGATTCATGACAGCCTACTTACCTTCTAAGGACAAAACTCAGAGTAATTAGTAGGATTTTTTGTTTTCTTTCCTCTTCTTTCTCACTGACCTGTGTGCCTGCAGGGCTCATAGTTTATTTCTGATTTTTCACACTTTGCACTTACTGAACATTCATTGTTTGGACATTAATTCCCTGGCTTTTCCACTCTGCCATCACTTTTGGGCTCAGTGGTTCTCCTGTGGTCAGAAGGTGCTTCAGTGCTTTGAATTCAAGCCTTCATGGACAAACTGTAGGACACTATTATGATCTCCCTTGCATGAAAAGCCAAATAGTTGTCACTGTCAGTGCTGAAGAAAGATTACAGTGCCCAAACATCAGCTGAAGAGGTGATACATTGATGGTGGAATGTGGTGTACTTAATTTATCCTAATGCTGACTTGAAACTCAAGGATCATCCCTTGGTATGAAACCCTGGCTCTGAGATTCACTCTTCCCCTTGTGTTAGATTAAAACTCAGATTGGCTTGAAAAACTTGAAGATAATTTCTTTTAAGAACAAGCCAATCCCACAGCCTTGGTGTTTTCCAGTACTGACTTGCCTTTCTTGAGGGTCACAGCTGTTTAATTAAAATATGAATTTATGTGTAATTCAGTTCATTTATCATTTCAGTAGTGAAATACAGCAGGGGAGAGCTTTAAGTAACACCAGTAACTCCCACTGATTGGAAGCAGCTGGTAATATCCTGTGCTGCCCATAAGAATTGTGCTGCAAAATCTTTCCTGTGTTATATTCCTATTGAAAGAGCAATCATCCTGTGGTTATGCCATCTTAAAACAGCTAATCCTGTAAATCCAAGAGGCTTAGTTTTGTGGCCTACCTGGAAAACAACATGAAATATGAGTAATTGCTCATTGTGGGCATGGTGTTCTTACATTTAAGATTGCTCTTGGATCAAACTGTGGCATGGCATGTACAAGAACAGATGAAAAACGCTCTGCTAGGACTGATGTTTGTTGGCTTGGCATGCAAACACTGCCCATTTCTGCAAGGTTGTATATAGGCAGTCTGCCTCCCCGGCCCAGCCAAGGTCTGGTGCTGCCTAGTTGCTCCTGCTTCCCAGGAGCTCCCACTCCAAAGCCCCAGAGCCTCCTGGCCAGCTCAGCACTCAGCTGAGGCAGCCGAGGACATGGGTAGCAGGGAAATCGGGGCAGTTACCTGCCAGGTAGGCAGACTGCCAGCAATCTGTCTAGAGGATTCCTAAAGACATTAAGTTCATTTCACAGTACCCTTTTTAGTCTTTCATAGCGAAAAGCTATTTGCAATAGCTTTATTGTCATCAGGTTTTAGGAATATAGACTAATTTGTATAGAATATACTTATTTTTTAGAGAGTAAATAGGCCACAGCTGTTGATAAAAGCCATTCCTGTCCACTTTTCTGGATTGTTTTATGGTCTTATAAATCAAATTTAGACATCACAAGGCTACTTATTTTATAATTAGCAGTTTGATTATTCCTTAATATTGATGCTCTATATAGAAAAGAAACTAAACTGCCTCTTCTGCTACCCCCTTAGAGGTATCCCATTCATAATGAGATTCAAGTGTGCAAGAGTGTTCAAACATGAGGAAATTTCCACTAGAGATAACTCTAACAGGGTTTAGGTAGAAGGCACTTATTTGAGCAAATGGCTGAAGTTCAGCCACCCAGCCCTGCTGCTTTTAGACACAATTAGCTTTGTTTTCAGAGACTGGATGCAACCAGGTCCACCACAGGTGCATAATGCACCCGGGTCTTTGAAGCCAGCAGTGATAGCAAATGTCTGCTGCTGTCAGTTGTCTTGTCCCTGGGATGATGATAACACCTGAAAGTGCAATAAAATTAGAAATGTGTAAGTCCTGATCACTTCACAGCTTTTCCTGATTTGTTGACCTCCAGCACCATTCAATCCAGAAATAAGAAGGTGGTAAAACAAGGCTTAGACATCTGACCTTGAATAGAGATGTGCAGACTTGAAGTATGAATTAGCTTCTGTTTCTGTGAGGTCCTGTGCTACAGGCACAGTGAAAGTAGGATGCATAACTTTGAGGCAGAAAACACTGGCAGCTTTAACTTGAGTCTGTCACAATTAAACTTATTTAACAGAAGCCACAGTAAGTAAAAGAAAAATTATGAAAGTAATTACAGCAGTTGTTAGAGACTACCCCAGTCGCCCCTTTGATTGTCAAATGTTCAAGCAAGGAAATCAAATAAAATGTAATTGCTAAATGAATTGTTAACTTCTGGACTAGGAGGTAATAAACAATCTACAGACCATTAGGAATTACACAATTCACCTGGTTGAATACAAGCCACGTTCAGCTGCCACCACCTCGGGATTCGAGGTAGAATCACTAAAACTAAACTTTGCAGACTGCATGGCCCAGGGAGCACATGGACCACTTCTTGGGACATGAAATCTAGCTCTTCAAAGCTCCTCTTAATTTGATCTCCTTTTTTATTTCTGCTTCTAAAGAAAGAAATTCTCAACTATCCTCTGGTTTCAGTAGTGCAAGCTCAGAGCCGTTTAGACTAATGTATTGGACACAGCATTTTGTGCATTTGTTTTTTATTTTTGACCTCAGACAATAATGAGCTTTATAGTTGGAAAGCAAAGAAATATCCATTTCAGAGCTTAAGAGTGTGAAAGAGGCGAGATCCACCTCCAGAACCCTCCTGGTACACATGGGACCTGTGTTTATTAGCCAGTTGCTAACAATTAATTGTACCAAAAGGTCATTGACAGTTTTACTACACAGCACATTTGCTGTTTTCCCAGGCTCCTGCTACCAGCAGATATGTTTTATGGGTAGTGCGTAGTGGGTTTACAGCAGAACTAGGAAAATCCAAGATAAATAGATAAATAACCTCGAGCTTTTTTTTTTTTTTTTTTTCTTTCCTGGTTCACTGGTGTTTTTGTGCTCAGTACAGCCTTGCTCATGGAGTTCAGTTAGTGCTTATATCTTTGGAATCAAGCGCTGTAGCAGCATGGTGTGAAGTGCAAGGGCTACAGAGAGGTAACAAGAAATGTGAGATGTGACCTAGCAGGGATGATCTAAACCTCTGCTGTGCCCATAACCTTGGAACGGCTTGACTGTTATGGAAATATCTCACAGTCTGAATTGTCACCTCAGTTCAGGAAATCCTTGATTATATTTAATCCTGAAACTCTATGCAACCCAGTACTGGCTAGACCTGGAAGTCTGATCACCAGTGATTAAAAAACATACTCACAAAGTAATATTTGGCACAGAGTTACATATATTGTGGCTATCAGTAACAGCACCATAGATACAAAAATAAGGACCAGTCCATTTTTGCCTCTTCTATCACTATTTTCAAAAACCTTTTCTCCCATGTACGCTTAAAGTTATAGTGAATATATTGCTTTAGAAATATTTCAAAGCAGCAGAACAGCAATGTGTATCTTTCACCCTTATTCAGAAGGTTGTCCTCTTAAGATTGACAGGAAACAGGATGCTGGAATACACAGAAGTCCAGGATAAGCATGTTCTGGTGAGGAACAGCAGCAAAGAGCACCACTCTATGTTTCTCAGTTTCTTCCTCTGAATGTTCCCAGAGAGCATCTTTGATGGTTATTGAACAAATCCCAGCTTGTGTGTACAGAGAAATAACAACACTACTTAGCTGCTTCATTCCAAGCTGTGCTCCATTTCTGTGGCAAGCCTGCAAATTTAAAAGCTTTGGGCTCTTTTTAGGGTTTAGCTGGCAGGTAGCACATCACTCCCAGTGCCCAACAAAAAGAGTAAATTCTGTTTTAGAGAAACAAGGAATATCAGTTGGCTGACTCACTAATTCATCAAGTCAATAGTGCAGGACAAACACACACCACTGAAACCCAGCACAACCTCGGTAGCAACTGAGGGGCTTTGTGTGGTTGCTTGAAACCCTGGGCAGTGTGACAGAGCAAAGGCTCCTGCCTATACATCAAACAGAACTGTTTTGATTCACCAATTTGTTCCCTTTTTTCTGGTCAGGTTCAGGTTATCAATGCAAAACTGCAAGAACACATTGGAAAGTCTGTCTACCTGAATGTGCAGACTGAGCAGGCTGTGCTGCAGCAGAGAGGAAACCTCCTGAGCAAGCCCTTCCCTGCTGGAATGAACCATTTGTGCCACTACCAGGGCTCAGGGAAAAGTCTGTTTAAAGCCCAGCACAGACCGATACAAAAACCCTAGGAACATGTGGCAGGATCATACTTTTAAATTTGTTTTAAAATCCATTACTTTCAAAGTTCATAATTAGGTTATATTTTAAAAAATATTACTTACATGGAGTAAATGTATTACTTTAAAAATCTGATCACTTCAAAGTGGATTACTTTTCCAAAAAGTACTCACATTTGAAATCTGAATGTCCTTAAAAAGAATCAGATGCTGACCAGATTACATTTTTCAGTGTAATCAACATGGGGTTTTTTTAATCGCACTTAAAGATCTAATCCAATTTCTTGTTATTCTGCCCAAAAATGGCATTATATTTAAAATATCCAACATGTTTTCCCTCTGTTCTGACTGAATGGAGGAGAGAAAAATTAATCTTTCAGAACAAAGCTGTAATACAGGAAAAGGGAAGGGAAGTTTAAAACCCTGCTGCGGCCAGGTTTGAGCATAATCTTATTTTGTTCACTTTTCTTCTGGTAGAATCACATTAAACAAACTACTTGCTCTCATGGGGGATTGAATTTTCTACACTCGCTAGAAACCTGTGAGATTGTGTTTGAAGATAACTTTATTTTGGATTTTAAAAAAATCCATGGGTAAAGAAAGCCATTAACAATTAGCAGCTACTGAGCTCTGTTGTTCTGCCACAGCTGATGGAAGTTCAAACAACAATGGTGAGTTCTGGTCTGAATCTTAAATCTAACACCTGAGTGTGATGGCCAGACTTGGCAAATTACCTCTTCTCTTACTGATCTTTTCAGTAACAAACCCTTTTCAAAAAGATAAGCTTACATAAATTTCATTTATAAACTGTGTTCATTTTTTATTCTTACTGGATGACTATTTAGGCACAGATCAAGTAATAGCAGAAGAGTTGTTTTTATATCAACAATCCGACATCCTTTTGAATAACTAAACCCAATACCTTTTCAAAGCCAAACTCATCTAAATGCTGCTCTGTTTTTCTTTTTCTTTGTCTTTTTTTTTTTTTTGTTTGTTTGTTTGTTTTTTTTATTATTATTCTCTGTTAAGGCTTATTTCCAACTGTTTGTATTGTGGGAAAGGAGATGAAGTTGTAGGTCACTTATAAAATGCTGCTGCTCAATGGACTGGCTAAAATAACTCAAGCAAAGTCACAAAAATCACAATCCAGAAAATCTGCAGGACCAAGTTCCAAACCCATTCTGGAAATGTACTAAATATTTCAAGACATAAAACTAAATATTAACTTTCTTACTAATGCAAGCAGAGCAATTTTATGTGCCAAATGCATACACAAAACATCTATTTAAACACACTGTATATATGTATATGTGCAACACTAAGGACATACTGTGAATTTCTACAACTTACTAATTTCTCATTATGCATGACAGCATTGTCTATTAAAGGATTATTTCTCACATACTGAACATAATCTCAATTCTCATTTCATTTACCTCAGAGGGGTTTTTAAAGCAAAAGATGGGATCTTAGGTCTGTATCTATTTCAGAATACTTCCAGCCTTGTATTGAGAATTCCATTCCAGGCTAGTGTTTGGAAGAGACAAGACACTTTCAAAGGAAAGGACACCTACACATGGTTCTCATCCAACCACCAAAAATGTGGATTTTTAACATATCCAATAAAACTGCTAAACCCCCATCTGTTACAATGCATTTTTAGGGCTTTTACTGCCACTATCCAGTGGCACCAGAAAAAAATGTTCTTTTGTAACCTCTTCATAATGTTGCATTTTTTGAACCTGTATAGTGACCATACCAGACACTATGTCCTTTCCATAAGCTTTGGATGTCAGGATAAACTCTCAGGAAATAGTGAATCAAAATATATTTGATGTAAAATACCTTTTAAAATGTGGGCATTATCTTTTTTGTTGTCTCTGAAGAATAACATCAAATAGAAACTAAGCTGGGAGAGGGATGGTGAGGAGGTCTCAAAGGGAAAGGCTGTTGAAGTTGTCTATTGAAAGTTTTATTTTTCACCCAGAATAATACAATTCAGTCAGGTACTGATACTGGAAACTCTGCAAGCAGGCACAAATATCACATCTTGATGTTACCTGTAGTTTTTGAAGCTCAGGCAGTTAACAAAAAGAGATCAGAATGAGGGCAGTTATAGTAGTAAAATACATATAATGCTAATAGAATGAAAGAAGTTTTGTTAAATTCCAAACAATGCTATATCTTTCCCCACTCTTTGTCTCTTAATTCATTCCTCTTGATCTTCCCAGTGACTGTCTTCGGCAGCTCTTTGACAAATTCCACCTAGATAAAATAAAGAGAGAAAGCAATGCAGCATGTTCTACAGAGGTGGTTTTCCAAGACTCTCCAAGCATATGTGGAAAACTGAGAGGACTCCCATTAGTAAGAACTGCCTGCCTCAAATCCAAGCCAAACTTGTGCCACTTGTGAAACCATCTTTTTCGCAGCCTAATTGGCCAAAATCTGTACAGCTGCCTCTCAGCTGACCAAACTGAGTACAGTAACTCACAGCAGAAGGGTGAATGATTGAATGGTATCAGAGGTCAGAGATGAATGACAAAAAAACATAAAAAAGGGATGTTACAGCCCCAAAGTCTTTAATGGTCCTTAGTTCTGTGAGTTCTGCCAAGTTAGTAGAAGGCACTGCAGTAGCTCTTTTCCTGTGCTGGGATTACTAAGAAACACCAAGTGCATCTTCTTGGGCTTGTGCCTATTTATTAGTTGTGATGATTAGTAGATAAAATCTTACTCAGATTTAGTCATGTGCTACCCTGAAGCCACTGGCAAGTGCTTTTTTGAAGTTAAACACAAAATGGAGAATTATGATTGTGAGTCTGAATTAGAACATGGAGATCTAACTGGGATATACAAAACCTAGAAAATTTTGAGAAGTTTGAACAAGTACTTTAATCAAATGCATGAAAAACAATGTAAGCTAATGTTATTTAGGAAAGGTCTTCTGGAGCCAGTGGTCTAGATGAATATTTACTGCTGTCTCTTTCAAGTGAGTCATGAAAATCTAAATGGCAATTCTCCTGAGATTTAGGGAAGGGTGCCCTGTTTTAAAGTTTCTCCTCAGAAATATTTACCTTTCTAGGGTATTTATATGGAGCAGTAGTTTTCTTGACATGGTCCTGCAAGTCATGAGTTAAGCTCTTCAGGTCAGTGGATGAAAAGGCTGGGGACAGAACCACAAATGCTTTCACGACCTGTAAGGTAAAATTAACAAAAGTGATCTGATACCATCTGTTTTTAAGGGCTGATATGCAGGTTACCAGTGAGCAGTGCTGCTCAGACTCACAACAGTCATGAGGAACAGAAAAATCAGCACATAATAACAAATGATTGTGCCCAGTTTCTGCATGTCTATGTGCAGAAGGGAAAGTTTGAAGGACCCTTTTTTTTCCCTCATTACAAATAAGAGCCTTTGCCCTTTCTTCTCAGTGGCAGCTGAGAGGAAGGGGCAATAAAACATATCTTTGTGGAGTTGTCCATGAAGCTAAGGAACATTTTATTTCTCTCTGAAGTTCACACTGAGGCCAGTAAGCATTGTTATCCTAGGACAGGATTGTGCTTTCGTCACACCTGCAGCCCATGTCTAATGCTTGGGCAGTTACAGTAGAACTTTGGCTACACTAAGAGTCGTAAATGGGAATTTCAGCATATAGACAAATGCTTAAGAACAAGGGCAAAGTAAACATCACAGAAGTGTTCTCCACAGAAAAGGCCTTGGGATGAAAAGAAACTCAGAAGAGCAAAGGCATGTAAATGGGAAAGGATTTTGGTTGTCAGCCTCACCAGGATTATCCATGATGGAAGTAGATGTGGTGCTCAGGGACATGGTTTATTTGTGGACCTGACATTGCTGGGTTCATGGTTGGACTCATTGATCTCAGAGATATTTTCCAACCAAAACAATTCCATGATTCTGAGATGACATTATTGCCTCAGAGCTGTGTGTTATTCAGTAAAGTAGAAATTCCTTGATATTGTTATATATTTGGAAAATGCTTTGCTTTCCTCCCTCCATTCAGCATTGTTACCTCTCCTCTGAGGGGGTCTGGGCTGCTGACAACAGCTGTTTCTACCACAGCTGGGTGCTCTATCAGAGCACTCTCTACTTCAAATGGCCCAATGCGATACCTAGGTAAAGAAAAAATAAAAATGAGATTTGGCTCTTATTTTTTATCTGGAAAAAGCTACCAAATGTTTTTTAATTTTCATGTTGAAATAAAAAACAAAGCCAGAACAAATCAACAACCAACTATAGAAGCTTTAGGAAAAATGAGAAAGCTGGCTGGGTTAGAAGTAGGAGCATTTCATAGTGGTCTTGTGGAAGAGGACTGCTGGGGCTGTGGATACTTCTCCATCTGTCCTCTCTCCTTGGGGCTCCATCCCACTGTGTAGCTGGGGTCTGCAGTAGCAGCCTGTGCCACGTTATGGTATCACATCATATAATATCAAGTTCTTTCTTTTCAACATGTTAAAAATGAATTGTTTCAAAAGCTCTTTGAATCCAACAGAGATTCCTTCAATTTTAGTAAAAAAACTAAACTAGATAAACATCTCTTCTTTGCCACCTGAAGTCTTCATTCTTTGTTGAAACACATGAAATGTTGCAGAGGAAATGGACCCAGTATCATCACCAAGATGATACTACAGGTCTGTGAAAAGCCAATAATAACAGCAAGTATTCCAAAGTCAAGAGGTCAATCAAACACTCCTATCACAGATTATGCTGTCAGAAGCTCACCAGCACACTACATGTAAGAATATACAGTGGCAGATTTTGAATGGGTGTGTGCAGACTAACCCTGAAGAAATGATGATGTCATCGTCTCTGCCAATAAACTGGAAATATCCCTCTTCATCCATAGTCCCTCTGTCTCCAGTGACATAAAAATCCCCACGTTCACTTTCTGCAGTTTTCTTAGGGTTATCCTTAAAGTGGTTTACAAGCAATAGTTTAGATTTTGAGCATGCATTATCTATACATTATGCTGTAACACACATGATATCAAATGCACTGGAACTTAATTTTTTGCTCAAGGATGTACTGATATTGCTATAAAATACAATAAAATAGGTTTAAAATTATCTCTATTCTTTAAGAAAAAAAACCAAAAAAACTTGATCCTAAATTATTTTCTTTCCTTTTCTAATACTCACCAATCCAAATAAAAAAAATTCTCTGGTAATAAATAATTAAATGCTGAAAAATGTCCAGCCTTTAGGACCACTAAGTAATTGGAGAGCTTTTGGGGAGATTGGTAGTGATGGTGAGGAATAAAAGAAAGTTCTTACTAAATATTCAGAGAAAAAACCAAGTGGCCTTATAGGTTTGCTTCTGATAGCAATTTCCCCCTGTTGTCCTGGAGGCAGGATATTGGCATTTTTGTCTACAATCTAGAATGAAAAACAATTCTTATTTTAGTCCAATGGAAAAATTAACTCCAAACACAAATCCAACCAAACAAAAAATCCCCCATGACAGAATCTGAAGAGCAGTCAACAAACCTGAACATCATAAAGGGGAGCTGCTTTCCCCATTGATCCAGGTTTAATCTTCATTCCTTTAAAAACAGAGCAGATTATTCCCTGTAAAAATCAAAATCAAGCCAAAGTTTTGCAATAGAAAATGGCTACATTCACACTCAATTCATTAAATGTAGTTTCTAGACTAATTCCAAAGTAAAGAATTAAGATTCATAGGATCCTGTATGTCAGTGCTGTATGGTATGATAAGCAAAATCATTAAAGTCCCTGAAAGAATCCTGTTCCATTCTCTGTGAAAAATTCATGTCCTCTGCTAACCAGTCTTCTTCCCTTAGATTCAAACTCTGCCCTCTTGACTGTCACTGTTACTTGGAATTAGCTTAAGGGCATTTGTGGAAATATCACAGCACATTCTCTCCCAAACCCCCATGTTTCTGTTAGGTTCTGTGAGGAGAACCATGAGAGGGAGTTCTTTCAGAGGTTACCAGGGAAGGGAATTACTGAAACATTCACAGAAAGGTGAGGGAGGAAACAGACAGTGTTCTAAAAAAACAAACCTTACAGCAAAAATAAATTCCAAAGATTTAATAGGCTATTGTCCCTACAGATGTACCAGTTCAGTCTGGCCATATACTTCATGGATGTCCAGCCCAGTCTGGCTCTTCCACTGCTCCATGACTTCGGGGTTGAGCGGTTCCCCTCCACTCATGCAGTACTTCAGGTTCATGAATTTGTATCTTCACAGGGAATTAAAAACAAGAAAGGCAATACTTAAATCTAGAGGGGGAGACTAGGAGCACACCACGGTAAACACCATGGGAGAGCTGTTTACTGGGAGAATTAGTGCCACAAAATGGGGGAATCAGAGGGGCCCTGATCCTTCTGCTCCTGACACACCAAGAATATTGCCCTGTGCTCAATGCTCCACATAAGTAGCAGGCAGAGTTAAACATGTGAAAAATAAAATATTTGCTGAAGTCAGCTGGGATTATAAATAACCAAATACCGATCTGCTGAGCCAGGGCCCGGATTGCTGACCCTCTGCAACAGGCCAAGTGAGAAAGTTCAAGAGGGAAGGAAGAACAATGTCAGGCAATGAGAGCTGGAGCATAGGGGTGAGGTACAACTGCCAAACAAATAATTTCCTCGCAGTTATGCTGCCATGCACTTTGTAGGATGAAGTCCTTTCCAAAGTGTGGACAAATAATGTGATAAACAAAATTTATGACAAATTATTTAACAGACTCTCAGTTTCGTATTCACAAGTGCAGCAGCATAAGTCTCAAATTTCTGAGGGAAAAGATTAAATTTCTCTGTTTGAACAAAAAACTCAGCAAAACTGATAATTTGTATGATGGTACTCTCATGAAGGTTATTTTAAACTAAATTATTACCTTATTTTGGGTCAAACAGTTAGATACAGGAGATGACTAAGTTTGGTTAGGGTAAATTAAACAGTAAATAATTTTTTTACATACTTGGAGAGATCATTTTGCACCAGCATGCGGAATAATGTTGGAGCACCGACCAGGATGTCAATTGGGAATCTGCACAGAGTCTAGAGGGTTAAACAACAAGAAGGACATGTGAAGCTCAGACAAAAAAAACTGCCTTGGGAATGTACAGTAAACAGGTGACACAGAAAGGAGAAATATTTGCCCCCAGTGTAAAAGCACTACACCCTCTGTTAGCTGAGGAACCCTCCTGCAGTTGCAATATGCAGAGATTGTATATTTGATTACAAAAATCCCATGCTAACATGTCTACCTGACACCAGGACCCCACAGCTTGGGGCATGGCTGTAATAGTTCCTGTTCTGTCTCCCTCACAGGGAGGTGTTCACTTTCATCTTGGCTGGTGAGGGCAGAGAAACCCTTCATTTCTTCATTAATACCCACCGATATTTCCACAGTCACTAGAATGAATGGCAGGCATTTAATGCTGCTTTGGATTATTTTTGTTCACCTGCTCACCTGCTATAAGCAAAATGCATGAATGGGTTTGTCCCCTTCTGTATGCAATAAAAATGAAAGTAGGGGCTTTACACAACAAATACAATATCTCAAACACTGCTATAAACACAACCTTCATGAAATATGTGGATGCTGTCAATAATTTTTTTTGGCATGCTTTCTGCAGGTGAATACATTTCCATGAGTTTTTCCCTTACATTTAGGATGACTGCTGAGTCAGTCTCTGGTAGATTATGTATAAAGATGCACGATCCAAAAACCCAGGGATCAAAAAAAGATGCTATTGAAGTTAGTATCCATCCTGTGTCTGCTGTGTTCCATATCATGTCAGAGGGAGTCAAATCCAACCAGTACCTGATAGAACCAGGGGGAAAAAAAAAAAAAAAAAGAAAATATAATGAATATAATGAAAAGTACCCAGAAAGAGGGTAAGAGGTATTAATTGGAAGATTGAAACACTGGGATGATCCTAGTCCCTAGCAATTTGATGGGATTTTTACTCTGATTTCAAAGGGAGATGGGCTGGGGATGTAAACTAGTACTTACTATTAAGTAACTTTTTACAATAGCTCTAGTCTATGCAGCTTCAATTACCTTATGTTCAACCAGGCTTTACTCTTTCATACCTTTCACTTAAAAGCGGTCTGAAACCAAGACTACCCTGGGAATGTTGAGTCATCTTTGGATAACCTGTAGTTCCACTGGTAAAGAAGATAATCATTGGGTCTTGAATCCTTGTTTTGATACAGGAATGGTCAGCAGACTGGTTTCTGTGAAAAGGAGAATGTAATTACAGCTTTAATGGTTGATGTAAATGGGTGCTTGTGGAAATAGGTCTGCTTTGTCCTTGTGACTGCAGTGACACCAAGTCATACTTACTGGTACAGCTCAGTGAAGTTCATCCATCCCTCTCTGCTGCCTTTGGACACCATTAGCTTGGTTTTCAGGAGCTGGCACTGGGATGCCACTGAGTCCACTGCAGGAGCCAGTTTGTCAGTGGTAATGATGCACGTGGCCTTTGATGCCTGGAGTCGGAACAGTATGTCTTTGGCTGATAATTGGGATGTTCCTGGAATTACAACAATTCCTGGCAGAGAGATAAAATTAGTGTTGGCATTTTTTCTAAATCTGATTATTTTCTAAGAATCTAAGCTATTAATTATTCTCAAACTGATCTCCAGTATGGATTTGCCCTGGTGTTCCTCAGCCAAACAGTTAGATTAGATTAATGCAGGTGCCTGTGCTCTCCTGTCAGGAATGAAATGTAGACCTGTCTGGTGACTTCCATGTCTCTTCCCTGCCTTCTGGCATCTTCTTGCCCATGCATACCTCTCCTGTGGCCCCTAGTGAAAACCCTTGAGGACTGCCTGGCAGCTAGTCCACTCACTGGATTATTACACTGTTTTTCCTTGATAAACCATATCCATTCTTGATTCTCTCAACCAACTTGCAATGACCATTTTACCTCACTGACCTGCTCGCAGACAAGCCACCTTGACCAGCCACCATTCTGGAATTCGTGGTAGGATCAGGATAAGCCTGTCTCCCTTCTGCAGTCCACATTCTTTAGTCAGCATATTGGCCACTTTCCGAGACAGGAACCCCAGCTCCTCAAAGCTCCACTTCACTTCTTCTCTTTCACCGTTTATCCACCAGAAAGCAGGGTTTGATGGTCTCTTTCCAGCCTACAAAACATAGGAATTCAAACATAAAAGATTTTCTTCTGAAAGACCATGAAATAATAATGCACATACATCTGTAAATTACAGAAGATCTCAGTATTTAACTGGCATATTTGTTTTTTTCTTGTCCTTAAAGGATTGAGATTTGCTATTCATCAAGCTCAGGTATTTCCAATATATTCTTATTTTCTGAACCTGAAATGTTTACCAGGCTAACTGTCTCCAGACCCAAGTCCTAGTCTATTTCAGTTAAGGCTTATACTTAACTGAATTAATGGAGCATTAATGCTCCAACAAAATAATAATAAATAAAGCAAAAAAGAATGAACTTTTGTATAATTTCCTAATGTAAATTTGGTTTGACTATTGATTGTTTTTATAAAGAAGAAATCCCAGATTATTCCAAATGAAATTTAAAGTATTTCATTGGCACAAAAGAAAATCACTTACCTTTTCAATCTCAGACCATTTGTCCAGTACATCACTTGCAAAATTAAAGTACTTTGGTATCTCCTGTTTGCCCTGCCTGATGGACTCATACTGGGAATATACATCAGAGGAAAGCAGCCTGGCATGTCCATGGAAGGTCCTATTAGGAGGCTTCAGAGTCCACAAAAGTTTTAGACTCCGTAATTTAAACAGCAGCTTCATGGCAGAAGATTATGTGTCTAGATGCTGTAGACTATGTAAGAAAATTCCAGAATTGTTGCTATGAATACTGCAAAAAAACAAACAAAACCAAACCAACAAAAAAAGAAAAATAATATTGTGATTATCCAAAGATAATCCAGTTAAAATTAATGAGTTCTTCATTAAAGTCACTTAGGCTAGTCAGAGCCAGACTGATGATTTTAATACGGTAATTAAATGTTAAGTACCCTATTCTTGCTTTCTCATATTTTTATTTTTTAAATTAATTACCCACAACTCCCCATAGTAAAACACAACATCAGATGCTATTGTTTGCATTAGAAGAATGTGCTTGCTTCATACAATCAGTACCTGAATCTCTATTCATTTTTTTCTTTTTTGTGTGTTTCCAAACTACCTCCATCAAGAATCTCACTGCTTTAGCCTCAGCAGTTGCTGACTGATTCATCCATTCAGCACATCCATCCCAAGAACCTTCACTTCATTATGAATCTATTCCTTGAGTCTGATAGAGACTTTTCTTCTCATTTTCCTGACCTGTCTGCTCCGAAGACAATGGAAGGTATCCAGCGATTTAATAAATGTTCTCATTGATGAATGGATGTCTTATCAGACAGTGAAGGGACACAGGAACTAATGGTTGCAAACATAAGGAATACAGTCAAACCTGAAATGAAAGAAAATACATTTAAAACCAAGCAAGTTATTGGATGCTGTCTTGCTTGTAGGATGCCGAAGAATTTATGAAAAACAGCTTGATAAATAGGTTATTTGAACATGTGCAGCCATGTTTTTACACCCTAATATTTTATGTTCCTCCTTTTCTTGTATAGGGATTTTGCACTGCTTTTCATTAGAATATTTGTCCTCTACTTTGTCAGCTGATGAATGAATCTCATATCTCATCTCTAAAATTGCACTTGCCAGTCCCTTTCTTAATATCTATGTCTGGATTCCTGTAAATTTTGTATTACTTTGCCAGCTTACAGAAATAAAATGCCACTACTTTTGAAGTGTTTTAGGAGACTATCACCTTGTCTTAAAACTGTCTCTGTAATTATGTTATGCCTTAAACCGGCACTAGATGGCGAGTCACACTGAATTTATGCACCAATAAAACTGATGAATCTCTGATTTATTTTCTTATGTGTTCTATTTTCTTTGAGGGCATGGAATAAACACAAAATAGACAGTAGGTGAGCAAAGATGAAGTGCCAAAGACTTCCATTTGCTTTGCACTTCAGCTGAAGTGTGCAGCTTGGGAAAAGATACATGTTGTAAAATAAACTTGCAAAGAAAGTGCCAACATTTCCAATTTCTCCTAGTCTTTCCTACATAACATACAGGTGTATCTGGAAGAGACAGTATGGATAATGCCACAGGTATTTAAAGCCCAACCCAGAAAGTCAAGAAAATTGGATTTTCACTCACAGGTGCTGAATCATCAGATCAACTTGTTTTGAGTGTAATGAAGTCCTTAAGGATGTACCCATATGTCTAAGGCAATTTTCCCCCAATTCAATGAAATCAGCTTTGCTTTTAAAACTCTTTTGTGCCATGATGTTGTCCTTATTTAATAGCCAGCAGTACATTCCTTTCTCCCAGGGATACTACACAGTTTACTTTCACCTTTGTATTATTTATTGCAAGTGTAGGTGTAGTGAGAGCTATCAGTGTTCAGTGCCAATAACTAACAGTACCTGGCATCACTCTGAAATCACTGTCTTTGTGAGGCAAACCAGAGAAATTGAGCCAGAAGTGCACATGTGAGGCACATCTCAATGGCTCTTGACCACATATTTTAAAGAGTGTGAGTGGTAACTAAGCAGAAGGCCCTAGAATATTATTTATCCTGAATCCAATGTTTCTTGCTGACTGGACTGTGACTTCTGCAGAAGGCAGATTTTCCATAGCTCTCAAACTACAAAGTACAAAAGGAAAACAAATGACAGTTAGCACCGATGAAGAAATGCACAGAATGTGACCTTATCTGGTCTAAGTCTAAAAGAAAACATTGTTCTCCAGCAGTTCAGTTCCACTAAATCCCACTTCTTTCCTCACTGCTAATCTGGCAGAACAGACTGTTATATGATCCTCCTTTTTCTGCAGTTTCCTTTCAGGACATAGAGGTTAGAAGCCCTTTCAACGATGGAGCCTATTTCCTGGCAGGAGGTTTCCAGGAGGGATTTGACAGCTATTTGTTTTAGTGGCTGACAGGGAAAAACAGCTCTCTCAGTAAATGGTTTTGTCATCCTACCTTTGTTCTGGGAGCCTTAGGCTGTGTTTTGAGCTTAAACACTGCCTGCTCAGCTCAAACAGGCCCTGTTAGTTTTAACCTGCAATTCTGAGAGATGCTTTTTAACCTTACTAGTATATTGCTTGAAAGACATCTTTGGAAAGGAGCCTGTTATGAAGAGACCACAAAGTCAAATGGGAGACTCTTATCTTTCTGCTTTTTTACTCCTTTAGTACCTGATTGCTGAATCTGTATTTATGTGTGATCTTATCTTGCAAGCAGACTGAATACACAGCTCCTGATTTCATTAGGCACAAGTACTAATAGAACAGATCTCAAGGTGCATTACAACAGAAAGCTTTTGAGACTGATAGAAAAGAGTTTGCTGGAAACCCAGCCCCACTCACAGCAGTCAGTAAAACAGAATAAATTGCAGCAATATGCCCCCTCAGACAACGGAGGCACCACATCAACCCCCATAATGAACATTCCTTCTTTTTAGTGGTGCCCTCCTGGCTAAAAAGTCTGCTAAAGGCTACTCCTCAAGAAAAAGCAAGAGTCATTATTGTAGGAATTTCTTCTTGGTTCTACTAATTCAGACCCACCTGTTGTCAAGCCAGCTCTGTCCTTCCTGGCACTGAAAAAATCACTATAATACCTGCTCTCCTCTACCAGCTACAGCTTTGCGGGTAAAGTTCACAAATTTCATCGGAGTTCAAAGGTCAAAGATGTTTCTGCTACAACTATGGACTGGCAGGTGTTTCCAGAAATACTAATTCCTTAGTAAATTGAAGGAATTCCAGAATCTCAATCTTTCTGTAAGATATTTTTTAAATGTTCTGAAAAGACTGTCTAGGGAGGCCTCATAGTTCGCATGCATAGTTGATAGCTATCCTAAGGTGAATTGTTGTATTTAGTTCCTTCGGATTGTTGCACAGAAAATTGTGTGAATTTCTTCTATTTCCATCAACAAAACCACTGAAAACAAATGGCAAAATCTTCTGGTTTAACCCATGAAGTAGTATCTCACTAGACCTACAATTTGACACTTAAGTACAGAGGAGAGCATCACAGACAAGACATCAAAGAGTTACGGACATTAAAATTACCTATGCAAAGAAATTAGAATTTCTTCCTGACTTCAGCACACTCTCAGTCAGATCCACAATTAGTAGATCCATAAGTGCAAGAGTCAAGCAAACATTAGGCAGAGGAGCAGCTCACAAACACTCTCCTGGTACTTGACCTGCTGCTTTATCTGCAGTCCTGACCGGAGAAGGATGTCCAATTACACCATGTCACTCTGAATCCACTAGTGTTTCTGTAGGTGTTTCCTTCTTTCACCTTCTCGCTAGGTTGTTTATTTACAGAAACAGTAAACCAAACTTCCCCATAAATACTTCTCCCCTCCCCCCTACAAACACTACTAAAGAAGGGGAAGTACTTAACTAATTTAATCTTCCCACGGAAAGGTGCAGTTGGCTCCACCAGTGGTAGACTATTACTAACCTTATCAGCCTCTTGGTTTGGCTGATACAGCTGAAGACATTTGAGCAGCAAACCCTAGTGCTTAATGCTCCTTTGCTTCTTTCTTTCTCAGTATCTGGATAAAGGCAGGACAAGATGAAGACACGTCCATTTTTCTTTCTTCTGTTGTTGTTTCTCACAGGTTTCCTGGCAGCAGACAGCATAAGCCCAAATGAAGCAAAGCTAAAGAAAACCAAGCTCCCCAGAATAAAAAAGGAGAACCATGTCCTCTTGCTGAAAACAAGCAACTTTGACAGAGCATTGAAGGAAACCAAATACCTCCTGGTGAAGTTCTGTGAGTATCAATTTCCACTCCCTTACCCTGGTGGCTCTGCAGAGTGACTGATGTTGGGGCTCTCCAGAATGCTTGTTTTACCATTGCTTTGTCCATAAGTAGTCATTCTTTTGGTTGCCTCCATGTATCTATTTCTGATTGTAACTACAGTAATTTATTCTTTTTTGGGGTGGTTAAATACCAGTTAAATACCTGCTACATAAGACAGTGTTGAGTTGGCATTCTTTGCTTCCAATGCCTAATTTTGTGAATATGTGTTTCACAGCAGTGATGGGTAAAACACATTAAAAAAAACCAACCAAAAAAAGTTAATCAGAGAGTGCTTTTATCCCTCTTACATTTTTTTCAGCATTTTGTATGAGGTTTTTTGGATGGTATCTCTCCTCTGCAAGTATTTGGGCTTCAGGGACTCTCTTTTTACAATATTTTGATGTCTGTAGTTGCATTATATTGTTCTTTTTCCCTGAAAGGAGCACTTGATTAGGTAGAGGCAGGTTTGTGGTCCTTCTTTTAGGCTACTGTTCACTCCTCCTGGGGAGAAAACTGGTGGAGCTTTTGAGAAACTAACTTTGTTATGAGATCTGGCCATCAAGTACATCACAAAGGCAAAAGCCAAGAGGCAGATTCTTGTGATGTTACCCATCTGAAAGTTTAAATGCTGCATAATTTCCCATGCCACAAACAGGGATCTGCACTGGCCAGCAGCTTGCTGGTAGCAGAAACCTTTGGTGTGCATAAGGCAGCAAAATATTTGTCTCTGTTGTTTGGGCTTGACCTTGCTCTGCTGAGCCAAACTCCCTGAGCTCAGTGCATGAGTCCCCTTAACCTTAAATTACACAAACACTTGCAAAACAATCCCCTGTGGAAGCAGGTGCCAGACACAGGCACAAGATGAACCCCCAAACAGTTCCATATTAAGAAGGGATATTTGAAATTAAGGCAATATCCTAATTTTTCAGAAGTGCATCTAATTTGCTCTTTTGTATCACTACCAAATGTGGATTTTACTGCTACTAATAAAATAAATAGAATATAACATAAAATAATAGAATAGAATATAAATATTAACATATTATATAAAATAAAACATTTAATATTAATATATAATAATATGCACAATATAATAATATAGCAAGAAACAAAACTGATAATAATATAAAAAATAATTAATATAATGAAGAAAATAAAGATGATACTACTACTACTACTACTACTACTACTACTACTACTACTACTACTACTAATGTTGTAGTGTAGGTCAACCTGAAATGAAAACACTTCTATTTCCATCAACAAAACCTAAAATGCACTAGCAGACTCGGGAAACTAAAAGTATGTTTGGATCATGCCAAACATTTCATTAATCCTGAAACAAGGTTGTAAAACTTCACAGTTTTTTAAACTTTCAGAATAATAATATTAGAAAATTATTTAAAACATAGTGTTTAAAATTGTTAGATACTTCTGAAAGTGTTGAAATTTAGGAAGATTTTGTTTAGAAATTTCAAAAGTGTTGAAATTTAGGAAGATTTTACTAATCGTAGAGGATTTCAAGCTATTTTCCAGATTCAATCTGCAGTTGTGAACTGTTTTATTTCTCTAAAGATGCATGATTTTGATGAAAAAATAACTTATCAGAAAAACCTTAGTCATTCTGTATTCTCATATTTGTAAAAGCTGTTTCAAAGCACAGGATATAAATGGCCAGGTCAGAGTAGAGTTTGTAGACAAACTTTCATAGTACTGGCAGAGATTATCAACAGTGAGATATTGCAACACACTTCAGGATTGCAACCAAGTATGAGTGGAAAACAGACGTGGAAAAATTCATAAAGACAGGAGATGGAGAAAGAATTTTTCAGAATATAATAGCCCAGGGACTTGGTCACTCAAAGGATGTAGAGAACTAAATCTGGCTTCCTTGCCCCTTCTTCAGAGAAGAGTCTTGGACCTCTCTGATATGCCACCCCTCTCACACCTGGCTTCTTCAGAAGGGAAGGACAAACAGACTCTTCCATTCCCCACTGCATCTTCCAAAATACAGAGATGAAGCTCTGGTCCCCAAACACACCTTGCTCCAGTGATCCTCATCACTTTCTGTTTTAGATCAAAGGCCAACATGTCTAAGGGCTTACTGAAAACTCATGGATTGCCTTTCCCCACAAACCATAAAGGGATCTACAGTCCCTGGAAAGAATTATGGAATCACCTCCAAGAGTGATGAGCTCCGCAGCACAGATCCATTATCTGGAAATCACTGGCCTTCGTCTCTACAACTCCCTTTGGAGACATGCCACTAAAAAGCCTCTGGGGCAGTGAAAAAGTATCCTGCAGTGAGGCAGCAGGAAACCTAACTCCACAATGCTGAGTGAGCTGATTCATTTGCTGTAATAATTTCATTGCTACAGCACAAGGGGACTAAAGAGGGGACCTGCACAGAAAAGCCATAAAGCCCTAATCTTTATGTCCTACTTCTTAAAAGTCTATATAAATAAACTACTGGTGTTACCAAGGAGCTATTAAGGAAATTTAGATAATGTGAGAGAAAACAATATTGCCCAGACCACCCAGGAAATCTGTGAGGCTGCCAGGAATTAACTTCAGAAATCAAGAATGAATGTGAGACCTGAGATCTTTTCTTCCTGACTCATTAGAGATTACAGAGATATAAGAGTGGGAAGGAATCCCAGGGTTCCCAGAAGATAGGATTTCTTTTAATGCTGTACCAACACCAGAAAAGCTTGAGTACAAACTTTGATTCAAGACTCTACCTTAGACCACCTATCAGTTGCAAGAAAACCCTAATGCTTTCCCTGTTGCATAATAATATTTACTTACCAGTTCTACAGTATTTGTCAGGTGAGGTCTGCTTTCACGTTTTCTGCCCAGCAACCCCTAAATCCTTCTAATAACTGTCAGTTCCGCCCTCACAGAGTCCCAGATCTGCCTTCCTTCAGGAAGGGTTACTATACATACATGCTGACTTTTGGCCAGGCAGTGTACGGATCCCTCTGGAGCTGGGCAAAGTTCACAGGGCAAGTACACAGTGTCACAGCAAAGCATTGTGCCAGAAATCCAGCACTCTTCCTCTCTCATCCCAGCTGTTTTGTGCAACAAGACATGTCTGAAAAGAATGCAAGCATCACCCAGCAATGTGTGAGTCCTGCCCATCACCTCATCTCCACACTCAATTGAAAGTACTCTTCTGCTGCAGGCTGTGGCATCTCCCAATCCATGTTAAACTGATCTAAACTCCACACAAATGCTTATGAGCACAGGGAATTCAAAGCACTTGAATGCTTTGAATGTCTGTCACCAGCAGAAGATAGACCTTAGATCAGTGCTGCCTGCATGGGAGAGTTTCACTGTTTACATTACACACTGCTTAAGTCCCTCTGTTGACTTTCACTGCAGAGAAAAGCAAATAACCACCATAAAAAGTCTCAATCACACTAACAAATACGCCTGTCACAGAGAGAATAAATTTTGTACTCTCACAAACACAAACAGTAAAAACTCTGCTTTCAGAGCACATGCTAACACCATTTCCTCCAAATTATCAGAAGTCATGAAAAGACACAGACTCCAGTGAATGTTTGATTCCACAGGTTTCTGAGAATGCCTGCTGCTGTTCTTTCCAGTGAAGTTTGTTAGATCCTAGATAAACATGGGGATAGATAAACCTAAGGACAAGCACACAAGTGGTGCAGACATTGTGCTGCTGCTTTGTGTGCTGAGCATGCTCGCATTTATGAAAAGGTGATGTTTACCTTTTCTAGCAGAACATTTGTACATCAAGGGAGGCACTGGGTCAGGCACAGAATTCCTGCAACCTGTGACTGATGGCCTGTGCTGACATGATGATATTTAATAGGGCAAGATGAGGGTTACTCTTGAAGACAAACATCTCCTTTTTAAGGCACAAAAGCTGTAGGTGATGTTATTAAGAAGAAATTGTAGTTGCAACAGAATTACTTACTAGCATGGCTCCCTCATGTAAGTGTCTCTCACACATGCTTATTCTAGTGAATTCTTACAATAATCCAAACTTAGAATAAATTCTGATGTTTGCATAGAAGAAAATCTCAAATAAACTTCAATCTTCAGTTAAAAAGTGGAGAAGTCAGCACAGGAGGTTATGGCTATATCTCACTCTAGAAGAGAAGGGGAGAATTCAAGGTCACACAAGCAAGCTTGCAACGGCAGCAAGATAAACATCCTTCTACTCTGATAGGTTAAACATTAATCTATCCTTCATCTCAAGACTCTTCTACAGAGAAATTTATATATCTGTAGTACAACTGTAAAAGAGCCTGCACAGATGAGAAATGGGACTGCTGAAATGGTTTTGTGACTGTGAGAAACTAACAGCCAGGAAATCAGTATCTGGCAGGACAACAGGCACATCCACAAGGACTGCAGCAATCCTTAAACCCTCAATTCAGACGGAATAATGAGATTGGAGGCCAACAGCAATTAGCTAAAGGAAAATTAACTCATTGTGCTTCTATATTTACCCACTTCAAGAATTCTTTAGGGTCATTAAACAAATTCATGTGTCAGCAAAAGATTTATCTGTCCACATTTCAATATACTTTAGCTCAGTAAACTGCACCATGAAAAAGAAGTATCAGCTTACTCAGATTGTCGATGTGCTGAAGAGCTAAGAGTCAAAATACAGGATTTCTGGTTCTCTTCCCACTTTTAATTTTCAAACACTTAACTTATCCTTGTTTTCATTTACACCACAGCTAAAACTACTGATAATGGAAACATTCTCCCATGTTAATACAATGCTGTTCTTGAAGAGCCTCTTGCTTCTGGCAGCTATGGCACAGCACACTGGTTTACACAGGTGTCCTGCCACACACACGCCTTCCCTGATGACCTTGTCACCAGCTCTGTTGCCTCTTATCCATGTCTGCTCTTGTTCTCTGCTGATGCTCCCTGAATTTGGAGCCTGTGATGCCACATTAGCCCCAGCAGCTGCTTCCTCATCCCGCAGCCTGAAGTGATCGGTGTCAATAAAAATCTAAACCAGACGAAGCAAAACAAAACTCAAGAAAAGGCTCCAAATAAATGGAGTGATGATTTCCTGCAACACTCAAAGGACTTGAAAAATAAAGCACCTGGGAGGCAAACAGAGAATGAGTGGAATGAAAAGGAATTGATGGAGAGCTGAAGAGGAGTCTAATCACTCAGAAAAGCAGGGGAAAGGTGCATGATGGATGTTTCCATGTGATTTCTGGGTAGTCAAGGAAACACTTTTTATCTGTCTGTTCACTCACTGAACTTGTGTCTCACAGTTAGCAGGTTAATAGCACCTAAAGTTGTCCTGGTCTCTGACTGCAGGAGTCATACACTTCTCCCAGCTGCAGCATGGAGCTACGAACGCTCCCAACTCTCATTATCTAAGCATGCTACTTACATTCCTAGTTAGTTGCAGCTCTGACTACTCAGGTCATTCAGTGATAAGAGATCATTCCTGTTTGGAATTAAATAAGAGATCAATCTGTTTAGAATTAAAATCAATATAAAGAAGTAAATTTAATCCCTCATTAATTTCTGAGTCATAAAAACCCTCTGGCTATCACTGGACACAACAACCTCCACTAGAAAGCTTCATGCTGTGGCTTATGTAACCCATTTGGTTTTGATTGGCCTTTTCCAGATGTTACTTTATCTCAGTCTTCTCAGAATTTATCTGAAGAATTTGCTGAGGCTGCACGACAGCTTAAAAAAGAAGCTCCAAGAATCCAGTTTGGCAAAATTGATGTGACACACCAGCATGAATTGAGAAAAGAATTTAATATTCAAGTCTTTCCTACTGTGAAATTTTTTGTGAATGGCAGCAGGGACGATCCCATAGACTGCAAAGGTAAACTGTCTCATGCACTGATAAGATAATGATATGTAATGACAGGATGTACCTATCTATTACCCTGCTGAGAAGAAAAACAGAAATGCTCAGATAAAAAATACACAAGATGGAAAGCTTGTTTTGCCCATGATGTTTAATATGCAATTGCCTCTGTACCAATACAGGAACTTCATCTTCCAAGGGCATAACTCTCTTCTCTATATTAAGGTCACACAGTCAAATTAATTACTGGTGTTATTCCACTGAGTACAGAACTGCCCCCAAAAGACAACTTACTCCCAATTATTACAATAAACATTAATGAGTTATGCCAAACAAGAACTGAGTCCCCAAACTGCTCCATTACTCCTCTGGTCCACTGCAATTCCCATGGGCAGTGTGTCTACAGCAGTAGGCTGGAGCAACACTGCGTCTAACAAAGAACTGGAAATTCACGGGGTCCTTAACATTCAGATATGCTTCCTAAGCTAAGGAAAATAATTTTGCCATTTAACCATCAGGGGGAGCTAGTATATGGCTTAGAATAAAACATAGAATTTGAATTATTTTACAGAAAGTTATTAAGCGCAGACAACAACAGACTTGAGCAACCTCAGAAATCCAGATCTTCTTAAACATTTTTGTTCACTTACAGTATATACAAGAAAGGTTTGGTTTTTCATAAAATGATGAACTTTTACAGTGGTGATAAAAATTGCATGACTTGGACAAGCATCTGTTAGTGTACTCTGAGCACTTACAGGTGAGTCACAAGTTTAATACAACGAACAAAAAAAGGAACCCAAAGTTTGTTTCCTGAACCCGTACACAACCTAGTGCTAAGATATCTTTAACTGCTGAGCCCCTTGTGGCTCCTGCTGAAACCTGATATTCAGTATTTTTAGCAACTTGCTCCTCCTTGCTATTGAATTTCTTACCAAGTTCTCACCATCTAGACTTGTGCAAACAGCAGCCTCTGCATAAATGCCACTGAAAGCATGATGTGCCATACTGAACTTTTATTAGAGGTGCTGATATCTGAAAGCAAAAGCCCTACCTTCAGTTTCTGATTAAATCTACAGCATTGTCAAGAAAACCTTTCTTCAACTGATAAACCTGACAGATTTTCTGGTGTGAAACAGTGAGTACAGAGAATTGTAACAACACATAGCTGCCCTGCAGCAGAGAGCTGCTATTTCAGGCACACTTTCTGGCAAGATGCAAGAATTAGGAAACTGGCTGCTGCTCTGTGCTTTGTACAAGGCAGATAGCACCAATAATTTGGAGGACATGTACCACCAGCAATAGTTTAAATTACATTTTGTTCACCGGTAAATGCTTGTGTGCAAGACTGAGTAAAAACCTCACATACCATGTTTGACTTTAAAATCGGTGAGCATTGGCAATTGGAAATATGCACTGGACACCCAGTGACTTCTCATACAGGACTTGGTAACATTGCATACCACAAAAGAAACAGCAGACCTTACTTAAATCAATAAATTAATTCAACTCTTTATGGAAGACGGAATTTTTGAATGGTGTCCCTGGCAATGAACATAACATGAAAACCAAGTTCTAGGTATTGTAAAATTATCATTTAGGGTTGCAAGGTCAGAATTTGGCCACTACACAGGATGATTAAAGGAACTCAATAGAAATATTAACCACAGAGAAAATATGCTTAGGGGCTATAGCACTGATATAAGTGACAAGACCTCAATTCTGCCTGTAGACAGCAGAAGCCAAGCATTATGTGGCCACTAGATACTGCTCTGCGATTTGTTCTGCAGCCTATACACTCCAGAGCAGATGATTGCCTGCTTCACTTAAAAAAAAAAAAAAAAAAGTATTTTAAACTAGTTGCAGTGCTGTCTGCTGCAAAACTGATGGCAGTAAAATGATCTGACCCAATTGTGATCTTGTCATACTGCTACAATGCACAGTACCAGGACTTCCATCTCTGATAATCCACTTGTACTGTACATCTTGACTCTAGCACTTAACTTTTTCTTTTTCATGCGGGATTTTAATTAACCCTTACTCTGGTCCAAGAAGCCTGTCATTCATACAGAGATGAAAGGGCTAAGATTTTAATCGCCTGAGCCTCAATTTGTTCCCTCAAATTCCTCTGAAAACATGCTAGCTTTAAAATGTAATTTTTAGAGACTAAATATTCTACTACTTCTGAAAGCTTAGGAGAATTTACCAAATAAACAAACAGACTATTATCTCAGTAAAACTGGTAGTAGTAATTTGGAAGCCAAAAGATGGAACAATCCAGAACTAAATGACAACTTTGACACTTCAGCTTTGTTTCTTATGTCTAAACTGAAGTGATGCTATGGTCCCACAGAGAAATTTTAACATGTCTCTGTGCCTATCAGATCCCTCCTGCAGCATCAAAGGAACAATTTTGACACCTAATGTAATTGAACAAACAGTTCAATAAAATCTGCAATTGGTTTGAAGTCATTCTGGATTAAACCTTAGGTCAATAGCACTTTATAGCTTACTGTGATTTTGGGACACATGAAATCTTACAGGACAGGTTTTCTACCTGTCTGAATTGCCTCATCTCTGTTCTCCATGTGTGCTTAATCATTTAACTGGACATAAAACCATTTGCAGAGGCCTCAGAAAAAGCTATACTGATGCACTGGTCCTCTAGAGCTACAATAATTTAAATAGTGACTAGAACCTAAGGTTGAATTTGGACACCTCAAGCCCCCTCTCAATCACCTTTGACCTCCATCCTAAGGAGCCCAAGTCCATTTGTATTTAGCCTCCCTCTGCACCCCCACTGCTTCTGTCCTGATTGCCCAGAAAATTCTATCATTCATTTTGACTTTCATTTTAACTCTCTTTTCCTTCCACAGGAGTCAGAAAAGCCTCAACCTTTATTACATGGTTGAAAAGAAGAACAGGACCTAGCACTGTTTTAATCAACTCTACTGATCAGGTTGAAGCCATCATAAAAGCTGATGATTTAGCAGTGATTGGTTTCTTTAGGGTAATTATCTGGAAAGCTCTAAAGGCTGGTTGCTGTTCCAGCTTTCGGACATACTGCTTGCTATCACCACCAAATCCCACACATCCAAAAGACATAGAATTCACCAGAAAAACCCAGGCCCTCAGTTTTCTCTACATCTGGAAAAAAAAAAAAAAGTTTTGAGGATACGGAAAACAGAATTCATTACCAAGATGCCCCATAGTAACGAAGCTGGTGAGCTCATAGAACATAACAGGACAAACTGTAGAAATGCTCAGGACCCAGAATTTTGCTTTGCAGCAATCTGTTTGCAGCCGTTCAGAAACGAAGGCAGTTTTCTAGGGGAAATTGAGAAGCTTTTTCTATCACAGTAATGCCAGAGAGTTCCCTCTGACCACTGAACCACACTGACAGCAGATATTGCCTGCAGATGTGTTTGACTGGACACTGGTTTCACTCAAGGGCTGAAATGACAATAGATGAGCATGAGCTAGGGGATGTCAGATATTTATTGGGTTAAAGCCAACAAAACAGTGTCCAAGCAAATAAAGAGCCATATTTGGCCTTCTATTACTCACAGATTGCTCACAGATATGAGTGCCAGGATGTGTTGGAAGGTCTCAGCATATAAATTACTATTCATCTAGCATGAAATAATTGTCTGATTAAATCAAATCTGTAAGTGCTGTTGCCTTTCATCCTGCTTATTTACTATTATTTGAGGGTGGTCAGCACAGTGACTATTTGGCAGATGCAGGAGTCAAGGTCCCTGCCTTGAAGAGCTCTCAGTCAAAAGCCCAAATGTGCCAGTCAGCTCCTCTTGTGAGCAGAGAGCCTTCCTCTGTAATCCCTGACCTCCTGCCGGCTGTGCAGGGGGAGCAGCTGCTGGCTGATCCCTCCCCGTTTGCAGAAGGCTTTGTAGAGAGTGGGAGTGCCAGGGGAGAGGAGAGAGGATGAGATCAGTGCAGGGAGGACAGAGGGGAACCCACACCATCCCTACTGACCCAGGCCAGCCAGCACAAGCTGTGTCACAGCACTCCTAGGATCCCCCTTAGAGGTAATCCTGGAAAGCATTATCCACTTTACAATTATACTCTTTACTTCACAAGCTTTTAGGGGCCTGCTTCACCTGGAGCACTAACTCCTACACATCTTAGCAGGATGTAGGGCAAAGTCTTAATAAATACTCTTCTGGGACTAGGAACTTCACAATGACAGTGTGGAAGTTTTCTGTGAGACAGCAAGAGATGTGCCAGAGATGCCTTTTGGGATGACAGCCAGTGAGGACGTCTGTGCTAACTACAGCATCCAAAGGAACTCTCTTGTTGTGTTTAAGAAGGTAGGAGTACAGAAGTCTAGCAGGTAAGGTGTTCTGACAGCTGTGGGCTATGGAAAGGCAGTTTGGGAATTTTTCAGGTTACATGTAAATTTTATGCTTAAGGATCTACATATAATAGCTTTACTTTTCAACCTGCATTCTAATCAACATTTGCTGCCAAGTTCAGTGAGATTTGCAGACATTCACCTCCTTTCTTGTGTGTTGCTTTTGACCAGAAATTTTCTTCCAGTCCACAACAGAAGAAGTGGCCAACAAAAAAACCAAAACTACACAGAGTAGCAGCAATATTTAGACTAGGAAGCAGTCAGATCAACGATTTCCTGAGCGAGCATATCTCACATATAGTGTTTTAGATGTAGGAAAGATCCTTCAGTATGTCAACATTACCAAACAAATTAAAACTGTCAGCTGTACCTTGAATTTTAGCTGTAATCGTGTTCTGCAATCTAGCTGTGACATTCATTTTGCAAGCTATGGAATTTCAGTTGCTGAGGACCATAAAACTCACTTTTAAAGCCTGTTATTTTGCTCCTATAGTTGATAAGGCCACCAACCTCACAAATTTCACTATTTGTCCAGGGAAAACCTGTGCATAATGAAGTGCTTGAAGACGGTAGACAGAACAAACTGGGCCTGACGAGGCTAATCAAAACCTTTACCTTGGATTTGGTCACAGAATACAATATTGAGGTATGTGCATTTCTCTGTATTAGCAGAAACTATAGGAGAAAGACAGAAATACATGCAGAAAGAGACCAAGGGAGGTAGTCTGTACCTTAGGGAGTAAGAATTTTCTTTGCTTGTTTGAAAAGGCCACTCTTAAACACATCTAGAAATGCTAGCAGAACCCAGCATGCAGCTCTCAGTCTAACCCAGGCCAGACAATGTTTCCCTCTGGCAAGATGCTGTTTCCTAGAGGAGATGAAGGTGGCTGGTGGAACAGTGAGCTCTGAGCCTCCCTCCTGTGGAGCCAACACCAAGACCTAGGCTGCTTCTGCAGCAACTAAGTGTGGTGGGGGGTTGGAAGGTCAGTCCCTAATCCTGGCTCCGAGCATTCCAATCCACCACAGCAACAGGGAGCTCTGGGCCAAGGCAAGAAGGAAAGAAATCAGCAGTAATTGTTGCTAATGCGACTACGAAAGGAAAGACCTGGAAATACCTACTTTCCTGAGGGACATCCCACTGTCTCTGATTATAGGGTGGCATGAGAAAAAGGGTAGTCCTGTGTAGGGAAGGAGATACAAGCTGCAGATGCCACCTAGAAAGGATAGAAGTGCGCAGCCAGCTGTAGCTGGGCGTCCCTGGGTAACACTACCTTTTATTTTCAGCATTCATTCTTCTGTGTGTGTTATACACAGAGGGTTAGATTAGAAGATCACAGTCCCTTCTGACTGTAAAAATCTATGAATAATTATGAGGTTTTTCCTGGAACTGAAAAAAACCACTCAGACGCTGCTGATTCTTCTTACTTTATCTGCTTTAAAACAATGAAAACAAATCCAATGGTTATGGAAATGACTGGGAACTGAGCCTTAAAAAGTAAAATTTGCAATAGCAGAACCTAGGGATACTGATATGCTGAGCCTCTGATTCACTGTTCTGCCTACAAAGAGTGGAGCAGATGTTGAATCTTTTGTTTCGCAGACATCTGTGAAGATTTTTGATGTCCCGGTTGAAAATCACATCCTGCTGTTCACCCCAACGAACTCAGAAACGTTCAGTGAGATTTATGACAACTACAAGTCTGCTGCTGCAGGATTCAGAGGAAAGGTTTGTAACACTGAATCCAGATTTGCAAATAGGAATGCCAAAAGATAGTGGAAAACCACTCAACAACATTACTGGTGAAAAATACACTGCTGTCAGTCCATCTTCTAACTCTATCAAATCATTTAAAAACAGTTCCAGTAACTCTTATGTGAATTTGTTAAGGACAAGATGAAAGATAAACTTCACTTGGAAATGATTCTTTAAAACACAAAGACCATAAAGAAGAGCAATAACTTAAACTGCTCCAAATTAACCTGTTTCTGATTTTACAAATATAATTTTCAACTTCCAACCAAAGGTAGTTTTAGCAAAATTCTGGCAATTTCTGGCTCTGCCAGGAAATACCATGAGGATCTCAGAATATTGCCTGAAAAAGAGGTTGCAGCCAGCTACAAAACTTGAGGAATATTGCAAGGTATGTGCATAGCCTTGCCTGCAGCCATGTGTTTGCATGTATAGAACTAGTTATAGGCAGTCATACACAGAAATACTCCTGTTTTCTGTGGTGCTACTTCTGCTCCAGAAGATGAGATGCTAAAGAACAGTAAGCCATCTCGTAATAAAATATCACATATTGGTAAATACATATGGTTACAGGTGTTTCAGATCTCCTGTCCTGTTAAGATTTATGAAGAAGAGTAATAAGCACTTTGTGGGGTAATTTAGAAGTGCTACTGGAAGACGAGATAGCAAAACACTGTGAAAGGACAGAGGGAAAAGCTTCAGTACTTTTGTCTGCATTAGCATTTGTTATTAACTAGGATCAAGGCATCATAAAGCCCACAGAGCTGCTGGGTTTTGGTCTGAGACCAAAAATAATCCTACACAGTTCCTCGAATTTAAGGTTAGATCCTACCCCACTGCCAAGCTTCACAGTCCATTTCTCCAAAATGGCTAAACCAAAGCTGGAAGGCCCAACCAGATGCATGATTCTCTCTTTATCATCAGATACTGTTTGTTTTGGTGGATACTAACGAAGCAAGGAATGGACGGATTTTTGAGTATTTTCGTATCAGGGACATTGATGTTCCTGCTGTGAGAATCCTAAATCTGACCAGCAATGCCAAGTACAAAATGCCTGCAGATGAGGTGACAAAGGAGAACCTAAAAGAATTTTGCCAGAGCTACCTAAATGGAAAAGCAAAGGTATGTTCCTTACTAATGAGGCAGTTTTCTATTACACCAGCTGAAACATAACAACTTGGCAAGTTCCTCCTTTTTAACTTAGAACAGTGTCCTGTTGTGATCACTGGTTTATTAATCTACTATAACCGTAATGCATCTACAGTTGTTGACAAAGCATTCCTCTGTATTTAAAAACTAAGGTGAGCTACAAAGTTTTCCAGTACTTCAATGTCAGTACTGGATTGATCATCTATGGCCCAATATTTTAACTGATGCCAGCTGTTTTAGTGGTTTTTAATGGTTTGAAATGATTAATTTTAGTGGTTTGAAAACTCCCCGTGTCTGAATCTTTCCAGTACTATAATGGAGATATTTCCCTCCCTTCATTAGGGAGAGATGCAAACAAACATTGCAACAGATTTTAAGGTTACAGAAAAATCCAGTAAATAGAAAATTGACAATTTCAGAGGGAATTAACATTTTGTATTTGTTTTAAGCAAGTTTAGCAAAGTGAATTTTCCCAGGGGGATCATTCCCAATGGGAAATACAGCATTTGTTGCCATAATGAGGCATCATCACACTCATGTGAAAAATACATTAAAACATTTTGTTTATTCAGTGCTCCTCAGGGTGATGTACAGGGAGAAAGGATAAAGCAGTCAGTCTGAGAGCAGGCAGAATTTAAGAAACCTGAGTAGGTAGATGCTGTATTCAGTGCTGGAGGGGAGCAGAAGGATGGAAGCAGAGGGAATGTAGCATCTTTCTCACCAAGATTTCCTTGAGAGGCACAGTCCCACCATGGACAGCTTCCATGTGACACATGTGTCTTTCTGCTACTGTGCTGTGGTGTTAAAGAAGAGAAATTCCCAGCTACTGCACTGTCAATTGTCAAAGTCACATGGGAACTGTGACTGGTGATGAAGGCAGAGATTTAAGCATCAAAGCACACTTTCTGATGCGTTTTACATCATTTTTGAGAGCCCACAATATGTAAACTTTCCAGTAATCCAGTTTCTGAACATTGGGCAACAAGAATTCAGGACAAGGAATACAACTGTGTTCCAAAGGATCATTTTCAGACAGTCTGCTACAGAGTCCATATTCAAGAGATGGACAAGTAGTTCTGAGTACCAGCTACCCAGGGCTGTGAGATCCCAGCTCCTGCTGAAGGGAGAGAAGGTGGAACAATGTGATGGCTGACCAGGATGTAATGAAATAAAAGAGTTATCAGACAGCAGCAGAGCACATTAGGTAATATCCCATCAGTCTCACATTAACTTGAGCTGGAATACAGTTTCTTAATGTTCCCTGCACTTTCACAGCAATGTTTCTGTTTCTGCTCAGCAACATCTCTCTAGTGAAGAAATTCCGCAAGACTGGGACAAGATGCCTGTCAAAGTGCTTGTTGGGAAGAATTTCAACAGTATCATCTTCAATAAGGCCATGACTGTATTTGTTATGTTTTGTAAGTGTTGTCGTTGAATTCAGATTTTAAGCTGCTTTAGCATGTTCAATTGGAAGGAAAAAAATGAAAGCTCATGCTTACATACCAAACTAATCTTTGCACTTTACAGAATCTGAGCTCAATTAATTTTTATTGTTAGTGGAAAAAACTGAAGAAAAATCTGTGTCATATCTTTGGAAATGCTGTGATACCTTTGCTGACTTAGTGTTGCACTGTGTAACACTAGATCTCTTCAGTAAACATTTGTCAAGGCAAAGACAACACAACACTGGAATGTCATGTTGTATTATGAAAGTGTGTTGCACAGAACGAGACAGGCTGTCTTCCAAGGGCAGAGGGAGAGTTAAGTGAGTGGTTATAGTGCTCTAGGATTAAATCCCAGATAGGAATTGTGGTTTAGGAAATCGTAATGCTTTTTTTCCTCCCCTGACTTCAAGGGATGTGGCTTCCTTACATGACTCTTTCCAGCAAGAAACCTCTGCCCAAACATTGCACTAGTCAGCATGGAATAGTTTGTGCCTTAGTTACTTCAGTAAAGCAAACACACAGTATTAACAGAAGTACAGACAACTAACTGCCCTGAATTCCAGAAATTCCTAAAGGTTGTACATTCCTGCCACCCTCCTTGGTGGCTGCAGCTGTGTCATTCACACAAGTAATTTTTGCATTTCAATATCATGAACAAACTGAATGATCTAAGCAAGAATTGAGCCAAGTCCTCTGGAAACGAAAGGCTGGTAAAGGGAATGTACTGTATTCAGTCCAGTGCTCCTGAAATTTTAATTCTGTGTAAAACAAGTGTGAGCATTGTTCTCCCAACTGAAGGACTGCAACTGCGTTGTGGGCTTTCCAAAGGGATACTGGGCTCTCAGCAGTCTGCCTTGCTGGTGACCTGCATCAGTGAAGTGCTCAGAGTCAAAGCAGCACTGTAACTCAGACTCCTCTTCCTAGAATCAACACAGCATGGTATACGAACACAGTTAATTTTAGTATGCAGGAAGTATTTTGTAGTTCTGACAAGTATTTCAACACAGGAATGATGCAAGACTTACATGGGTTGCACTGGTTATCTGGCATACCTCTCCAGCAAAGTAGCCAAGGTTTGTGTTATAGTCAAAAGAGGCTAAAGAGAGCTAAAGCAAAACTGCTATCAGAAATGTGTTATTGAATAACTAGTTAACACTACATGGAAATGTAAAATTCACAAAGGCCAAATGGTTTCAAGCAGATACTGACCACAACTGGAAGCCCAAACCCTGATGACCTGAAGGGTTGCATAAAGTCCCATGATTGCACCACCACATGCACTTCTGTGTCCTTCCAATTTTATTTTTAAATTTGCAGATGCCCCTTGGTCCCATAAGTGCAGAAAACTCCTGCCAATCTGGGATAAGCTGGGAGAGCAATACAAAAATCACAAAGACGTAATGATTGCAAAGATTGATGTCCCATGATTGCACCACCACATGCACTCTGTGTCCTTCCAGTTTTATTTTTAAATTTGCAGATGCCCCTTGGTCCCACAAGTGCAGAAAACTCCTGCCAATCTGGGATAAGCTGGGAGAGCAATACGAAAATCACAAAGACGTAATGATTGCAAAGATTGATGTCACAGCAAACGACATCCTGTCTGTGGGGTTGGATCGCTACCCATTCTTCACACTCTTTCCTGCTGGTTCAGATTACCAGGTGAGAAGCTGCTGGGGAAGATTGTGGAGGCACAACTGCACACCTAGGCAGGGGTGTGCTTGCACATGCGTCACAGGGAGAAAGGAGGCCTCTCACTAAGAAACCTTTGCTCCTTTTCTGCTCAGCACTGGCTTCTGAGTAGATATTGCTGCCAAGAACCTGAGTTAGAGGAGAAACCCTTCTATTGTCTCATCCTATATATGAGACTGTGGCATGAGCTAAGGTATCATTTACTCACTTGGACTACTACTGAGTGCTTAGAGCCTCACAAACTACTTTTTAACAATCTCCAATAAGTCTGTTGGGTTCTAGCAACAGAGTGAATTTACAGATACGTCCTAATGACTGCAATGCCTTTTTACTTCAAACCATGACAAGAGATGTTCTGTCAAAGAACTACTTGTGCTAGTTGTTTCCACAGCCCATATGATAAATGTCTCTAAAATGTTGGTATTGCTCTTGTTATTTTCCTCTACATTTTCACTAAACCCAAATAAAAAACTTTCTTCTATACATTTAAGCCAGTAATTTTCCTTCATTCTGGTATCTCAGCTTCCACTAGTACTAAATATTTGTTGTCAAGACCAATGATATTTGCAGTATGCTACCTAATGAATCAACTATGTCACACAATAATTAGAAAATGCTGCTGAAAGTGGAGGCAAAAAAAATATTCAATAGCTACATTCTCCATCTATGTAGATATCTGATTAAAAAGAAAATATCACTGAAGTAAAAAAACATTAAGATACCACTATAATTAAGGCATTACTAAGCTTTTCATTTTTCTTCTTAGTAGTAAACTTAAATTAAATTCTAAGACATTTACCATGTCCTCATTTAATCTTTGAGAGATTTTCCTCTCAGATATGCATGCACAACTTCTGATGAATTGAACTGCAGTCCTGCACACTCACATGATGTTTAGTCTTTTTGCAGAAAAGCAGAAACCCATTAAATGCTTGTAATAACTCAGTTTGCAAAAAAACAAATAAACAAGCAAAAAATCCCCAAACCTTTAAAAAGTTTCATTAACCATTAAGGGATTGTTTCATTCCTAAGAATACTCTGGAATTAAAGGGGATTTGAAATCGCAAGTTCTTCCTTGTGTGCACATTCCCAGTAAGAAGTGCAGGAATCGGCTGCTTCTGGGGATTTTCAGGTCATCAGGCTCTGAGAAATTGCTGTTTCAGCCATCCCCAGGGTTGATAAAATTAAGACTCATCTGAGAATGTTAATTGCCTCTGGAGAAATAAAATAATCTTTCTCAAGAAACTTTAACTTACAAATATAAGAACAGTAAAAAAGTAGTTTCAAAGCTACCATACTTTTTATTAAAATGGAATGGAAATACCAAACTTTTAGTATACATAAGTGTACAATTTTACTGAACTCACCAGGCTGGAGGTGTTTTGTTTACAGTTCTTTGAAGTCAAATCAGATGTAAGAGAACCCACTGTAAAGTAACACAACATTATTGGTCTCAGTGGGTGAGCTTAACCGAGCTGAGAATAGGCCTCCACCTATTTCTAAATACATTCAGGTAACAGCAGATAATTTCCAATGTCATGTACATGAACTTCTACAACTTTTTGCTAAAAAACTTGTGCAAACCCTATTATACTTCCAGAGAGCAAAGGTTTTTTGGGGAGACATCTTTAAAATACAATACGGTGTCTAGATCCACTCTGAAGTTTTCTCCTCCCCTCCACCCCCCCACAAGCTGCTAGCTCAGATTTAGGGAGTTTTGGGAGAAGAGATCTTCATGAATATGGATAGGAAGTCCAAAAGATGCCCCTTACCTCAGGATGTATTCCAAAGCTTTATTCTCAATGAAGGGATCCCAGGAGGCAAAGAGAGAGGAGCATGAGGAGCAGGGGTTTTATCCCTTTTGGGGTCGGGGTCAGATTACCTGGCCGAAAGCCATAGGTCAGAGTCAAGGGGCAGATAAAATCAGGCCAGGTTACAGTCTCTGGGGGAGGGGTTTTTGAGGAGAGATCATTCCCTAAAAGGAATACAACACCACTCAGAAATTTTTAAAGCTCTAAACTGAAACTACTTCTTTCATTAAACTTTATCAGAAGAAAATCCTCAGAAAGTCCCCAATTTAAGGTGAAGAAAATTAATATTACAGCTCATCTTCATCCTGTTCTTTCAAGCTATGCAACAGTGTATTTCAAGACTATTCCAAAATTGGAATTTCCATCAAAATCTTTGAACAGATTTGAATATCATGGCCGGACAATTAAAAGACTCTGCTCTTCAGAATAGCTTGCCAGTGTTTATTATTAAGCACAAAAAACCCCACTGATGTCAGTAGCTGGCAGGATCCCAAACTAGTACCATAAAATAAAATAATATACAAATTCTTTTCTTCTAAGGAATATACATCTATTTCTTCTTTACACTCAGTTTTCAGATGATGTTGGAACTTGCTGTGCCTCTGGACTTCCTTTCTAAACTGAGCACAAAAGTCTAGAGTCTGGTCAGTCTAAAGAACCAAAATCCTCCAGCCGAGGAAAATCCTTTCACCATTGTTTCCAAAATTTTGTGTACAGTTACATACTTTACATTTTTTTTTCAGGAAGTGGCCTATACTGGAGAACATACATTGGAAGCATTTTCTGAATTCTTAGAAGAACAAAGAAAGATGAAAGCAGAACCTTCAGGAGAGAAGGTAGGTATTTGATACAGACACTGCCTGATCTGCTGTGTAATCGAGGCAGGTTCCCAGCTTGTGGAGACATTCCTGAACTGGCTGTGGCACAGCCACTCTCCTGGGCCCCTGCCTGTGCCAGTGCTGGGGTGGTTCTTACCACTTTGTAGCTGGTTCCATCCCCACGACAGCTGCAGTCATGTAGCCTGGCAGGCAAGCACCCACTCACATCCTTGCTTTTGTCACACAAAGCCCTCATCTCTCACTGCTCATGTTATCCCTGAGTCACTACATCAACACTGGCAGTAAGCATGGCATGGCAGAAAGAAGTCTGCCACTCTTCACAGATGTGCAGCAACCCTTGCTCACAATTTTAGCTGGAATAAACCAACCCCAGCTAAGTGTCAGTAGTAGCTAGAGTTGTTCAAACCTCCATCACCCACCTCATTCTACTACGTTCAGTGCAGTTTCTCTTCCTTGTAAAACAAGGACACAGCTGAGAGCAGATGATGTCCCCTCTCTGAGCAATCTGGTTGTGATTATTGCTCAGTTCCTCATCCCTTTCTTCTCCACTGTAAATCAGACCAGAGAAGTGTTTGCTGTCCCACAGCTGCCTGATATTCAATCTCAGACACTTCACTGCAAAAAGACTCATGGTAAGTGACTGATCTCCCCACAGAGAACTACAAGCAACAGAAAAATTCCTGACATGTAAATGGAGACACTGTACCCCCATAAGAATCCGTGGCCCTTTTTGCCCAGAAATGAAGTGGAACCACAGGGTAGCAATTGTTATTAACACTCTTTTCAACTAGTAGAAAAACTGTGGGTGAAGAAACAGTTTTGAGTTTTTGGACTTATTTCCATCAGAGGCTTTGATTTTCTCCTGCATTCAGTGCTTCAATATGTAGTTACTGATGGAGAGAGATGACTAAACTAGTACTGGAGCACAGAAGGCTGCAGAGCAGAAGCAGACACCCATCTTCGCCTAGTCACTGCATAATTCTGCTTTCCAATACCCAAAGCTATACCTGATGTCTGCATCTTGCATGTTCCTTAGGGCTATGTTTCAAGCAGATCTGTCGAGTTCTACACATAGTCTTTTACACGCAATATTTGAGCTCTGTAAATTCTCTTGTCTCTTTTTCATGCTTTATTTCACAAAAAAGAATAAATTTCAAAAATACAGCTTAGAAAATGCCACTCAAAACCATGCTCTGTGTAGCAAAAGGGGTAAGTAATTGGCATTTTCTCATCTGTTAACTTTTTCCACCCTTACCTGACACCCATCAAATTTTTCCAGCAGATTGCAGGGTTAGACCATTTGCAGTACAGTGATTGATATGAACTTCCCTCTTGAAGTAATTTTCTTCATCCTCACCTCAGGGCATTCACAAACACACAAACAAGATAAATAGGGTAGTTTCTTTTGAGATTGCCAAAGAAAAACAGTCTTGTGCCCATCAGCACACATGGTATTCTAAGTTCATATTAAATCTTCACACAAAGCTTTATCTAAACTTTGCCATATACCAGTGAAGAGGTTTGAAAACAAAGTGCATTTTAGCAACAGCTGCACTATTTTTAACCTCATTAATAACATCTCAGGTTCCTTGGTTGAATAGATGAAAATCTGCATTTCAACTAATCTTAAAATGCTGGGGCTTTTTTAAAAAGAATTACTAGAGTGATTCTTTTTGTGAACACTTGTAATAAGCAATGTTCCTTCTACATTTCCTTTTTTAAAAGGATCCTTTGGGAGGAATCAAAGAGGATTTCAGCCAAAAGGAAACTGTAATAACAGAGAAAGAACTTTAATAGTACAGAGAAAGAGAAACATTCTGAGGATTGTGGGGAATCCTTCCTGGAAGGAGCTCACTGGAAGAATGACTCATCTCAAGTGAACACAGAGCTGAATAAAAAAAGAAAAGTAAAGAATTCAGTATCCATGGCTTGTTGTGTGTGACTTCTCTTCTTAATTCAATTTAACTGTTAGTTTTACTGGAATCAGTTCTCATGGGTTTTAAAATACTGCAATTTTGCTTTAACAATGGCTTGATCACTAATAAAACTGGCCTTCTTTAGAAAGGTGTGTGTGCCCTGGCAAACACACCAAGACATAAAGTGACACTATGTGAACAAGAGCTACAACAAGATTGCAACTGACTGATCTCCAAAACAGCAATTTTCAAATTTCTGTTTTCAAAGGAGATTAACTGCTCCCAAAAACAAGGGTCTAACACTGCAAAAAGCATACCTAGAGTGATCTTCAGAAGAAGTCATTGAAGCTAGAGGCTGTGCCCAAAAGGGGCAGCAAGGTATAGTTTTTTTTTAATTATTTATTATATTTTTATGTGATTTTTTATTACCAAGCAGTGCAAAATGCAGAAATAGAGATATTTAATTCCAGTTGGAAAAATACCATAGCTAACACACGAAGTCACAAATATGACTCACATTTTAGTTACATGAAGTTCCTTAACCACCCCTCACACATTAAAGAAGTGAGACAAGTGAAACTGCTGGACAATAGTAATTTCTTCCTGCAAGGACCAGATAAAGCAGAAATAATTCTAAAAATTTGAAACCTTTTCTTACACAATTAGAGAAGGAAAACACTTATCAGAACTTCATTTCAGAAACAGGTGTTCAAAATCTCTGTTTCCAAATTGTTAATGCTAATAATCACTTTCTTACGTAAGCAGGGGAAAAATGGGGAAAACTTAGGAAAGGAGGAAACACCCATTTAAGTAGAAGAAGGCTCCATCACTGCAGTGAAGAATACAGCACTGAGAGAAAAGCATGGAGACCTCCTAACCCTCTCCTGTCACACCAGTCAACAAGAGAGACATTTTTAAAGTACTGGACCTCTTACATTTTATGATGATTTGCTAAAAGGTGCAGTTCATGACAGGTGGCTTATTTGCTATCCAGGTTACAGCATGTAATTAAATAAGTGCACCTTGAGATTTAAGGTGAAATAATAACTTCTTTACTTCACAGTTCTTGCAAATAAATAAGACTCCGCATGGACCACACCTCAGAGTTTATGTTGATTCCCCATGGGCACAGTTTAATCTCTGCTGGGGTTGATGTTCATTGGGACTGCAATTAAATCCACTTAGTAGAAAAAGATTCTTGTGGAAGCGTGTTCAGTGCTAGAACACCATTCCTACATATGCCCCACCTGGGTTTTGCAGGTCTTGGACCTGTTTTTTTTTGCGCAGTTTACTTAGACTGCCTGAAATTGGTGAAGACCAGGGGCCAGATGGGCTCCACACATTCAGGTTTTCTGCCAGAAACACCACGTACTTGGGAGAAGGAGCTGAAAGTTACACAGGAAAACTTAAAAGGAAAAATTAAAAGTCAGCATGATAGAGGCGAGAGATGGGAGCTATAGCCAAGTTATTACTACTCGAAGCAAAATCTTTCTTTGAAGATGCCAAGTAAAGTTTAATTCTTGTGATTTCAGTACAGAGTAAATTTTTGATAGAACTGCAGTATCGTGAAAGCCACATGATACTGTCACTTAGTGGCATGAGGAAAAGATGGGATGGTTTTAAAGAGTTCAAGCTAAGTTTGCTGTAGGTGGAAGCTCCAGCTGGACAGTGTGGATTGCACTTGACAGCAAGTGTTTCTCAGCACCCTTGTTAGGAGGACTTTGTTTACAAATACCACAGAAACAATGACTCGTCAATTTGACCACTGAGGTGTACCAAAACTGCCTCTCATACACACTGAAGACAATTCTCCTTTGGATATCAAACACAAGTTCTCTGGGACACTCCCAGTGGGACCCTGACCAAAGTAACCTGATCACTGCTGGATATTGGGTTTCACTTGACTTCCATTTAACATTGAGCATTCATTAACACACAAAAGCCTTCATTTGATATTCTGGGAAATCAGATTCGGAAAAGAATGAGATGAACTGAATCCCAAAAAGAGGGAAGTGTCAGTGTGCTTTCCCTTTGCTGCTTGCAACAGTGCCGCCAGTATATTTTGAACAACTATTAAACACAGAAGCTATAATCTTTTAATTAATTTCCTTCAGAAAAATAGAGCAAGTAATGTTCAGCACCAGTCTGAATCTGGCAGATGGGTTTACCATTCAAGATAATGAAAAAAAATCATTTTCACTGTGTCTATCCACTGTATACAAGACTCAATCCTGAAACTGCTATCTATCCTATTATGAGGTGCAAGATTACATTTTAATAAAAACATGTGACATCTCAGCAAATTATGTTCTCATTTCTGTTCCAGCCACTCTCAGATGTGATGTAAAGACAAGGGGCTGAGTGCAGACTCACATGCCATGCCCTGCCACATGACAAGAGTTGCAAATCTACTTCATAAAACATGTGCTGAAAGCCTGTCTGAATCACATCTCTCCCTTGGTCAAAATTCTGCCTCCTTACTGACTGAGTTCCTCCAAGTCTTGACCATGGCAAAAGGAGCCCATTGTGCCAAACAAGTGGCCTGGCATGTTGCCTCATTCTCCCTCTGACCCATCAGCTATAGAATATATCCCTGGAACAAAAATTTTAAAGTGTCACAAGGAGAACTGAGCTCTAAATGTGTGAAATGCAATTGCTTTCTCAAGCTTTACTAAGTTCTTTTAAACTTCTTTTATTTTAGTCTAAACGTGAAGTGAATCTGTTTAATTTTAAAGAGTACATAATTATAACCATGCTCAGACATTCTAAATATTACTTAAACCCATAACAAATTTAAAATCAATATTTATTAGGCAAACTTGTTTCTGTAAATGAATACCAATATTTTGAATGCCCCACTCACATGAATAATCTCCTCATGCACATAAATAAGCACTATCAATTAGGACAGACAGGATTAAGTAAAGAGATATGAATGCATACCAGCAATGGAGCTGCTTTAATCTGCACTGCCAAGGTGATTTGGTTATCAATTTGGAGCAGCAGAAGCAACACTCTCAACTAGAAATCTTTATAAAAAGCATCACAAAGTTTAATACAAAAAAGGAATAAACTTGAACCATCCCCAAGAAATGCTGACTTGTGCTTTTTATTCAATGACAGCCTATTCTGCCTTAAAATACAAGCTCTGAGCACCTTGCAGATAGGAATTAATCTCACTAAATTCTATTCTTAAATCCTGGAGAAGAAAAATGTTCAGAATTGACAATCATTCATAGATGCTCAGATGAAAAAGAAAAAAAAAATCAACCCTAATGAGAACTGTAATTCTTTTCTTCTTTACAACAGATTAATCCTAGCTTAATTTCCCTGGAACTACTTTCAGCTGGCATTAGCATAACAACAAAACGTTAAAAGGGGTTAATAAAAATACAAAACAAATGCACCTAGTGTCCAAAAAAAATCCCCTTGATGTGTGGCAGAGGCTTAATTGGAATAAGTCAAAAGGTCTGGTTTGGAAGACAGAAACTCCTGTTGGTAGAAATAGATGTGTGCAATATGCTTGAAGACTGATGGGGTAATCAGAAAGAGGGGTCTAAAGCCAGTATTTCAGGTATTTCATTCAGAGAATTGCACTGTCAGACTTGTTAGGAAGTTTGACACTCTTGTCTTTCCTTTCTCTCACACTCCTGACAGCAAAGAGAGGAGAGTTGGCCACAACTCTCAGGCCACAGTGATTTATGCAGATGTATTAACAAAAAGGAACAACTCACACATTAATAAAAATATGCTCTTGTGTTAACTCAAGTGGAGTTGGATCAGTGGAAATAACTCAGCTCAGGTATTTGGAAACCATGCTTGGTATAATCAGCTGGGACAGGGGCAAGGAGCCTGAAATGTCCATTTGAAATTTTGCTGTGGGAAAAGCTTTAAATCCATTTGTACTCTGGACTTGTTGGTTGTGCTGTTGTAGCTGTGCATCAGGAGTCTCACACAAGCTGTCAATAATTCACTCAAGCTTGTGTCCAACTCAGAGGGCTTCCAGAAGCATCTCACTGCTCATGTTTCATACTTGATTCACCACACCTGGGAAATGACACAACTGAAGGGCGAAGCCCAACACAGCTCTGTCATTGGTTTTAGAGCAGGCAGCTGTTCCTCCTGGTGGAGTTCCACACCAGTGGGATCACATTTCAGTGAACTCACCAGGCTGGAGGTGTTCCTCCATATTGCCCAATGTGTCCTCAGATTGCAGTTTCTGAGAGTCACCTTGGAAATATTTGCTTTCTGTGAAACATTGACAGAGGTAAAGCTGTGCTGGGCACTGCTGCCCACTCCTCTCACTGCTAAGCACACATGCAGTGGCTGCCTTTTCACCAGAGCCTGCCAGCTGCTCCACACCAGGTCCTGCATGGGGAATTTACTGCACAGGGACACTCACTGTTCATACACTGGGCCTGCATCACCACTTAAACACAACACAGCTGTGTTGTGAACACAAACAGCTAAAGAATCATTTCTCCCCCTCCTCAGGAAGAAACACCATGCTGTATTTCGTTTGAGCTCTCCTGGGCAAATGCGTGTTACAAATAACTGCAACCAGGGAATAATAAATATTAACAAAGCATTTATTTGGAATCCTGTTGAAAAGCACTTTCTCGAGCACAGCTAGCAGGACCTCCCTTGAACAAATGCTGCCTTCGTGCCAAGTACAACATAGGTAGAATCATAACTAGTCAGCAGAGGCTAAGGACATATGTGAACGTCATAGCTGAAGTTGAGCTTTTCAAAGCATGTATTTTATAGTCTAAGGAATCTGGGAATGCTGCCTAAATTTTCCTCCTCTGGCCTTGTCATTTTTGAGAAGATGCTGGTTATTTCTTAGCACCCATACCACATGCTAGCAGAGTCCTGAGATAAACCAGCACCCTGGGAAAGCATTCCTTCCAGCCTCTACTTGCCAGGGCACATCACCAATGATTGCCAGAAAAACAGCTCTTTTAAACCAGTAACAGATGAAAGGGTTCATAAGAACTCATTAACTATCATTTCCCTTCACTTAGTTTGACACTGGTAGGTCTCCGCCTGCCTTGCCTCGCTCTCCTTGCCTCCAAAGCACTGCTATTTGCTGAGTCAGGAATAAACCCCACCCTCTTCCACATGCCCGGATCCTTTTCTTAAACAGCTGTTGGCCAAAGTCTAGTAACTTCAACAGACCAAGGTATTTGTCCAGAAATCACATTTGCTTGGAAGAGTCTGAGCACATTGCAAAAATCTGTGCCACTATTTTAGCCTGTCTGCACAGCATCAGGTGCCTCTGGGAATACTTGGTTTAAGAGTGCTAATTACAAGCTTTGTAGGAGCCAAGAGTGTGGTGTAACAGCTTTCTAACTGGCGTTAAATACCTAGCCTAGTCCTTAATAATTTCCATGTAATCCTCTATTAAGGCTCATTAAAAGAAGAGACTGGACACCTTTTAATGTTCACTTAATTGACAATCTTAGCTGTAATTTTGTCTGTGTATTTTTGTACCTGAAACCCTTTGACTAAGATGCTGCTTGACAAAGCAAGAATTCCTAGGACAATTTCCTCAGAGAACAAACTGGTATGGAAATTTGAAGGATGTGCTCCCCAGTAACCAGAGGATTTCATACAAGACAAAGAAGATGTTTTTTTTATGGAATACTCATTGGTGAATGTGTACCATAATTTGCAATACATGAAAAGAACATCCCTTGTGATAAACGAATATCTTCATTTTGAAATTTTGCAACCTGAAATCTTCTCTTCCAATCAAGAGCCACTTTTTTTTTTTTTTTTAACTGAACAAATTCTCGTTTATATTAAGAACACATGAAATACTTCCCCAAATATGTTTATTCTTCTATAGCCTTTTTTCCTACTAATTTATCCAAGCCTAGTGCGACAACATATTACAATCACGTGGTCAAAGACGTGAAATAAGGCCGTGTGACCTAGGAAAATCACACTGAGTGGTGAACAAGAAGAGCTTAAGGCAATCATTCTATCCAAGACTTGGGAGTGCCAGAAGAGCCGCCTTTGGGGCAGATGAGGAGGGAACGACGGCGAGCGTGGCTTCCCGGCAGCCGCATCCTGATTCCAGCAGAATTCCCACGGCTCCACCGCCACCTGCCGGGGTGTCCGGGCATCCCAGCCCGTGTCGGGACCCTGGGACACGCCCTGGTCCCGGGATGGCACCTGCAGCACCGCAGGAGGGACGAGCGCCTGGGACAGAAAAGAGCGCCCGGGCCACGCCGCAGGCACCCTGAGGGTCACAGGCACATCCATCCGTGTGTCCCCGGGGAGGGAAATGAACCAGGATCCCAGATCCTTTGTGCATGCTCCTAACGCACCCCCTGAGCTCTGGGGTGGCCAGAGGGACCAGAAGAGTGTCAGAGCATCTGGAGTGCCAGGGCAGTTTCAGACACACAATTAACCAGGGACTTTCACTTAATTGAGGCTGACATCAAGCTATTTAGGACGGGTGTAACTTTGGCCAGTTGGAACTGGTCTGGCAGATCTGAAACCAAGAAAAAGGTTCAATCTGGAAAGTAAAACTGAAAATATCTTGACCTGGGTCCAAAGCCATACTATGCCCAAGTTATATGTCAATGCATAAAATCACAACAGTGTCTTTTTCAAGAGTATAAAAATATTTTGCCCCTTTCTACAGATTTGAAACAACTGACTGGAACTACATCAAAATGGGACATGTTATATGGGACATGCCAGACAACTGAAACATTGGTCAAATTGAATTCCTCACGTGAAAATACATCACCACAACAGAGCTACCATGTTAATAATGTGTGGAGAACCTGCAAACACAGCATTGCTCTGTTTACTGTGAGACCAGGCTGCAGTTTAAAGAATGACTCTGGTGTTTGCAGAAAAGACAGAATTCAGCCATTTTACTGAACTACAGTCCTGACAAAATGAATTCACAGCAAGGGTGATATCCCTGGACAGCTTCCTTTTTGTACTAAACCAGCCATTTTGCATGGTCTAGATTTTTGCTTTTTTAAATATGCCACTGGCTTGTTCCTCCAAGATGTTCCTATTTTGGATGACTTCCAAGATCTGCCCAGTTCTTCTTTACTGTATTTTCATTACCATTATTTCCTTTAATACTTCTTTAACATCCTGCCTCTAGTATCCTCTCCCCTCTCCCTGAGGCTAAACCTGGTGCACTGGAAGGACAATGCACTTGTGTTTGCAGAAAGGCTGATTTTCAAAGACAGTCACATACTGACACCAATGGATGGCATGTTACAGGTGACCAAGGTTCACTTCTGTACAAATGAAATCTTTGTAGGTGGAGGAAAATTCAAATACAGGCAGAAAAGTTACAGCTGATTTTGCGCTCTGCAGTTTTCAAAGTTAGGTCAAAAACGTAAGAATTTGTTCCCAAACATTTAACTGACTGACAGAGTTGAAACACCATCTGCATTCAGTGCCAGGCTGGGAGCTTCCCATCAGCACCATTGTCATTGTAACATCACACTCAAATGAATTTACACATTTCTCAAGGACACTGACACATGGCTACCCTGCCACACTTAGAACTCAGCAAGTGTTTGAATTAACACTCTGTTGAACTGACTACAAATAAAACATTTACAAGTTTACATAAACACTATTAAGCTTGTCATTCACTATTATTTTCCTTAGAATCATAGAATATGCTGTATTGGAAGGAACACCCAAGGATTATCAGTTCAACTCCTGTCCCTGCACAGGACAGCCCCAGGGATCCCACCCTGTGCCTGAGACCAAATACTCCCTGAACTCTGCTAGCCTTGGAGCCCTGGCCACTCCCTGGGGAGCCTGGTCAGTGCCCAACCACCCTGAATTGCACTATGGCAGTTTCTATGCACTTCACTTTCTGGTCACCACAGCTGCTGCACCAAGGCTGTGGAACTGCAGAGAATTCTCCTCCTGAACTAATTCCAAAAGGAAATTTAAAATATTAGAAGAGAATATTTTCTTCACAGTCTTGAATTTTGGAGATTTCTGAAGAAACAGGAGAAGTTTCTTCACAGTCTTGAATTTTGTGAGATCTGCATTTTGAAATAAATTTTTTAAGCATTAACTACAAAATACCCTAAAATAGAGTCAAATGAAAATCGGCATCACCTCCTTACTTTAATAGAGTCAGAATTCTCATCTGATTCCACCGAGCTTTAGGAGGTCCTGGGACAGGTTTAGCTTAAAAGATAAATAGGTAGGTGCAAAAAGCTGAGGTCCAGTTTGTGCCAAAGTTGCAGTTTTCTCTATGTATGGGTAACTTCTCCAGAGTTTTGAAGTTTTCAAGAGTAACAGGATTTGTTGCTGTCGCTTCTTTTTCTTCATATTTTGTTGATTTTAATTTCCTGTTGTAGAACTTGACGACAACAGCAGCAGAATCAGACACATGCTCTTCAACTCGTGGAGCTAAGCCAATGGATACATACTGAGGATCAAATAATTATTTAAACTTAATTTGATTGATATTGTCCTAATTCTAATTTTTATTTGCTCATGCACGTGACTGACCACTAAACACACCTAATTACAAGTTGCTCAAGTTGCTGTGTTGGATCAACCCTTTCAGTTTCTCTGACTACAGTTTTGATTAAAAAAGACAGTTTTCTTTCTGCTTTCCCCTCTCTCTGAGGAGGCAAAAGGGGAAAAGGGTATGTTACATCTTTACATTTGCTCCCTGTCATGGAAATGAAGCAGGCAGAGTTTGTGTTTCCCTGCACAAACAAGCTTTTTTTGTACACAAACACCACTAATTACCTTCTCTTCATGTCTGAATATCAGAAAAATTATCTATACTTAGCAGACTCAATATAACATTAAGGAGTAGGATGAGGAGGATGAGTAGGAGTAGGATGAGGCTTCGGAGCACAACATAATGAGCATCTCATTCAAGAGAACTCAGCATTTCTTGAAGCTTAATGCTATAAATCTATTTGCTTATAGAGAGAAGAGAATGAATTTGATTAAAATTTCTGCTATCCTTTCAATCTTATGGGTTCTCAGTGGGAATCTTTTAGAGGACAACATGAAAGACTTATGCTCTGTGCATGTTATCCCTTCTGTGGACCACACTTCTCTACACACACTACACCATGCTCAAGCAGATAAAAAATGACAGACACAATCTCTTATCTGCATCGTGTTGTATCCCTTCTTCCCTCTTGTGTTCTTATAGTGTCACAATAAATATAGAGGGAAGGGCAGAGAGTGAGAAAGGAAAGGAGTTTTTGTGGAATGAAGAGATGCCATGGCTCTGGTGAGAGACCAAGCCACTGACAAAATATGGGACTCCCACAGGAAGGAAACTTACAAGTGACAGGTAGGACAGGACAAGTAAAGGTCATGAGAGGAGATAGACATAAGTATGAAGAACAGAAGGAGAAAAGAAAGAAATGGTTTTATAGTAGGGAAGAAGCTCTGCTGCATCCAGTCCCAAATACAACCCTGTTGTACCTGACACCTCACACATACAAGACCAACTATCAATGCAAGCCCCTCTCAACCATTGCTGAGAAGAGCCTCTGGATTCCACTATGGAAGTATTTTGGCTTGATTTATAGATTTATAAATTTATTTATAAATTTATAGATTTATATTTCAAAATAGAGAAAGCCTCTATTTTGGGGAAACAGTTTTAGTGCAGTTTTATTGAGCCTCAGAAAAGTGACAGACAGTGGAGAACATTTCAGCTAAACCTGAAGTGAAAACTGCCAATAGGATATAAAAACAGTTCGCTGAAATTTTTCTGATCATGAAGTTTCCGTTAAAATTGTGCAGTATGCACTGTGGAAATGTTACACCAGGCTGTGCTTGGTTATTTCCCAAGTACAATCAAGTACAGCATTGTCATGTCAGGATAAACACTGAATACAGCTGAGAGATTATGACATCCCATGACAGCACTATCCTTGACTCAAGCCACAAGAGCGAAAATGGTCATCTCAGGAATGGGAGATCAGCCCTCATTCTCATTCCAAAAGACACTGATAAGTGTGTATTAGTTAGAAGTACTGTAATTATACACTTTGTAGCAGATAAGGTTCAGTGTTTCTAATTAAAGATAGGTAACCGTACAGAACTTTGTAAATTATGTGGGATAGTCTTTGCATCAAAATAAGCCATAGCCCACACTTCATTTCCATGGGCCATGTGCATGCCAAAACCATTTCACTTCTAGCCAGCTATACCAATAGCAGAGGTACAGACCTGTATGAAGATCATACCCCTGCAAAATTTATTTTCAGGGAAGTAGCATGTACACACTAATTTGGATGGCCTAAATAATATCTACTTTTTTGCCAGGCAGATCACCAGATACAAAATGAAGCTTCAATCATACAGGTCCAGCCAATTTCAATGAAATTATTGGGCACCACTTTGAGGAACAGAGCCTCTGAGAAGTGGCTTTTCATCTTAACTCCCTCCACAAATGTTTCTACAGTATTGAGCCAAGCTGCTTTCTCTCACAAACCCTTTAGCTTGGCCAGGTGGTCAACCATAACCCAGGCAGAGAAATCCCAGGCAATCACTTTCCTAAACAATCTCAGATTTCAGGGACATGAAGCATCTAGAATAGATCATTATGTATCATTATTACAGAATAATCTGTAGACCATCATTGTATAAATTACGCAATGTATTACTCAATGAGAATCAGTGCTGCACTTTCAAATCAAAAGTTTGTTCTTCATTTTCTGACTATCTTGTCCTCAGGGCTAACCACTTTAATGGCTTTGTATCCAGAATGAGCCTGCCTCTGTGTGCTTATGGCTACTCCTTCAATTTCTACATATTTTTTCTCCTTGTTTCAGCACAGGGATAGGAAAAGACAATGACTGCTTTGACAATGGCAGAGAAAGGTAATAAGGAGCAGTGATGAAGGAGCATGGATGGAGGCCTTACCATGGCAACAGGGGGACAGAGAGTTTTCCAGCTTTGGGAAAGCAAGCACATTTTTCATCACTGTTTCTTCTCTGAGTTCTGAGAAGCCCTTGTGACTTTTAGGGTGAAGGACAAAAGTGCAAAGAGAATTTGGCCCCAGGGAACTGTTCCATCATTGCAAAAGTTAAAGAGCAGCTGAGACAGCCACACAGAAATTCAAATTGGTGTTCAGATCAACACCTTCAGCATAACCTTACGTTACTGAATTGTGTAGTAGATCCATAAATCCATTATTATTTGGAATAACTTCTAAAAATATAGTTCCTGTACTCGGAAACAAAATGTTTATTATCACATTGCCAAGCACTAGCTGTGTCTGCCATATGTGTCATGTAGGCACTCTACAGTCAGCATTTCCCTGCCAAAATAGAGTCCAAGAAGAAAGAGCAATACACAACAGTGGTGAAACGATCCCATACAGGCAAGGAATATAACAGAAGTACAACAGAAATAAGAGCATCTATTGACAGTCCTTTGTCACTAGTAACTTTGCCCCTTTTGGATGGTACAGGTTTTGCAGATGAACAGCACAGCACAAGGGATGCACAGAAAGCCACACCTGGTTATGGCATAGTCTGAGTACAACATTCTTTCTTTAACAGACACAGCAGTCAGGGTACATATTACCCACACCATCTATCACTTACATGAACTGATGTTCCTAATGAGCCCAGCATAAGGAGGGCCAAAACCAGAACCCCTTTCCCTCTGATACAGTTATCAAAAGATCACATCTGACCAGCTAACATGGCTGTGCTATAACAGAGAGCACCATTTTTCATTTAAATGTATTAAAAAATAGCAAGAAGGCTGCAATGCTTTTCTGAGTGAAGATGAAAAATTCACTGCAAGGGTGTCTTTATGCGTTCTTAAATATAAAGAAGCTGTTAAAGGATGAACCACAACATAAAAAAGCCTAAAGGAACAACCACATGAACTCTGCAAGTTGGCAGAAGATTTACAGAGATGCAAAACTGCCAATTTTCAGAGAACACCTCCTGGAGCAAGCAGTCTACAGTTTACAATTTCTGAAAGAGACTGTGGGAATGCTATTAAAAGGAAGTGCCATTTGGAGTAAAGTAATAAAATGTGAGAAATTGCATTTGATTATGTAGGTCTGCAACTGGTAAATGTCAATACAAGTACACTTTTAGGAAATAATGGTAGTTCTAATGTTAGGTGAAGGCTAATTATATCAGCAGAAGATGCAAACTTTTCACCTTCTTAGGGGCAAGATAGTGATACATGATATAATCTCTCCACCTGCTTTGTAGGGAGACTGACCATGACAGATAATCACACACTGTTTTTAAATAGATAAATTTACCTGGAGAACCATGAAGACCCTTGTTGAGGTCACAGCAGTTTTTGCAGGATGTCACATCATTTACACTTTGCAATTTGTTTCTGTCTGTTCTCAATCAGACCTCAGCAGCACACAGAATGCAGTCCAGAAAGCTTTTAAATTCGAAATAATAGCCTAGGAGTAGGAGGCTTATGGTATTAACACTTCATAAGTAGTGCCTGGTGAGGCATTCAGGCTGCTGGTCACAGTAAACAGAAGACCCACAGATACTTTGCCTGCCTCTGGCTGACAGCTCACCAAGGGCAGGAAGATGCAAATCCTTCTAATCCTGTAGCCTACTACTTTGCATTTGTGGGATGGGAGCATTAAAAGACTGAATTGATTTCTTCACCCACTAACACTGAATATAGTTGTGATCTCCAGATTTTCTTGGGCCAAAGGATGATCAGTTGCTGTGCTGCTGTTGGCCAGGGTAGAGTTAATTTTCTTCACAGTAGCTGTATTATGTCTTGGATTTGTGCTGGAGACAGAGTTGGTAGTGCAGAGCTGTTCTCATCATTGCTGAGCACTGTTTACACAGACCTAAGGCTTTTTGTGTTCCTCAACTCATGTCACCAGCAAAGAGGCTGGGAGTGCAAAAGGAGTGCACCCCAACTGGCCCAAAGGATGTTCCAGACAGTAAGATGTCAGGCTCAGTGTATAAGGCTGGGGAAAGAAGAAGGAAGGGGAGAACGTTTGGATTGATGTCATTTGTCTTCCTAAGTCACCATTACACTTGACAGAGCACTGCTTTTCTTCGATGGCTGAACACTGCCCTTGGGCAGGGATGAATTAACTCCTCCTGTTGGTTTGTTTGAGCGTGACTTCTACTTTACCTACTGAGCTGAGCTGCCTGTATCTCAACCCAGGAGTCTTCTCACTTTTCCCTCTCTGAATTCTCTCCCCAGTCCCACTGGCAGGCTGTGTGGGTGAGGTGGTGCAGCAGAAGCCCCAGGTAGCCCTTTCCCAGACTGCACCAAGATTGGCTGTCCCCTGACCAGGATGGGTCTGGGTCACAGTAGAGCAGGGCTGCTGAAGAACACAGCAGCAAGGCTACTCTCAACAACACCAGATGAAATAGCATTAAGGATCAGAGCAAAGAATAGGGAGGGATCTTCCACGTGGTTCCCCAAATAAGTTTATTCTTGGAGAAGGGCAGAGACAAAAGATGAAAACCAGCATGGTGCATACTCTTTTAAATGGGGGAGGTACAGGGTGGGGGGGTGGGGGAGTGGGGTACAATTCTTCAACAAATAGGGACTGGACAAGGGATAAACAAAAGATGGGACTCACAGAACTATAACCAATGAGGGAAAACATGGGAGTGGCACAATTTAAAATGTGCCACAATTCAAACCAATGGGGCATAGAGGTTTAGGGGATTTCCAAAGGGGTGGTACAAGTAGGGTGTTGGATTGACATCCAGGAAAGGAACATTCTGGAATAAGGGGCAGGGTTGAGGTAGGATTGACAGCGTGACAGACAACTGGGAAAGGGAGGAGAAAGTTTGGACCAACCAACCTGGGGGAAACCAGCAATGATACATTTAAGAAATTACACCACATTAAATAAAAAAACCATTAAATAAAACCACATTAAAGAAAAAACCACACCACCACACATGGGTATAAGTTTCTGTCTAAGGTTGAACCACAAAAGCTGCTCTCAGCTACGCAAAACCTATGCTGAAGTCTCTGCAGTCCTTTGGTACAAACTCGATATAACTGTCACATAATATTTCATACTCAGGGAACCTGTTATCAAAAACACACAGTACACTCCCAGGCACCTAACACCTCTCATTTCCAACATCTGGTCTTTGATATATTCCACTTACTGGTAAATGTGAAGTAACAGCCACTGTCAGCTTCAGTCAAATACAGAGGGAAAAAAGAGCTTCATGTTTTCTGAGAGGACCCAACATCATCCACTGATCTAAAGTGGAGGAAAATCTAGAATAACAAATTTGTCCCAGTAAGATGATACAGAAACAGCTCTGTGTGAGCCTAGATGTTCCTCTGGGAAAATGAGAGGCCAGGTAGTAGCTGTAGGAAAATGGATATAGCCATTGGCTTTGTACCTTCCCGAGAACCGTTCTCTGGCTGTTTATTGACTCCCAGGAAAACTGAAGTTACATGGTTTCAGTTGTTACAAGCAACCTTATCAGAAATAACTGCCCTCATGCCTGAAATGATGGCTTTCTTAGTCAAGCAGAGTATTCCTCTCCCTCTCCTGTATCACCTCAAATGGTAATCTTACAATTTAACAGATGATAGTGCTTGTAGAAGCAGCTTTTTTCACTTATAAAATGGTCCCTGACAGTTCCTGCCCCCTCATAAAGAGCATGTTTATATTCACAGTGGGATGGTTACCTTCTAAACTGGCAGGTTAGTACACTATCAGACTTTTCTAAATAAAGAATTCAATTTTTCTTTATTCAAATCTCAGTCCCCAAAGGAATTTTCTGCTACCAGCCTCCTACAGTGGTCTGGATCAAAATAATGTGGTGACTGCAGCCAGCTGGTCTAGCAGGAGGATTTTAATCAGCATGCCCAGAGTGGAGTTTCTGTGGAGTGAGGACTTCACTTACACATTGCAATCACAGGCAGGAATGATGCTGTGCTGTCTAAATGTATGCATTTTGGGTGGGAAGAGTTCATCAGCTTTAGTCTTGAACCTGAATTCTGTTGCTAACTTCCACACATGAGTCAATAGTGAATGCAGGAGACTTTATTCTCCAGGCAGCAACCTGACCAAGGCATTGGCCAGAGTGGGCTGGAGATCTGAATAACTTAGACCTAAACAAACAGATGATCCCCAGGTGTTTCAATACCTCTTCACCTGGAGTGAAAAAGAAAGAACTGGTTCTCACTTTGCCAGCCTACCACCAAGCCATGTTACAAAGCAAAATAGGTGATGTTGGATAAATTTCTGTAGTGCCATACCAGGTACTACTGTAACACCACAACAGCAAATCAAAATTAGAGATAAACTATGATTGCCCAACTCTTTCATGCAACTATAACCTTCTGTCTTGCTACAGAAAAAAACAAAGAAAAAAAAAAGAAGAAAAAAAACCCCCAAATGCTAATATCTCTTTGGGGGAAAAAAGGAAACAGGACAGATACAAGCAAACTCTGCCATGCATTCTTCAAGTCTTTTACAGCTTAACATGGAAGAAATACTGAAAACAGAACTACAAGCTGCAAATTTTTGCAGTTGCTTGCTATTTCTGTTAAAAATCCTGTCAATCACACCTCAGCAGGTAAATGCACTGCTAGCAGTTTCACCTTACCATAGGCATCATCTTGTCTTCAGCCAGCAGATGTGAACAGGTTTTCTTTTGCACTGCTTTGGAAAATCCTGTAGATGTACTTGGAAAGGAAAATTCCCAGCTCAGGAGTCCCTCAAGCCATAAGCCAGCAGAAAAGCCTCAGCAGAAGGAGGTTACTCAGAGCTGCTTGTACCAAGTTCTGCAGCAACAATTTCAGGGCTGCAGGGCAGAGCAGTGGACCAAGCAGCTGAAATGCTCTGCAGTCCAGACTCCAACTTCTTCCCTCAACATAACACCTGGCCATTTTGAAGCAGTTATTTAAAAAGCACCATATCTTGGAAGGAAAAAGCCCTCCAGAAGCATGAAGCTATTTTCCAGTTGCTCCTGCCTTTCCTGCTTCATTCCCAAGGCACACACCAGCCTGGCTGGCCACCCTTCCCTCTTCCATCACTAAATAAACCTCCAGGTAAGAAGACACACAGTTCAACAGAGCAGCACGTTGTGAGAATTGATTCCTCCCAGCCTCCAAACTGACTTCTTTGCTTTATTCAGTTAGTGCCTCTGACCATGACAGCACAGCTATTATGTCTATCCGCTTTTGACCTAAACTTCTTTACATAATGGTGAATTCAGACACATGGAGGAAGAAAAATGAACAACAGCAAATAATTTTATTCTTGCAGAACAATCTATTTGTAGGAGAAAAGATATGGTAAATTGCTGACATTTTACTGTCTTGTTTGAATAATTTTTTGTAGGAGAATTTTAAATGCCTTGTGTATCAGGAAGGGGCAGCTGCTCCGTTTTCCATATGGGTATTATGGTATGAGGCACTGATGCAATTTGGAAGATGGACTATTGACTGTTGTGAAATGATGCTGAAAATGATACAACCAATTTAATTCTCTAATGGCCTAAGTAAAGGAGGGGAAACTTTCTGGGCATTGTTTGACCTGCCTTTTGAGAGATTGAAATTTCAGTTCTGAGTAATCAGAAGATGGACCTTATTTTATAGAACTTTTTCGATTCACTACCTGAAGAAGGAAGAACTGAACCTCAATTTATAATTCTAGTTCCTTCCACTATTACTCAAAATGAATAAAGATGACAGATTTCATTACAAAACCAGGAGTGCTTCAAGCCTTTAGATGACCTTCAAGAGAACAGCAAGACAGCCTGACTATAGCCATCCAAAGATTTCTGGTTTAATTGGATGGTGTGAAAGTGGATTATTATTAACTATTTTGTGACAATGAATTGGTTTGAGGTTTTCTTTTTAAAAAATAAATACAGAGTGAGATGGCTGTATCATAGGATGAAGGGAGGAACCATTTCAGTTGCCTGTTCTGACCAAGCAAGGGATACTTGGGATGAAAAATTACCTAAGTTTGTGAGCATCTGTGTGTGTTAGAGGACAAGTGAGAGAACACATGCATCTTGGTGTCCAACGGAATAATAGACTTTTGTTGAAAGTACAAATTATGGCAATTCTACAGTCACATTATAAAAAAAGGGTTCATATTGCTCCACATCAGAATTAACATGTATTTCAAAACATTAAAACTGGAGGAAATTAGAATTGTTGCCTTTTCCTCAATTAAATACTGACATCAAATAAGAGGGAAGCTGTTGCATCTAGATCAATACAGGCTGCATCAGGAAGTATGTGTACCACAGAAACCATCATTTCTGTTGTATCATTAGGTACAGTGGAAGGCAAAGATCATGTTACCATGTTTCTCTCTCTCTCTCTTTTTTTTTTTTTTTTTTTTTTTTTAATGAAGGGTTTATTTACACAAACAGGGAAACTACAAAAGCTAGTTTTATCTCACACCTGGTGAATTGAGATTCCATCGACACGTTCAAAACAGGTATCATTTAAGTAAACCAGCCCTAAGTTGAGAGCACTGTCTGCTGCTGTACATCTGAAGAGCTCCTGTGCATCTGCAAGGTCTCTCCTGAACAATTCCCTGGGCCATACTATAGGGACAGCTCTGGTATTTCTCTCTGTTTATTGTATCATGAATTAGCACTTTGTAATGTTTTTCTGACCCTAAACACATTAACCTGAGCTGCTCTCAATCACACCAAGGCCCAGGGAGAAATGCTAATCCAAAATTTCTGCATCGGCATTAGCTTGGTGCTGTCTCTAAAGGAGATTTGGATTCATGAGTTTTGTTTTTAATTCTCACTACAAGTTTCCTGAGCAGGGAATTAAATTTCATTACAGCTGTCACCTACTTCAAGCATACACTTACTGCTTAAACTGTAAATTACCCAAGATCAAGACAGGGCCACCTGAGTACCTACAACTGCTGGCAGAGAACAGAGCAAAGGTCACAGATGGATTCCAGTGCAATATTGAAACCTTCCAACATAAAGGAAGGTCCTCCCAGCCAGTGCACCCCAGCTGGGCATTTCTCCCACTCTTTCATGGGTGTTCACACGCTGAACATGCAGAGAGATGCTCTGAACAAAAAGTCAGGTTCCCAGCTTTTTGCATGAGGATGTGCAAGGAAAGCATCCAGGACCTTGCTAGTTCAACCTGCCTGCCCTGTATCGACCACATATTCCCTTTATAATGAGCCTTCAGGATAAACATTGCCTGAATATTTTTGATTAGATGCTTTTTAAGCTCTTGAAGTCCCTAGCAAGCGAGTTAGTTTTCTCTGTGATATTGCATTATGCAAGAATGATTGGTTGGAACAAACATTTTCCCCTCTCACTCCGTAGCTATTTCCACAAGTATTTTGAATCTGGCAAGAAGTATGACATTATAGATTTGTTCTGCGTTGCTTGTTCTGGAGCTTCATCTGCAAACACATTATTCTTTCTTGCTTCAATAATTTCCCTGAGTGCACAGGACTCCATTGTATTTTTTTTTTAACTAAGCATGTAGTCATTCTTTAAATTTTTTATGTGCTCTGAAGCAGAAAATCAGCCACTTGCAGAAATGCACTGAAAGGCAACCAGAAATTCAGATATTTCCATAGACATGTGACTACTGTTTTGCTGATCCAAAGTTCCCCATAGAGGTTTTGCTTGGTCTGGGACACTGATAGCACACTGCATTTAGGAAAGGCTTCACGTGATGAGGAGGACTGGGCAGAGAAGAGAAACTGATTCTGAGCTCAGGACAGAACCCATTTCTGTGCTCAAATGGCTCCTGGTCAGTAGAAGTAAAAGCAGTGTTTGATGCCTCAGCCAGGCCATCAGCAGACCCTAGCAATGGGTCTCAGAGCACCTTCACTTTAACCCTTTTCCTTTCTAAAGCCCTCTGCTCATGGTGCTGAATGCACAGCACAGACTTAAATTGCATTAAATGCACAGTCTTAAAAACCCTGCATGATTTGAAGACCTGTTCCTTGAGAGGTGAACTATAAACCCACTGAGACTGGAAAATGAGTGCTGGGAGAAGGAGCATCTACAAAGTCAGGCTATGAGACATTCATCCTAGGAGTCACTTCTGTGTGGAGGAGATGACAGACAGGCACCAGGGTCAGAAATGTGCTGGAGACTCCAAGGAAGTGCAGTTCTGTAGACCATTCAAACTAAGAGAAGCCTGAGAACACACAAATGCAGGCTGGTGTGACTTGAAGGAGCTTTGGTCCAGTGGCTTTGTGATGGGCCAAACTTATCAGAACCACTGAGTGCTGCTTATTTTCTTAGGCTGCTTCCTTGTGTTTCAGCCACCTGCTGTAGCCCAGATTGCAGGCTGAGGACCAAAACATTTACAGTAAGACATAAAACCTTCCACTCTCATTAGAGATGTGAATGAGCTGTGATCTCAGATTTAGAAGCATTTTAAAGTTTCCAGGATACTGCAACATACAGAGTTACTTAGCATCCTGGAAAGGTCACATCTACTCTGCCTCCCACCACTGTTTAGAGAGCACAGTAGGCATCAAAAACAATAGATAGTGTATTTTTATATTTATAATTTCTGTTCAGGGTGAACAGAAATTATAAAAAAAGAATGTGTTTGCAAAATGACAAAATTGTGAATGGAGCAAGCAGACAGTAATAACATCTTATGTCACATGAAAGTCACCTTTCACTGGCCTTAAGAGGAACACCGAACATTTTCCACATCTGAGGAATCAGATTCAAGCCTTGAATAATGAGCCAAGAATAAATCCACAGACTAAGATTTCATTATACACAACATCTGTCCAGAAATCCTTTTACACCTCAGTCTTTGCTTTATTACCAAAGAAATTAACAGCTTCATGTGAGGTGTTGGGCAGCAAGTTCATAAAACCAAAACCCAAAGCTTCTCTTTGTCAAGCTGCTAACTTGTCTATTTTGAGTAGCAAAGGGTGTTTCAAGTGTTCCAAAATAAAGAACAGTTTTACACCCCAAGATATTGCAGTATGACACTTTAAAGATGCATGGGCTTATAATATACTGTGTGGTAATCTTCCCATGTAGAAGATATATATCTTTAGAGGGTATGTTTAGAGGAAGGAGAATGCTGTAAATTGTACAATGCTGCAAGCATATACTGAAACTCAATATATAAAACTTTCTCACATGTTTTCCCTCTCTTGGAGCAGCTGGGTGATGTGATGCAACACAGCTGACTCATTCCCATTGCCATTAACCCCAGACAGCTTTTCCTTGCAGGGTGGAGGCAGACCATCATCCCAATAACCAACCTTATGTCTAGAATTGATTCACTAACCATCTCCTTCCCTACTTAAAAAGATGAAAGATCTCTTTTCAGTATAGTGGAAATCATACTCAAATCCTCACATAAACAGCTCTCTCATGAAAGCACAGAACCTGATGCTGAACACACAGAGCCTGGACTGCCACTGTAGCTGGCCCTGCAGCACAGCTCTGTCACATTACTTGCTGCAGGCACACACACAGAGGTGCTACTCAGAGGGTCAAGCAAGGCTGTATTAAAGTACCAAGTTCTGGTTTTGTACAAGTGAAAATTGGGTCATGTCCATTGCAATCAGCAGAGTGCTGTCTCTACACCAGTGAGGAATCAGACTCAAAACTACTTTCATCATGTTTTTAGAGACTGTCTCCATGGCTTTAATACAATTTCTTTGGTTGTACATTTTTTGACCTTATTTAAGAGACTCTTCAGCTGTTCCAATCCGTGGATTTGTTCTATGCAAAACCAGGGAAATTACACAGGCAATTCCAAAATATATTTTGAGTATTTAGGACTGCCAGATTCCTGCAGGTGGCAGCTGTTTTGTGACACTGCCAAGTTCACAGCAAACTTTGATCACTTCCAAACAGCCCCAGGAAAATGATACAAAAGCCATGAGTCCCTAAGGTGACATGAAGATGTTGTCAAAGGATAAAAAATCCAAAGGTCCTACGAGGGCATGGGGGAGGCTGAACTCAGCACACCTCCAGGACTGCCATGTTCATGACACCACTTCCTTGACTGTCCCAACCCAACCCAGCCCTAACCCTAACAACTAACCTCTAACACCTAACCCTAACCTCTAACCTCTAACACCTAACCCTATCCCTAACCTATAACCCCTAACCATTAAGCCTAACCCTAGGAGGAGCCAAAACCCTAGGCTGAGCAGTAATAGCAGCCTAGGGCTGAGGCTGGTGCCAAGCAGAAATGTGTGGAGACAGCAATGTTGTGCAGTCCTGTGTTCCTCTTTAATAGCTGCAGAGCATTGAGCTTTGTGGTTTTCTAAACCCTAACCCTAACCCTAGCTGCTCTTCAATGGTCCATTAATATCTGCGCTGCTTTAAACCCAATGTTTAATTCTTAGAGTAGTTAATGTCATTATAGTAAGTGACTTCCTGCTAATATTGTGTTGGATTATGCACTTTAGGAACGTCTTTCCAACCGACTGATCAAACTTGTCTTTGCTGGGTGAGCTCTGGCTTTAACAGTGTATCAGAAACATGTTGCATCTTTGGCCTGCTAGGAGGGGTCTTCGGTCTGCTAAGCTTACTGAAGTATTTAAGAGGCTCTTCTCTAAAAAGTCATTAGAGCAAATCACTTGCTCTGTAAGTAAACAGATATACTTCCTATAAAATACTAAGCATTTCCTGCTTTCATTACTTCAGTATGAAAATTGTGCTTTTCTGTTTCTATGCCAACAGGTCAGTTTAAAGGTCTAAATTCAGCTCAAACGTTGTAATGCCCCCGCATCTAATTTAATATTTACCTCTACTGCAAATATTGTTCACAGTTATTTTGATTTTGGATTTGTGAGTCAAAGGATCTTATCTGCTCACTGTTTGCAAATTCCTCCACAGAAATGGTACCTAATATATTTATTGAAGACTGGAATAAAGACAGTGAAGTTAGGAATTTTGCTCTCTCTTTGTTGCCACTTTCCTGATGGTGTTCCCTGCTTCTCTTCCTAAACAGCAGCAGCTGCAGATAGCTATGTCAAGCACATTTCCAGAGGCCCCACAACTGCCAGTTACAGAAATCTGACTTCATCTGTTGACTGTGAAGTGATGTAACAAAGAACAACTCCATGGCTAACAGCAGCATCTCTTCAAAATATGACTCCATACAGTAGATTTAAAAGCTGTTGCCTGACTCATTTAAAAATCATATATGGATTCAGAATATACACTTTTTTTTTTGCTATTTCAAAGAGCTTCTAAAATGAAGAAAGATAGTAGGGAATTATATAGGGACCTATATAATGGAAACACAGAAAATCAGTGCAGAGCACTGGAGAATAATACAGCCACTCTTCTCTCTCACACCAGTCAGTTGACTGAAATCACCATTTGCATCATCTGGATCTTCATGAAATGAAGCAGTGTGTTATTGTGCTTTGTCAAATAAGGAACAGTGGGGATTTTTTCAACACTTCAATGCAAAGATGGTGCATGAGTTGATTCCTGAATTCAGTGTGTAGGCAGCCCTCAGTGCTTGCCCCTGCTCTGCACCAGGAGGGTAGACTGGGGACTTTCCTCTCTATCCCTTGCCAAAAACCTTCTTTGGTAGTTGTTCATTTCTCATAGAATTTCATTACCTTTAATAGGACAGGAAAACATTATCAGAATACTGTAAGAGAACTCATCACCCTCTTTGCCAACCTGTTTCCCTCCCCAGTTTGTTCTCCTTTATTTTTTTTTCTTTTTCCTCAGTAAAGGACAGCAAATCAAGTATATAAGCACTTTGATTTTTTTTTCTTTTTCTTTTTTTGACACTTGGACACTTGGATGACTTTTTGAGAGGGTCTGCTTTCACAAGTTGAGTTCATGCCCACTACACTTGTGGTTTATTCACAATTACAGCAAAAGCTCCTCCTCACTCTGTATTTTATCTGGCTCCATGTGTCATTCAGTTACGATGAGGTGCCAAATGTTACATTTTCCTTTGCTAAACATTTTTTACAGTATATATTTCACCTACCCGGGACATGCTGATCAATCGAAAATAAAACCTCCTGCTTTTGAATGGTCTCTGTTAAGTAAACAGGAACAGGAGACCCCAAAAATTGTGCTAATGTAGCACTGAGCACTCTGACTGCAGAGTGCTTTGGGAGTTTGGAGAGCCTGCTGCTTCTGCTTGGACTTCAAATTAAGTGAGGGCAGCTGGAGCCTTGATCAAAGGTCTTCACAGTCATTTACACTAAGCTGATCCCAGGGAATAACAGCTAGGACACAACCGTGCTGGATGGCAGAACTTGGCCCCACAAATGCAGGGAGATATTCCAAGATTTTTCCTGTATTAATTTTCTCCAATAAATTTGCCCAATAGTTTGAAGGAATTGAGGTGTTTTTTTTTTTTTAATCTGAGGTTAAAAGAAGATGAACAAGTTTTCTGTCAGCAGTTTATGTGTGTTTACTGCCTAACTATTTACTGGGTTTAGGCCAGTCTGCCAATGTCTGACTTTCTGTCTAGATTTGTGAAGGAACATAAATCTGGAGAATGACTACAAATCCTTTTTTCTTAAAAAATCTAATTTTATTTTCAGCTTAGTGCTGATTCATATAATAACTGATTTTTAAAAAGCACATTTTCAGATATTTTGATCTTACAAGTGTTTTTAAATTCAGAGCTTCATCCACATTGGAAAACCACTTAGAGAATACATACCGAAAATTAATTAGAGTTCAGTTCCTGACAGAAGCTGAGCATCTGCTGAGTACACAGATCCTGTTTCCGGTGGGAAATATATAAATAAAAATCAAACCCTAAATTAAATCAATTTGTATTACACTCAGAATTTGTAGGCACTCAGAAGGATTCAGAAGCAGGCATTTGTGATCTAACTTTAACATAAAGATGTTCAGAGCTAGCTGGGTAAGCAGCTTTTTCACACCAGTCCTAACATCAGTATAGCATTAGCACAAAGGAGTCTGAGACTACTTCAGAGCAAGCAGGAGCTGCCTGTTAGCAGTGACTTGGATCGTGCTCAGTTTTGATTAGAGACTCAGGGATTTTATCATGTACTATGACAGATAAAAGCATGATAATTATTGTTAAATGCTGCCAGTTTTATAACAGAATTTAGTTCCTTGTCAAGAAACAAGGAAACCATTGAGAAAAGTTTTTAGTGTAATTCTCAGTGATTTAACTCTGAGATTCATTACAAATCACTTTCCTTAAAGCCTTCTATGCTGACTGTGAAATTTTGGCTTTTGCTTCAGATTGTCCTGTTATCTCTCCTCTCTGAAGTTCATATCACTAGATCCCTTTCAAGATCATCTTTGTGCTTTATTCTGTGTATTAAGGAATACCCTCACACCTGGGCCACTCATATCATTAACTCTCAATTGCACATATTCTTACCTTCCCCTCTCTAACTGCCACAGGAAAATAATCTTAAGCCTTATAAAGACAGTAGCACAAATCCATGTATGAATGTGAATTAGAAGATCCTTTAAAGAAACAGGTTTTTAATACACATGATTCATTTGAAGACAACACAGTTACCCAAGAGGTATTAATATGAAAGTTTTAATTGCAAAGGGTCATTAGTTCATGAGAGCAGATACAATCTTTTAGGGTAATTAATTTTGCAATGCACAGAGGAGCCTGCAGACGAGCCCATGCTCCAGATCAAAGAACCATGCTCACCATGTTGTTACATGCTGCCAGTACCAAAGTTATTGATAACTTAGTGTCATTATTCTAATGACAATAATAGGTTATTGCTGACCTAAAAATGCCAATAGATATTCAAGACTCATTCAATACAATAGTAGAGTCTACTTGTGATACACTGGCAGGGCAGATACGGGTTTGTGTGCTGAGCTTGAAAACCAGTAATATCCCCAAAGCCCTGGCCTTCAAAATTCTGTCCTGGACAGACACTCTTTGCTTGTAACATAGAATCAATGTATCAGGAGAGAGAAATAGGAAAAAAATTATGCAGCTCTTACTGTTTTAGGATGCTGCTGTTGTCTATTCATCCTTTCATTTTCTCTGTTTTCTTTAAAAGACAAAATCTCTCACTAAGCATTCTGTAGATAACCTTTGGGCATATTTCAATACAGGATCAGAAAACAAAACCAATAGGGAAATATACACTATCCCTACTTGATAATTAAAAAGATGACCAGTTACAGTCTAAATCAAAATTTATCATGTCACTGAAACAGTACAGGATGGTAATTAATAGCAAAATGGCAGCAATATTACAGCACTAATGCAGTGCAGTCATGTGGGAATACTGAAATCCCTGGATTGTGAGAAGAATTTAAAATACAGCTGATAAGGCTGTAAATCATCACTCAGTCAGTAGGGCTGCAGGTATGAATTGATAAAAACAGAGAGTGGCAAAACTCCATCATTCATTTTGTTATATTCTTTCCCCTTCTATGTCTCCCTCTCTCTTCCCAGTTTCAATTTCTAACAAAATTATGGCAGAATTCATCTCCTTTCCCATCACTTTGCCTACTTTCTTCTAGCTAGAGCTATCATTAGAATGAAAATTGCTTTCTTGCTTTTTCACAGCATTTAATATTACCCAAGACTAATTATTTATTTTGCCACAGATAAATTTGCAGCTAGAATACAATGAAGATACAGTGTATGCCATCTTGCCAAAGAGAGAGGGTAACAGTAAACAGGATAATCAGTTGACATGGCCAGGGACGGGCCCACAATTAAGGGAAATTTTTATTACCATTCCTTTTTTAATCAACCATGTCTACCAACTGATATGTAAAATGGATCCAAGACATTTTTTTACATTATTTTAGTTTGGATGTAGTCAGAAGAAAGAAGCTGAATCAAGTCACTGTTTTGTGAAGTTTAGAAAAATTTCACCTGAGCTACAAAATGAAGATAAAGTACTGAAATGTCAGCTGAACTAGAAGATTCTGTTCTTTGCAGTATTAGATAACTGTAGGCTTAAATGAATTTTTAAGTGACTGAGTTGGGCCCATTTCAATACAGTTCCACCTTTCTAGCCAGCTCTCCTGTACTTGCTGTTCCTCTGACTTTGGAGGGGGTTTATGGCATTCTGTAAATAATTATCTGGAAAGTTAGTACTGGCAAAAAGCCAGTATAAACCTAGAATTCTGAAAAATCTTCTCTTTAAAAGTTAATATGCAAAAAAACCACATAAAAAATCTACACAAAAAACCTATTCCTACTGCACGCCAAATGATTTCCACCCCCTGTTCTATTCTGCCTAAATGAAAGCTTTCCTTTCAGAGGGTTGTTAGCACGGTGGGTGCCCTTGAGCTCTCACAGGACTTGCAGACTGACCAGCTGGTGCTGCTGTCTCAGACCTGTGTCTGTGACCATCTGTCCACAGAAGCCTGCATCTGGCAGCCAATGGCATGGAATGGTTAGAGGCTCTGCAACCAGGGTATGATTTCCTTTGTTACCTGACATCTCTCCACTTCTCAAGATCAGCTTCTTAGATGTGGATGCTGGCTGTGAACAAGGAAAAGCAGTTCTCTGCTTTTCTCAGGACTAGCCTAGGAAAAGCTGAAGAAAGAATGTAAGCAAAGCTCAACACCTGGTGTTTTGGCAAATGCCACACGGAAAAAACAAATGCTGTTTTGCAGGATTGTTTTTCAAGGGGTGTTGGTCCCTTCTTCTCCAATAAGACTATTGATTTCTCAGATTAACCAATCTGTATTTAATCCATGGAGCACACTATAAAAGTGTGAGCCATTTTTAATAAAGTTGCTTTTTAGCCTTCTGATCTGGAGTCCGTGTTGTTGTGTGTGCCGCTCCATAACGTACAGCAACACTTAGAGGTAAAAATTCTCCCTTCCACAAAGTGACAAGCTCTGTGCCAGTCTTTTTCTTTCTGTTCAGGATATTCCTTGCTCAGCACAGCTAAAAGTGGTTTCTCCTTTTTTTGTTTCAGAAGCACGGTTAACATAGGGCAAGGACCAAATCATCACATACACAGTAAAAATGAGAGGAAGTATTTTCTCAACAGGAGATAGCAGCTGTATTATTTACCAGGACTTAACCAACAGCCTGAAAGTGGAATAATCATTAATCAAGGAAAAAATCACTTTTCAGAAGCCAGGTCATGCCTGGAGAAGTGCCACCTATAAAAAGGTTTTGCACAGTTTGTTGCAAGCCATGAATAATGTTTTGCACACATACAATGTTTTGTGAAATCAAGACCTGAATAACTTCAAAAATACAGAATGAAACATCCTCTGTACTATTGATGGGTCACACAATGCTGAGTACATTTTAAGGTGTTCCTATTTTCCACCAACATTGTATGAAAATACAATTACTATTCGTTATACAAGACCATAGCAGAATCATGGGTTTATTCAGAAGACTAGTGGCATTGCAATAGATTACCAAATCCATGTTCCCACCAGATCAAACATACCACACATTAGATTGGCATTTAGTACAAATATTTGTAGCCTGCAGGAATAATAAATGAAACTAATTAAGTTGAATAATTCAAGAGAACTCGGCATGCCTGATTGCTACATAAAGGCTAATTATCTTTCTCCTTTTCTTCCAGATCTCCCCCTCCTCCCACCAAATTAATCTGAAAACTTCATAAAATACAAAAATATTAAGAAAAAAAATCATGATGGTAAATCCTTTCAACACAAAGAAAATGCCCTGCAACAGATTCACAGCTGATGCAAACTTGACTAAAATCCTACAGATGTTTTAAAGAGTAATGTCTGTTTTTACAAGTATTCAGTTTAGTCATAAAGATTTTTTTTCTTATATGTCCTCTCATCACAATAACAGGACCCAAAAATTGTCCTAGGCAGACCTTATTAAAGTCATCAGCAACATTTTAGCAGAGATCTCAGATATTGCATCTCTGTACCAATTATTTCACACGTGTTGACACACAGTAACTTTTATTGAAGATCTGTTTCATTCAGCAGTGGAATATTTAAAAGCACTAATATTTCTAGAAAATTACTACTCTCTTCTTTTCTCACATTTACCAGACAGGGTTAATCAAAACACAAGTTTAAATTAACTGTTTGAAACCTTAATAGTGTCTTAGGCTGAGAGAAAAACAATTTGTCAGTTAAGAGAAGATAAGATTGAGATACAGAAGCACTGGACTCAAGAGGGGAAGTTAATAGGAAAAGAGTTTTCCCTGGATGCAAAATACTCAGTTTGAAGCACTCCAGATCAGCAGGTACCCGCACAGAAAGCAATATGCGGGGTATTTCATTCTCACACAGAATGTACCACCAAATTACAACAAAACCCAAACTCCACTCCCAGCTGCATCTATTCATTTTCTTCCAAAATCCTCTTCTAGCCAATAGTTTTTTCCAAGGTGAAGAATTAGAGAAAATACTCTTTAACAGATGATTAATTTCATTCACCGTACAGGGAAAATCTTTAGAGCCAGAGGTTGACTTAGATTACCTTGCTAACTAATAAAGAGAGCAGGTTTTTAATTAGGTTGCCTAAAGCTCATTCTTCCTTCATTATTTATGATTCTTCCTTTGCACAATGCAATCATTACCAGGAAAAAAAAAAAAAAAATATGTTATGAAAAACACACACATATGTATGTGTACCCAGAGAACACCATGCCAATAAGAATTTTCCCCCTCCTTCACAGGCATTTCTACTGAACAGTAACCATGCAAAGAGAGTCTTGGCACATGCAAATATCAGCTTTCTTTTCTTCAGCTCCCTCTTCTCCTGGGACATCTACAAGATACATTTAATAGGATGGCTGCTGGGCAGTGTAACTATAGCCATGGAGTTTCTTCTGATTGTGTACATCCATTTGACATCCATTTTTGACTGGAAACTCTTCCAGACAAGGCTGCTTCTCTTGTAGTGCCTAGCACACCGGGCCTTGACAGCAGTAATGGATTCTCAGCATGAAACCCACCAATTTTTGTGTCTAAAATATGTACATTTGCCTCATAGAATAACACTGAAGAAGGCTAGCTCCCACACTGATGTTTGAAATTACTGGAATGGTGTGTTTCATGTGTACATAGTGTTGGATGTGCAGAGAGCTGCATAAAGGCTGTGAATTATTTACAATTTTAGCATTATCCATTGCAGAGGAGTTGCCTTTGCTGACTAAGTCCCATGTCTCCTCATTTACTATGACCATCAAGGAGACTGTGTTAAGCCAGCAAACATTCATCCAGAGCCTGTGCTCACTGAGGGCTGGAAGTTCAGCAGCTCTGGGGGAAACTCTGCTGTGACTTGTGGGGGAGGTACCAAAGCCAACAGCTCCTCTTGAATGTTGAGCTGTCATTATTTTCATTGTTTTCAGGCAGAGATGGCTACTGAATACAGGCAAGAAGAATGTAAGCCTACATGCCACTAAAATTTACTTCTCAGGCTAAAAGGAGTGTTTGCCAAGTCTTCAATTGGTGCAACCACTGCTTAGACAACACCTGCAAACACACTTTCCACAATATTTGGCTCTGTGAGAGTCTTTGGGACAGGCTTTGTTGGCTTCTGTATTTCACCTGTGCAGGTTTCTTAATTTTCCTCCACTGTGCCCAGAGAGATCATTTGAGGCCAGTAATAACATACCCACAGCACATCCTCCTGCCATTGTACGCTGTGCTTTTTTGAAGTTTAATAAGTCTCGGAAAAAAAAAATAAAAAAAGAGCATTCCTGCTAAGTTGCATTGGGGTATAATGAAGTTGTTTATTTTTGTCGCTAAGGGTTGAATTTATTCACACTAGCACCCTGCCTATGCAGATATACTGCCACCATTATTTGGGCACAGGGAAAAGAAAGTTTGTGGCATTGTTCATTTGCATTGTAGCAGTCCTAAAAACCCTGTCATTGATCAAGCAATGCCTTTGGATCCCAAGAGACCAGAAAGAGCAACTCCAGTCAATGGGCTCATAATCCAATTTAGTAGGGAAATTTTTACTGCTTTTCTATCTTGCAAGAAAAAAAGCTTATTAGGCTCAGGGATGATTTTTCTCCACGTACTTTATGTGCACAAATCAAAAAATCTGATGCCAGTCCATTGAAAAAAAAAAAAAAAAAAAAAAAAAAACCAAAGAAAAAAAAAAAAACAAAAACCACCCCCCCCCAAAAAAAAAACCCCCCCCCCCAAAAAACCCCACCCCCCCCCCCCCCCCCAAACCGCCCAAACAAACTAACAATGCCCCAACACAGGAATAAATTAGTACAAATCTGTACTAATTCATGTAGAGCTTTTTCTTCTGTTCAGATGAGCATCTTTCAGTTAACTGTGAACAAAACTGGACAATAGAGGTCAGGCTGAGATGGCCAGTGCAGGATAGGCACACTGTCTGCAGGAAATGCAGGGAATTGCTGAAGGTCTTGGTTCACTCCAGAGAGACCTAACTCCCCTAGTGATTTTTGTTAACTTGTTACTTGTCTCTGATATAAGTTTCCCTGCCTGAAGTGGGTCAGGTTTTCACACAGATTTTCTGTTTCTATAGGGAATTACTCAGCAGAATTTCAGATTATCAACAGAATTATGGCACAGTCAGACTTTCCCCCGGTGATTCTATAATAATAAGAAAAAAAGCTGCTTTTGGCAGTTTTGTTCATTTGGTTAGTGGATCCTCGAACATTTGAATTTTGCATTCCTACTGGTATTCAAGCCCTCAAAATATATCATCTCCCCAGAAAAAAATTGGAATGTATTTGTGAGACAACAAGCAGAACCTTCTCTACTTAAGCCTGAAATGTTAAGGCACAAATTCTTATTACACCTGCTTACAACCAATGCTGCAGGCACGCTTCAGAAGAAGGGACATGGAAACAATTAACACACAAGCTATGGTAATTCCAGGTTTGTTTTGCTCATGAGCTGATGATGACCAGTGAGCTTTTCCTTCCTCCCTGAGCAGAGGTAAGTAGCACAGAAATTTGCACATGTACACACTGTGAAGCAGGGAAGACCTACTGGCAGTCCTGAACTGCGTGGGCACTCAGTGCACAGAATGTTGTTGCCTACCATGCATTCAGTCATGTGCCTTCAGTGCTCCTGGCAATGCTTATAATTGCCCATAGTTGATTTACATGTCGCATTTAAGCACCGGAGAGGAGAGTAAAAATGCCTGGAGGTCTGAATCCTTTTGGAAACATTGTATATCATGTATGGGGAGCTAGATGAACAGTTCTCAATGCAACAGCAGGAAGAAAGCTCCCTCCAGTACTTCTGCAGCATCTATTCCATACATCAATGGCTAATTTGGATTACTAAAATTTCACTTAGGCCCATACAGTCACATTGAGAAGAAGAATTATGCTAGTGTGTCTGTACAAGGGCCTATTCCATGCTTATTGCAAAAATAAGTGCCTTTTAAATATATACATATTGGTGAATTCAGCTTAGGCATGAGGAATACTGATATACTCATCCAGCCAACAACAGAGTACATTCCAATAGCATTACTGATTTGGGTTTGGTAGTCTGTTACTTCAGTGGGGCTGTTGTGTGAGGTGTGCACTGCTTGGTACAAGTGAGACTACCCAGAACCTAACCCTGCATTAGTGATTCACCCAGGAAATTTCATGAAGAGCATCCTTTAAAACCTCAAAGATAAATCCAAAAGTAAATATATATGCAGAGTTATAGGTATATTCCTACCAGATACTGTCAGCAAGGTTTCACCTCCTATTCTGGATATATGCTTTGTAATGTCTGGTTAACTTTAAACACATGCTAAAGAAACCAGTGAGAAATAAATCCTGGTCTTTGAAAAGATGCTTCTGTCCAACAAGTCCATTAGGTCAGAGGTCTGTATTTACCAAAATGCATGTTATTACTTATCAACTCCCCAGGAAAAAAAAAAATTAATAAATTCAATATCTCCCCATGCAAATTTTAATCACTTTTTCAATGTCAATCCTTTAATTAGGCTGTTCCTAGGAAGCAGTGTAACCAGGCCATTAGCAATGCAGCCATAGAACAGAACTCTATTAGGAAGATGACACTTTCACTTCAGCAGACTCAGACATACACCAGTGTAATTAATATAAATCAGATTCTAAGTAAAACCAAGAAAATACTGGAACAGTGTTCTGAATGCCCTCGGCTGCTCATCAGTACTGTAATTTGTAAATATATGATACAGTAAAACTGTACAGAAACGCCAAAGAGAAAGTCTAAGTTTACTAAAAAGAAAATGCGACACTATGTCGTATTTGCTACTGTTATGAAATTTCTGTCAGAAGCAACACTTCCTTCATTTGCATCCACCACAGACATTTCTTCATTTTATTTAGGAGAGCACTGGGACAACTTGCAGTACTGAAACATTGGATGAGCACATGAACCACAATAACAATTGCTGACATTAATTACAGGGTTGACAGACAAGGAACTGGGCTCCCCAAAACACACTAGTTTGTAGTACCTAATAATAAATCTACCATTATTAGAAATAATGATGTCCTCTTTGGTATTGGGAACTACTGCCCTGGTACTTCTTTTTCCAGACACACTTGTGCATTCTCCAGGGTTCAAGTTGTATTGCAGAGAATCAAAGCAGAATAAACCCTCACAAGGGCATGGCAAAGCAAAAAAGACAAGCAAGGAGAACAGGGAGGAAAAGAAAAATATACCATTATATTCAAGTTCTAAAAGCATGAGCAGAAAATAGATTTTAAACAGTTAGTGGAAAAGCAAGGAAGCTATAGCTAGAGATTAAAAGAGGTAGACCTTGATGACTTGAAGAGAGTTTCTTTGAAGAGGCTGAATTGAAACAAAAGCTCCTCCATTTGTATTAGTAATGGAACAATAATCAACCCTCCGGGCAAAATATGGGAGCAAGGCACATCAGAGCTCAAGTGCAAGATGTGAAAATTTTATGCTCAGTCTTAGAAGTGAAATGTTTTTATCTGAGGAGGTTATTGTAAATAGTTTTATTTTAGGAGCTGCCCTTTGAGAAGCTACTACACAAAAATGCACACAGGAGAAAGCAAGATGCTTTTCTCTATTTGAACTTTGCCTTAACAGAAAAAATGCTGTTTGCTATTTATAAAAAATATCTGAGTACTGGAAGCTCTTAAAGCATGTCCCCATATTTAAATGCTTTTATAGTTTCAAAAATCTCAAATAATCAAGTGATGCTCATATGAAACTCATGAAGAGCTGTTGAGACTCTTACTGTAAAGCTGTAAGTACAGCCCATGAGAGCTCATCTTTGCTTTATACATTTAGAAATATGGATGAGTTCAATTCCAGTTTTAACATCCATGGTCAAATCAGTCTATGAACCTCTCATGCACCAGAAGAAATAGTCTTCATGAATTTGCATCTCTTCAATAAGCAATGAAATACATCTTAGTTGTTAATACTTACCATTTAAAATGGCAATGTGGAAATTGCCTAGTGATAGAAGTGCAGAGATATTAGACAACAGGGTGCAGTGAACTTTGTGGGAGATGGCAATTGTCATTTTGGGGAGTATTAAATTTCACAAGTGTCGGAGCTCTGCTGTGACTTTGAGTTTAGTACAATGAACTAGCTCTTGCTAAGGATAATAATGCAGAACATCTACCTGAGTTCGTCTTAGCTTCCAGTGTAGAAGCTGCTTTTACACAGCTCTGATACTCAAAAATCAACCCAAACCTAAAACACTGGTAGAAGACAAACTCTAGTCATGTAATGATCATTTTAAACTCAGAAAGCAGACTTCTGGAGCCCCACTCCCCTTTACTTTCCATGTTTGATAGCAAGTCCCTGTCTTAGTTTGGAAAGACAGGGGTGTCTGCTAGGGAACCAAAAAAATGGAAGCCTCCCTTGGACTTGTTATAATTCTAAAATTGAAGGGGTCTCAGGCAAAGATGTGAGGGTAGGAATAACAGTTCTTTACTAGTGAGTCTAACAAGGTAAATTAACAACAATAACTATAATGTTGACAACAAACAGAACTAGAGAGAAAAAAAACCAACAACCCAGTTGCAGTTCTCTTCTGGCACGTTCCCCCCCTCAGTACTGTCACAAGCTAACAGAGCCAGCAGCAGTCCTGGGGGATGAGATGTATCCGAGGCTCGGCGGCTGGAGCTGGAGCTGTAGAAATGTCCCGGCTGGGCAGGGGGTGCAGAACACAGCGTGGGGAAACCTCGAACAGAACTGAAGAAGCAGCGGGTGCAGGGCAGTGGGGCAGGAGCCCCCGGCAGGGCAGGGAGAGAACAGGTTCTGAAATCCTGGGGGACACACGAACAGACGGTGGTGGGTCACTCTGAGCTGAGCTCCAGGTGAGGGATGGGGAGAGCTCTCTGCCGTCCCAAAGATGAGCAGTCCTGGCAGTTTCCTCCGAGAACAAAAAACTGCCCAGAGCGAAGTGAAGTCTGGGTGCCACCCTGTCTCTGACTTAGCTGTTTTCCTTTGTTTGTTCCCAAGCACCCATGAGGAAAAAATTCTATAAGAAAGCAACCCAACCCCCAACAGTCCCCTAACGTGCTACTGGGCTCTGTAACGTGGGCTAAGGCACAGGCCTAGGCACACTTTCTCTAAAGCATTACCTGGAATAATTTTCTTCTTCAGCAGGTTATTTGACCAAGGTGAGTTATATGACAGCAGAAATGCTGTTCATGGATTTTTTCCCCACAGTATTTAATAATTGATTCATTTTTCTACCATAAAGACCTACAAAAATGCTTCACCAGCAATTCCCTGTTTCCCCACAAGCTACTCTAACTCCAGCATCTTGATTAAGTCCAGCTAAGTCCAGGAAATAAACTAGAAACTTAACAACACTACCTTCAGTCATTAACATCCTGAAAATGCACAATGGAACATGAAAAAGTTTCAGACTCCACAATGGAAGTAGACATGTGCCACCAGATCCAGCCAGACTCTGCACTGTCAGCCCAGGCAAGGCTGTCCCCAGCCCACAACCCATGGATGACACTGATGGAAATTCTCCTGGGAGCATGTGCCAATTGAGATTTATTGATTTGCTGTGCAAGTTGTACTTGGTTTTTCTTCTCATGTGAGTAAAACAGCCAGAGGGGAAGAAAACTGGCTGAGGAGATCCAGCAGCTACAGCTCCACTCAGAGAGTTCTCCACCTGAGCACCTGCTCCATAGGAACTGCCACTCTGCAGAGGGATTGATGATCCTAAATATTAACAGAGATTTCTCTACACCGCTCAGGTAACCTTGCTGATGCACCTGGGGCAATGATGGTGTTCTAGCCTTGACAGTTCTCCTCCCAGAAACATCTCAATTGCTCTATAGGAGACAGTAATAAATTCAGTGATGTACTCGCCATGTACAGATCCTAGCTGAAGTGTAATTTTACTGACACGCATGAAATTACACCAGAATTGATTCACTCCAGTGAGTTAGATTTTAGCTCAGTGTCTGCATCCTTGTTGCCTTTCAGAAGTGTGTGTGCAGTCAGCCCACAAATACAGACTCACTGCTTGCTTGAACTCAAGCCTCAGAAGGTGCTCCCATAGTCAGGCAGAGCAGGCTCAAAGGCCAGAGTTCACCTGGTGACTTGGGAGGTTGGAAGTATTTTTTCAGGGGGGTCAAAACACCACCATGACATGCCCAGACAGGCAGGCAAAGCCTCCAGCCTGCCATAGAAAGGCAGGAAGCACATTTCAGCTATTCCTGAATATAAGCTGTAAAAATAGCCTCTGGGTTAGATGTGTAGCTGTTATCTCATGTATGTCAGGACTTAGTGATCCAAAGAACCTAAATGAATTCAGTGGGAATGCTCCCGAGAATCACTGATTTTTAGGTTTTTTTCCTTAAAGAGTACAAAGATTGTCTTTCCAGAAGCTATTTTCTTGTTGATGGTGAAGTTTTGTGTGCCCTTGGCTTCTTGTGATCAGTGGGACATTCAGCAGCACTCTGAGATTCATCGATATTTTCAAGGGTAGGAGAGAACTTCACTCCTTTTGAGTACCACTCAGACAAAGATGAAAAGCTTGTGAGGATGCCAATTATATAACCTAGCTGAGCTGTCTTGCCAGTGAAAAGCTTTGCAGGATGCATTCTGGCTTCACAAGATGGAAATTCAGCTTTTATTCAAGAAGTTCGGTGACTTCACTGTTTAATCCATGTAGTCACTGTAATCAGTCAGAAGCAGTAACTGAAAAGGAGGTAGCTCAAATTAATTCTACCAGGATTTCACAGTGTTTACTACTCTGTATCTCTCTAGCAGCATGCCAGTGGGACAAGTGTTCAAGACAACAGTTGATGTGTCCTGCACCGGGGACAACACATTCTTACACTACATGGCAGAGCCTTAAACTGAGATGCTGGATGAGCCCCAAGTAGGTTTCCACAGTGCAGTGGGCAGATCTGGCCTGGAAGTTGCATAGCCACATTTGTGCTGAATTAAATCCAGATCAGTAAAACCTGGCTTATTATTGTGGGCAAGGTACCAAGTCATATACAGCTAATATTATTTTCCAGTCTAAACTGGCTTGTGGGCAGCTGACTGTCAGTCAGAGACAGCATTTCTCCTCTCCCCAGTCTGTGCATATGTGGACTTGAATTATTGAAGTGCCTTGGATTGACATGCCTTTGGGACAGGGACAGTATTTTTCTTACAGGTCTGGGTGGTACCTTCCATCTTCGGTCTCACTGTTGAACACAAATGCACAAATGCTCCTGCAGCTGAGTAACATCAGCCCTTGTGTAGCAGGAGGACTGATCAATAAAACTGCTGCTCTGGTAGAAATTGAGGGGAAAACATCATCAAAATGTATGATGGAAATGAAGGAAAACCAATGTAGAGCTTATTAGCCAAGTTGCATACAAGCTTAAAAAATGTATCAGCCTAGACCTGGAAATTTATGTTCAAAGCCATGAATTCAGAGTTAATTTATTATGCAGTACATTTCCAGCTCCACTGAGCTAATGGGATTTGTTACTCTGTTAAATGGGCTTTTCCCTCAGAGCACCTTGTTTCATTAGACCATTTAACAAAGGTTTGGGAGAATGAGGTGTGTAAACACAGCACAGCAATGCCAGCTGCCTCTTTGTTTTGCACACTAAAGTGCTAATTCCTCTTAGAGACTATGGGTGCACATATACTGCACTTTATGCAGGGGGCATGGGATTTCACTTTATTGAAAGCTAAAGAGAAAGTGCAGAAAATTTCCCAGATTTCTTGAGAGAAGACTTTTTCCACTGTGTTCAGAGTTAAAAATTGAAACTATCTTCCTTCCAGTGTTAATAACGGGTTCTCCAGGAGCCAACTAGCACTTTGTGAAATGCCAGACGTAATCAGAACTGTCTATAATTAATAACACTTTAATTAATAGCAGGACTAAGTGTACCAGACAAAATCAAGCCCCTGAGAGTCTCTGTTTCTGTAAAGTATCAACACAGGAAAAATAGGAAGGTGAACGATTAAGCTCTGTTTCATGGAAGTGAAACCAAGTCATGGAAGAAGTGCATGAGCCTGGTAATAGCCCCAGGAGTGAGCTTGAGCCCTGCTTGTTAATTCAACACCCAAATGAAACTCCTTTTCTGATATTCCTCACAGCATCCTACCCCAGCGTGCCCAAACTACATGCTGTTCTTCCCAATATCCATAGCTCTGCTGAGAAAAGAAATGCTTTCACTCCAGGGATAACCGGAACATTAATTTTCTATCAACTTTAAGCTTTTAAAATGAGAGTTTTTTGCCATTCTGATCAACAAGTTGAGAGCAAATGCTATAACCCTTTGTAAGGCAATGCATTCATTAAGGACACATTCTGGACCTCTACAGGACGCAGTCTTACACTGTACAACTGACTGTTTACAACATTCCCACTGTTTACAATAAACCGATTTTCAGTGACTATATTTTGGTTTTTCCCAAGGAAAACTTAAAAGCAATTTCAGCAACTATTAGGCATTGTCAGTGAAACTCCATTTATGATGAAAAGAATAAACTTGAAAAAATTGTCAAGGAAACCAGGAAACTCAGTGTCTGCATTCCTGACAGCATCAGGAATAACTAATCTATTTTAAAATGGCATGAGTTTTCCCCAGATATCCATTTTATAACTGGTATAGAATAGAGATCTTGTTGAAAATAAAATTAATGTACAGAACAAGAACTGAAAAAATTAATAAAAGCTGTGGGACTTGAAAAGAAATGGTTTCTTTCTCTGTCGCTTTTATTTGCGTGTGTATTCGTGACTGTGTATAAATCTAAATACATTCCCAAGCTGAGGGCGATGTTGATTCAGAAACACAGAATAAAAATTAAAGAACCAATGGCCTGTTGAAATTAATGACAAAACTTCCTTGACTTCAGCAGAGACAGAATTTTGCCCCAGATATTTGGGCCAAAGTTACCAACAGCCAGGAGGTAGTAAATTTGACCTTTGAAAACCAGTGAACAGGAGAAAGAAAATGGCCTTTGGATTATCCACCTGTTCTGTAAAATCTTCCTGAAAAGGTAACAGAAACCGTTCAAAATTTGCTTCCCTACCCCCACCTTGTTTTTATCTGGTGATGTTTCTTTCTCCACTACCTTAGGGGTGGTGTAAGTTCATTAAGTATGTTGGTTGTAAGTGTTGATCTGGAGTTACGTGAGATAATTACACTTTCAACTTCATGTTAATAGGGCTTCAAGACCTCTCAGGTGACTTCACACTTACTTTGTGTTAGGAGTGTGGAGGGAAGAGTGCAGACTAACTCGTGGTGAACACATTCATGGCACCCTGTACTTCCACATGGGGACAAGCCTAAGCTGGTTTACCCTGAAGTTTCTCACCTTTTCACACTTACCCTGCAGCTGCTGTGCTCAAATGAAAAGAACCATGGTGCCTTATTTCCAGATGGAGACACTGAAAAAAGAGAGACTCTAACTCAGCATCCTTCATGTATTTACACTGATTTTAGAGGCTGGGTTATAGAAAACATGGACTGGAAGATGGCCTCAGAGGCAACAGTCACACAGTGGGTGTGGGAGGCAGGGAGGGACAGCCATTCTCTTGAACCTGGCATTAGGTTCCTCCAGAAGACAGTGAGGATGGTGATGGGATGTCACCAGCTCCCCACACACCCTGTCTACTGCCCTTGCACACCCGAGGTTGGCGCCTGCTGCTGGTGGTCCTGTGGTCCCGAGCTTGTCTCTGGCACCCAGCCCCCATGGCTGCTGAGGATGGTACAGCACAAGGCTGTTCCCTCTCTGTGGTGTCAGGGAAAATGAGGTGAAGTAGGCCAGAAACTGGCTTGTTACAGGAGGCAGCCTGATCTCACAAATGAACCTTCTTTCCACTGGCATGAGCCCAGCTCTTCTCTCTCCTTGTTACTGTAAAGCAGCAGCCACCAGACAGGGAGAATTTAACAATGCCATTAGAATAACAACAACAGTCTTCAGGCAGAGAGAAAGCTCTGGCAGAACAAAGCCCAGCTAAAGATGGAATAATGCATGTCTGGGACAACCCCTACTGCTCTAATTTTTCTTACTTATTTATGTTTAATTAGCTAGTGATTCAGAATGGCTCTGGGAGTAAATCCCTCCTGGATGAATCCCAAGGTCACTTCCTTAGCTTAGGATGGAGAAATGCACTGAAGCCTGGCCAGCTGATAATCTTTTGCTTGCTTATACCAATTGAATCCTTTTTTCTCTTAGATGAACTTATCTGGGAGCTAGCTGGGCTGTAGGCCCCTGTTAAATAATGATGATTATATTCTTTTTTGCTCACTGTCGACAAAGAATTATAGCCCCTCATTTAGTGCTCATTTCAAAACCATAAGATTCTGTAATTGAAAGTGGCTGAAGCTAATTTGATAACCCAGTTCTGAACACAGCCCAGTAACTACTTTCCCTTTGTCCTTTCAACAGTAATGGCCTTGTCAGGAAAGTCTTCTGTGCTACTTTAAAGAGATCAATTATGACAAAGGTTAAAAACTATTGTCCTGTGACAGCATGCAATTTCAACCTTGCCTCCAGATTCCCAGCAAGGCCAGGGCATGGCAGGAGGGTCAAACTCCCTCCAGCCACAGCTGCCTTCTCAAACACTCATCCAGTGCTCACTCTCTTGGGTGACTGATTCTGTTGCACTCCCCAGGATACAGAGCTCCATCCAGGAGAGCACCTGACTCTTCCTCTGATGACAGGTTTGCTGTACTCTCCCAGGATGGGAGGGGGAGGAGTGCCTCAGGGTCTATGTCTTGCCTGGCAGCTCCCTCAGACACACTGAACCGTCCTCCCTTGTGATTAAAATCCCACACCAGGACACCCTGAAGGCTTCTTCTCCCTTACAGCAGCCAAGCTGACTGCACTGGTGCAGGAGAAAGTGAGTCTTCCTCTTGTGCCTAAGAGATGGGTAAATTCTTACAGCACAGACAGGCAGGAGAGGAACTCCCGCAGTGAACAGCCCCATGTGGACGAGCAGGACACCTGGTCCCTCAGCAAGGGCAAAACAGCCTAATACCACACAGGACAAAATATAAAGCCTAAATGGGATGCCCACCTAGTGCTCTGTCTGCTGTCCCTGAGACTGCCTGGCTCTTGTGATTAACCCTGATCCCTGAACACATTTACTCGTACAAGCAGCAGTGCAAGAAACCCCTTTTTCCTCCAGGTCCTGTGGTGTCCTGTTCACACCTGCTCCTGGGCACTCAGTGATTTCAGGAGATGAGAGCAGCTTTTCTTAAGCCTCCTTTCCAATGATCATGGAAGGAAATGCACTGGTTGCAAGATGAATATTTTTGATATCTTAGTAAATTTTCCTCATGTATTTTGGATTCTGGGCCTTTCCCAAAGTAAGTGGGGGAAATGTAAATAACACAGCAAACTTTTCTCCAGCCATAGCCTGGAGCTGTGCTCAGAACTGCTCTGGCTGTTGTAGTAATTAGCACACGCAAATTGCTAAATTGTGTGTTGTGATAAAATGATGGATTACAGCATGGAAGAAATCATTAACTCATTGATTAGCAGCACATGCCTTCAAAACCACCATTAAGCAAATTCTGAGGACTGTGGCAGCTTTGTAAATGTTACAACTGCTGTCTCCCATAAGCAAGAATCATGAAATATTAATATATAAATCACCAAAATTAAAATTTAACTATTAAAATTGTTTCTCAAATGGTTTCTATAATTTATTGTAGCTGTTCATGTGGGGCTCCTATTCTGTGTCTCCCTATACTCACAGGGAAAAGGCTGCACTTAAATTTTGAGAGGATCTCCTGCTCGAAGTCAGTGTGGTTTGCTGGCCGCATCTGTTTCTAGATATTCCCTCCTGGTGACTTTAGTAATCAAAGCAGCCTGTTATTGCCACATCTAATAGCAGTAGGTTTCACTTCTTATTCAGCATGAGTGCTCAGTAGTTTATAAAATTACTCATTTAAATGGGCTTCCCTGTATTAGGATTAGCCGGCCAATCCCATCCCTTCTCCCCACATCTCTCCCCCTCTTGTTTTAAGTAAGATGAGACACTCATATTGAATATTGGTACATCATTGCAACAGAAATGTGTGTGTCGATAGCTGCTGTGAAAGCGAGATACAGGAGCTCTCCCCACAGCTCTGTCAGCATGGATGCCATACCTAATCCCAGAGGAACCCCAAATTCATTATCAGTAGAGCAGAAAATCAACGCCAGCCTGTGATTTCACCTATTGACTTGGATACTGCCACAGTAGAGAGGAGGCTACCTACAGGGTTTACTGTAGTGCTCACTGCCAATTTGAGCACCCACTGATGGTGGGAGGATAAATCCAGGGGCAGGAACACCAAAGGGTCAGTCTAGGCTAGAGAAATGCTCAGTTGTGTCCCTCCCCACCTCTAACCACACTCAGCAGCCCTGACCAGTGTGATTCAGGGAACAACCCCACCTGGAAAGGGCCAAATTACCACAGCTTGGGGCTCGGGAGGCTCCCCTTTTGCTCCCACACTCTCTGTGCCTTTGTCTGCTGGCATTTCTAGCACTTCCTTCCATCCAGCTCGTACACCTGCCTCTGCTTTTACTTTATTTCTGACACCATTACACCTTTGAAAGGTGCTGGTCACTCCCATGGTAGGGCCAAAGGTTTAGGTATTCTGATTATTTTACAGATCCCACAGCCAGGTCATTACATCTGTTTCTGGGTCCTCCAGTGGAATGGACAGGAAGAAGAGAAAGAGATCTGAAAAACATTTGCATCTGTTTTACCAGAGGTGAATATCAGGGTTTCTCTTTGTTTCACTGTCAGACTAAATCATGTACTTGGAAACTAGTGACCAGTGATTTCAGGGTCTGCATCTGTAAGTGAAAGAGACTTTCAATAAGAGGGTAATTTATTTCACTTAATTAAACAGATTTGTGGTATGAATCCATTCAGTAAAATGCCCTTTTAATAAGTAAAAAATACCTTTCAGAATTCTAAGATTTGCAGTTGTGATCTTCAGTTCCCACTTCAATTCTGCTGCAAGGCAGTTCTTAGAAATGAGAGATAAAGCATTCCTCTCCAAGGAGAGTCTATTTTATGAGTGTCTGGTGGCATACTTATCTGCTCACTGTCTATCTCCCAAAATCTAACATCTCATTGGAATTCTTTTTTTTTTTTAACTAATTAGGCAATTTTATATATAGTTCCAGGAGTATCTCTTACATGGCACGTAGTTAATAGATTCTCTTAATGCTGCTTTTGTTTGACACTACATTTGTCATAGCAGTGATCCTGCTTCGGCACCATTCTCATCCATTCTTTATCCACTGATTCTTCTATCATAACATGTCTTTTACTAGCAGCATAATTTCTGCATTACCATACAGGCAATGTCTCATACTTAACAAACTCTTCATAAACATTTACATTGGCAGCTGTCTGTTAGAAATCAAATGTTCTTTTCTGGAGGAGTCTGCAGTTAAAACTATTATTATGGTAAATCATCTCCCAGGAACAGTGTTAGGAATATCCCTCATAAATTTGAGTGTTGTTACCTTCCACAAACAGCCTTCATCCAAACAGCTGTAGGAAATTGGCCCTGTTCCTTGTCAGTGACAAGGAATGTGCAGGCTGCAGGCAGTGCTGAGGAACAACACAGCAGCCAGCCCCTCCACTAGCTAGCCCCCATCAGACCAGCCTGACTGGCCATCTCATGGCACAAGTCCCTGTTTTCCTATTTTTAGTAGAATCTTCCCTTTTTTGCATTTCTTCAGAGAGTCTGGACCACTTGACATTATTTGTGGCTACTTGAAGCAAAAGTGCTGTTTTGCAGTGACACAAAGCAGAATGGTAATACCAATATTTATCTTTCATCCTGCTTTTGTTAGGAAGGCTGGTTTGTAAGACAAGGCTTGTGGGTAACTCAAATGGGGTTTGCACCTAAAAGCTATGTGAGAGCAGAAACAAAGTTTGGTGCCATTAGTCACAGAATAAAGCAGACATCAAAAATCTGAAACACTGGAAGAACAGTTCTGTTTTCCAGGTGTGTTTGAGTGATTTCATTTGAGTATTTACAATAGTTTTTAAATACTTCATGCTGGAGGTAGCCAGGAACAGCACAATACTGCAGAGTTGAAACTGCTTGCCATGCTCTCCAGCACTGTAGCTATTCGGTTATACATTAAACCCCAACACTTATGTTCCTTCTAGAGCCATCTCAAATTTGGTCAACTGAAGAAAACAAAACCACTGATAAATCTTTACAGTAAAAAGTTATTGCTTGAGTGTTTGACTTTGGTTTGTATCTCACTGGAGCCTGGCAATAAAGTCTGCAACTGGAGACCTAATGCTATCCACCTGGGGCAAGGTGTAGGAATGCACAAGGATGGAGGCTACAAAAGGGCTTGTGTTTTCTTTCTGCTGCTAAAAGTGCATGAGGGCAGTGAAGAGGGGAAGAAAAGCTGATTTGTCAGAACTGGAAACTATTCCTCAGGAGTGTCAGCTGAGGGAAGTTGTCCTAGTTATCCTTGGAGAATACAGAGGGGAGGATTTTTATGTATGGAAAGAAAACACCTCTGTAGGTTTAGTGAGATGAGATGAGAAAGGAAACAGCTGACCTGGCTGCAGAAATGGGAGAAAGGCCAGGCAGCAAGGCTTGCCCTGCTGTGCAGGCTTTCCCTGCCTGCACTGTGTCCACCCTTCCCAGCCATCACCTGACAGAAGCCACCAGGAGCCAGCTGATGCCTACAGCAAAAAGGAGTTCAGGACACAGCATCCTCCTTAAGAAAAGCACTATAAAGCTGTGGTGTGTTAAACACTATCGTTGATGAAATCCTCATTCCATTGAAGGCAATGCCAAAGCTACCTCTGATTTCAATGGAGCAGGTATTTTTCCCATCCCACTGTCTCTCTGATCAGATCTGTGTTCCCTTTGTCACCCATTCTATTTTTCTGAAGCTCTTTTGAACATTTTCAGAGGAAATTAACTGATTTCATCTCATCTAGTTTTAACATTTCTCTAATATTGTATTCTTTGTCCTAAAAGGGAACACTGGCAGTATACTTTTTGAATTTTCCATCTTGCACAGTTCATTTCTGTAGGAATCAATAAAGGTCTCACTATTTAAAAATGCACAGCCTGAGCAGAGTGCAGAAAGGACCACAGAACTGCTCAGTGTTGTCACAGAAATGCATGTATTTTTTTTTCAGCAGCAGATGGTAGGGCTGACATCTGCAAAAGCAAAGGGCACAGCTGGGTTACATCTCAGGTTATGGAAAGCAACAACATCTACTATGTGTCATCTGTTTTGACTACATAATTCATTTTTCTCTGAGAACAAAGAGCTTCTCCTATGCATAGAAAATTACTGTTTCCTATTTAAAGTGATGCCTCTTACTCCAGTGGGGATAAAAAATCAAGGACCTAAAGTACTAATATGACATTCATAACAAAAAGCAAAGCTTCCAGCCTCCAAGGTGTTTTCTACATTCTGGAATTAAAACCATTTTCATGACAGACATCCCCCTAAGAGCAATAATCAGTATTTTAACAAAAAAGGAAGGCCATTTTCTGTGGAATTGTATGTGTTTCAGTACTGCACTATTTTTTAAAGCAATGGTGATGCTTACATTGAGGATGTCAGCTGATGTGGTCTTGGTGTGGCTGGCACGCTGTAGGGGCGCTGAGAGCTGGGGTAAAGGGGTGCCCACATGCCACATGTCCAGGGGACACCTGGAAAGCCCCAGCCCTGCTCTCCCTCCCCAGATGGCTGCAGTCTTTCTGCCCAAATGGAGAGGAAAACAGCTTTTGATCCTGGGGAAGGAGATAGCAAGCAAACCAAAGAAAGCACACAGCAAGTTTCCAAGCAATGAGCAAAAACTGGTGGATTTTAGATCACACTAATTGTATCTTTCTGGCTTTATCATCCAGCATTGCTGAAAAGAGCTTTTTATAACTCCGTTGTGATTCAGTCTGTGCCAAGTGCTTCCTAGCCTGGATTCCACCACAGGTATACTACTTCTGTGCATTACTTGGATGTATTGACCCAACATAAAACATTACAGATAGGGAACTTCTGCAGAGAAGGCTATTCCTGAATGCAGAGCAAACAGCTGATGCTGTCAGATGCTCTAATATCAGTTGTGTGCATTCCGAGCAGCTGATAATGCAATTTGGTGTTTCCCTGGAAGCAGGCAGAGGGCATGCACTCTCACAGGAAGAGATGGCATGGCTGCAAGAACACCCCAAAGTTCAGCTCCACCCCCTTATTTGTCCTGTATTAAAGATACTCTGTGTGCTTACTGTCAGGGACTTTTCTGCATGCTGGTGATAAAAAATGTTGCCTTGTTCAGAGGGGTCAGCAAGAACAGTACAGAGTATTTTCCAATGAAATGGCTGGAATTACCAAGCTGAGTCCTTTTATTAAAAAAAAAAAAAAGTTGCTTAACATTTCAGCAAAACAAGATCTTTTTGGCTTGACTCAGGCTTGCATCTAAAAACAAAGAGGGCAAGAGTGCAAATGGCATCCTGTCCTTGGAGTGGGAAATAAACCCAAAAGTGAGGCTATGCCTTCTGTAAGTACCTCCAGATCTTAACTCCTGATATTAGAGATCATACCTCTGGTGTTTTTGGGTTTTGTCTGATGTATACATAGTATCAGTGGTATAGCATTTCACAGCTTAATGCGAAAATGCAGGGCTGTGCACAGCTTCTGAGAGGGTCCAGGAAATCCTACAAAATGGCAGTGAGATTAGATACAAACAGTAAGATATAAATGCCTCACACTAAGGCAGTTCAATCACTATCTTGTTATTATTCATAAATATAGCTAGTATCAATAACTATCAAAAGGGTAATACTATACTGTCAGACAATAGGTCTCTATCCCCTAAATCTGAGAGGCAGTTGATACCCAGCTCACAGAGGCTACTCCTGATTAGGAGAAATGACAATGAGCAACAAAAACGTATTTTCATGCATCACTCATTTCTCAAGGTCTTGGACTTTACAAATTGGGAAAGATCTCCCCAGTCTTACTTGCCAAAGCAAAACCTCTGCAAGTATGGCTTTGAAACCTGGGCTAGGGCACCCTGGGCATCCTTCTCAAGCAGAAATCAAGTGATTGGCCTGTGATTTCAAAAGAAATTTAGATCTTTAATAAAGGAGACACTTTAAGTACCATTGGGAGCATCTAAAATCTGGAAGAGCAATCCATGTCTTTTAGTGGCCCAGTGACTTTGGAGCCAGCACTTCCTCTGGCAGCAGCAGGAAGAAGGGCTCCAGGACTGCATCCTCTGCAGCTACAGACTAAAATCCTAAATTCCTGGGGACAGATCCATGGAGCCACTGACACTGCAGACATCTGAGGAATTGCAGAGTAGTCTCTAGCTGTTCTTCCTGTTTTCTCTGTCAGATGGAGAAACTTTTCCAAAGGAACACAGACTGTGCAGTAGATGGACAATGTCTTACAGGGTGGGGAAAGAGCAGAAAGCAAGAAACTGGCTGGATGGATACAAACTATCATTAAATAATAGCAATACGTATTTTAAATCCTCATTTTGCAGGGCTCCAGGCCACACATTTTGTGCTCCTTATAACAGGAACAATCAAAAGCACCTGTAGGTGAAGTTTTCTCCTCCCCTCCACCCCCCCACAAGCTGCTAGCTCAGATTTGGGGAGTTTTGGGAGAGGAGTTCTTCAGGATAGGGATAGGAAGTCCAAAAGAGGCCCCTTACCTCAGGATGTATTCCAAAGCTTTATTTCCAATGAAGGGATCCCAGGAGGTAAAGAGAAGGGAGAATGGAGGAACAGGGGTTTTATCCCTTTTGGGGTCGGGGTCAGATTACCTGGCCAAAGGCCATAGGTCAGAGTCAAGGGGCAGGTAAATCAGGCCAGGTTACAGTCTCTGGGGGAGGGGTTTTTGAGGAGACACCATTCCCTAAAAGGAATGCAACATGTAGGGACCACAGAGAAGCTTTCCCCAGCCTTGTCCTCACCCTGATGGAATGCAGGAATGGGCTCCCATCTCCAATAAATGCTGTAAGCTAAAGGCCATTTTCCAGCTGAGAAGAGCTCTTGTTCTCTGCTTCCTCCTAAAATGTCCTCCAAGAACAAAAGCCTGCAACACTTTCAGATATTTGCCTTCTAAACAGATTTGACTGGATTTGAAGCACCCATCATCCTTCCTCCTAATCTCCCTGTAAAAGGCAGCAAGGTGCTCCTGTCTCTGAAAGTGACATAACCATAATAAATGCATTTGCTGGAAGAAATTAAACAACAGGTGTCCTTCAGAGTCCTCAATGACTGTTAAAGGAATTTGCATTTGTGAATAAACAGCAGTAGAAATTATTTTTCTGACAGCTTCTCATTATTAAAATGAGGACCCTGCTTAATCCTGCCAACGTCAGTGGCACTCAAGATGACCTGCTAAGTGCTGGTCACAAAAGTCAATGTTGTGTAAGGGAAGTATTAATGGAAGCAGCCTTTAAAAAAAAAATAGTATAAAAATATTTTGGAGCTATCTTTTCGGATGTTGAAGTCAATAGCAAAATCCCACAGCTTTCAGTGGAGCAATGAAGCAGAGCTTTCAGAGACTGTCTGCAACCAGGCCTCTGTGCAACAGCACAGTTTTAGGGACTTACACTGGGAGGAAGGTAGTTCCTATACAGTCAGGTGTGCTCTACCAAACAGTACCCAAAGCTGAAGCTGCACATCCACTTGGAGAAAATTCCTTATCTGTTACACAGCCTTCCTATCACCTTGACAGAACTTTTTTCCCTCTGCCTGCAAAATGAGGATGTTGTGGTCATCTGTACTTCTACTATGCTTTTAAAGTTTAGTACACTAAGAAAGTTTCTCCCTAGTGTTGTTAAATTACCCAGTTTGATAAATAAGATACCCCACAATGCCATAATTTTGAGTGAGACCTTAAATTCAAATCATGATCATTTAGCAGAGAGCATATACCACATATGCTTAATGAGGCTTACTGTGAGCAATGTTAGGGAAGATAGGGATGCTTTTATGCTGACTAGCTTTACTTTTCTTTTTCCCTGTATATTTTATTGCTACTCAAAAGTTAAGGATGGATAGGAAAACCATACATTCGCAGCAGATTTTTCAAAACGTAAAAATATTGATTTTTGAAGAAGCTTGTCCACAGTGTAAAAGTAAGTCAAAGTTAAAATCAATAGGGATAAATTAGGACTTCTCCAGCTATATAAATGTTTCAATAACAGAACCTTTAATACATAAAAATACTGTGCATCAGATGAAAAAATAGGTTAAACTTACTTTTTACTTAAATTTTAAAAGGTGAAGTAAAACATCCATTACATGCCAGTCTTAATTTTTGAACAGTAGAGTAGGTAAATTTTTGAGAGATATTATTTTCCAGATATACCATTTTTCCAGAGCACCAAGAGTCCTATCAGTGCTTGTTGTACTCACATGGCCACACTCAGTCTCTGCTGTGCCAACATAGGACTGCACAGCTGCTCCCTGGGGAAGATGCTCTTATCCCAGGAGGGCAGAGAAAGACCTGTTGGACAAATTTTATAAACCTTTTTGTGGGCACTTCCAAAGGTTTCCACCTGTCTGTTAAGCCCTTGTCCCAAACTCCAGAGCCATGTCCCACATCAATGGGCTTCTCACCCCAAACTGTTAACTAATGGGAATTAGTGAAGGGATAACCATGTTCTCAGCAATTCTGCTAAATTAGATGCCACCATTAAGATTATATGTCCTTAATTACTTTCTTGCTCTTTTGCATGAGACATTTTCCTTCAATAACTTCTTTGCTACTCCTGGACCCCATTACTCCTGTTCCCATCTTGTTCTCTCCTTTTTGTTTTTCAGCTATTATAGCAAGTTTCTAGCATAGCCCCTTGCTTGATCAAATTGTCCTCCTGCATCTCTCCAATTATTTTAACCTTGCAGTGTCTGGCTGACTTAGGCTGGTGACCATAGAAGAGTAGGGTTTCCCATGGAGCAGCAGATGTGGCCACTTCTCTGACCTTTCCCCATCTTCCTGGGGATTTTGGCCTGGTAATTTTAAATGCCTTCTTGTCTCAGATCACTAAACAAGTGTAGCACTGCCTCTCAAGCACTTTTCACTTTTTGGCACCAATATGAATTATACGAGTATTTTCCTGTATATGCAATTCTTCAAGGGACCTTAAGAAACACTCTGGACTGTTGGGAATACTATGTGACTGACTACAAAAAGGGTCAGCCCTAAATGTGGTCTGAGAGCTCAGGTGTGGTGGGTGTTTGCAGGAATAGATGAAACAAATATTCATCTTCCAAGTGCTGTCTGTGTTACCAACAACTTTGCATTCAGCCAGAACTGTACTGTGAGAGAAGGTCAGCAGCTATTCCCCTTAAGTCTGAGAATAGATTGGTTAAATACTTATGATGGGCTTTCAGACCATATGTTTTTGCTGCAGTTATGCTATTCATGAGAAGTGGCTCAAAGGGGACTTTTCAATTGCTTATGTGTGAGGAAGCATTTGGCAGCCAGACAGAGAAAACCAGATTTTTTTAGGAGATACCTTATCCCCAAAGTACAATTGTTTTGTCACACATTTCTTTCAGTCTCTCAAGGTTGAAAAGTTTTTGGCAGCAATAACTATGGAGCTTGCAAAAGACATGGTTTCCAGCCCGTTGTGTCAGAAGACCCTAATGAGACAGATCCTTGGTGTCTGTAGGTGGCTCCAGCTCCATTTACAATGGAACTAGACTGATTTACACTGCAGAAGATAAGACCCAATATGTTTTAAACTTGAAGGCTACAACTGTAACTCTGAACACAGTTTTGTTGCTCAAACATTTACTCTGCTTCAGTACCGTGTATGATGCCACTTCCATAAACTGTGGTAATGGGAATTATACCATTATAATAGTTTTGGTTGGCTTCTTCTTTCTCTGCATTTTTTTTTTTTTTTCCCCCAAGTAGTTGTAGAATTGCATGTAAATAGATTTCTTTTACAGCTCTGGATAAAAAATGGCGTTTTAATTATATTTTCATTGCATCTGCTCTAGTAGATGATTAGACCTGAGAAAGGGAAACCTTGTTTACTGCACTTTCTTGACTAGAGGCTGGTGAATGTCCTGGTGCTAAACTGTGCAGAGGTATTAACACACAAGGAGGGATGCAGGGTCGTGCTGTTCAGGTTCAGTCATCCTGTGGCACTCCATGGTAATAAATCTTAGGAAAAGTAGGCTCTAGGGCCTTTTCTCTTTATCTGAGAGAGCATCCCATTCTCATGGCTTTTCCTTGCTTGTAAGGGCATAATCAGGCCCTGAGTGTTAAGCAGAAATAAAAAAATCTATTTTTCATGTTTGTAAAATCCAACAGTGTTTAAGCTCTCTAAAGAGTCATTAAGTGCACTTTACACAAAATTTAACTAAATTCTTTATAAAATTCACCATACAGAGCTTCCCAAAATGTTTACTGATGCAATAAACCATTACATGGATTGTTTTAAGTCATTTGCCTCAGACAAAATAGACATTTTAGAGCATTTTGATTTCTGCTGTCTAATAAATGAAGTGCTACAATTCTAAACTTAATATCTGCCATCACCATTATTTTTCCTTACTTTACATCTTTTCTAGAGGCTCATCATGACACAGAAAGATAAATTGTTGTAATATTCTCTGCACATAGGGCAACACTTATTTTTTCCTCAAAGTTTGTCTTTCAAGATGACTTACCGTAGGTTGTCTTTTTTTATTTTCGAAGTATATTTAGTTTATAAAAGCTTGACCTCTGATTCCAGCCTAATTCACTGGAGCTTAGAAATGTTCTGTAAAGGACCTTGTTCCTGAAGATCCTAATACACTTGACATTTCTTCATTTATTTAAACCATTGATGCTTTTAAATTTGAGCTATTTCATAGTTTTTCTTCTATTTGTGATTATTCTAAAAGAAAATTTGCCAATGTCTTATGCTGTTGTACAAACACTCCCCACCCTCACCAAGGATATTTTAATTGACGCAATTGAGAATTTTATGGCAGCTCTTTCCAGACTGCACACTTTGGCAGCACATCATTATTTTACAATTCACCAAGGCAGTTAATTTTATGACGTCCAGTTGCTGAGTATGAAATTTGTAGCAGAAGTCCCTGTAGCCTCTGAGTCTGTGTCCATCTTGCATGACACTAATGCTGGGACACAACCTCATGGCTCCTCTGGAAAGGACACCAGTTGTTATCCTTCATCCCTCATTTCTCTCCATCCCTTCCCTGCCACTGCCAGCTCTGCCAGTGTTAAAAGACACTTCAGCAGGGATCACCAGCCCCTGCCAGTGCCAAGACACAGAAAGCATCTTCGACCTTAAACAGGGTCAGAGGAACCAACTGTAAAAAAGTCTTATGATCTTATTTTCTCTTCTCAGTCTTGCCATCTAATTGGCAGCAAAAATGAATGCTTTACCACAGACATGGTTCCCGTGTCTCTCTATAAAACCTATGGCTGTGAAGCTGTTTGACCATTCTAGCTGCACTCATTCATTCATACATCACACATTATATCACTTATCTCTTAGCTTCCTGCAGCATTACAACTTTAAAACTCATATTGTATGGGCTGTAAATACATTTGACGCAGCTTCCCTGTTAAGAGCTTGGAAATGGGAAAACACTAAGTCTAGGCATGCTTTATACAAAAGGTATTATACTATACCAATGATACTTGGGGAAAAAATTTGCAAAAATTAACTGAGTTTCAATGTGTATCTGCTAGATACATAGAGTTTGAGAGCCTTCCTTTACAGGGAATCACATATTTCAGAACATTATTTAAAAAAGGTAATCTATTTTACAGTCTTAAAACCTAATTTATATTTAGTGCAGTCTATTTACATCATCCCACACTGAAAATTCCACATGACAATTTAAGACTGCTGTGCTCAATTCAGCAAAAGCCTCCTGGTTACCCAGTTTCACATCCTGAGGGGGGTTACTCCAGGCTTTTTGCAGTCTCACCTGTGTCTTGCAAAATACTTCACAAAAATATGCAAATCCTGCTTCCTGATCCATTGCCTCCTCCAGTACCATCTTCAGAGGGTCTTATTTACAAGGAGGATTAGTGTCTGGAAGAACCATGAATGATATCTTTTGAAACCATGAACACTTGGTCATCTACATCAATGCTTCCTGAGGGAACCTGAGTCTTCATTTTGCACAGGACTGTGGCAACAATTGTACCATGATCAGAAATTACCATGATCAACAATAAACTGAAAGACACCTTTAAGCACAGGAATTAGTTACCAAACTAGAGCCATTCTTGACCTTTCTCTTCAACCATCTGCATTTCCAAAAAGTCTCAGCTATTAAATGCTGCCAGAGAACATGCCAAAAAAGTTTCTCTCTCCATAACATCCTGTAGTCCTATAGCTAAAACTAGAAATCATTCTTTACCAGTTCCAGAGCAGCCACATCAGAACTTTGCAACCTCAACAGAGTTGAACCCCTCTTAATGAAATGGCCCAATGTTCACCTGTAACAGTGTCAGCTGTCCCAGCAATCTCTTAACTCAAAACAGATTGTCTGTCTCTATATTCTGGGATTAGATTGACTTCACTCATCAACAATATCAATGCATAACCATGATTTATGGAGCCAATTTACCAAAAAGTGACTTGACACAAACGGAGCCAATGTTTACGTGCCTTAGTGTCTGGTATGTGCTCAGCTGCACTGCAAGTGGGCTTGAAATAAATGTGGGGAGGAGATGGCAAGAGCACCAGAGACTGAGTCATGCAAGCCCTAATGGTGTTTGCATAAAATCTGCCTGGTTGGCTCCTTAATGACGTGCACCTCGAGTTGCCACTGCTTGTACCTGCTCCTGCATTTGAATCAGAACATGCAACCTCCACACCCATATTTAGGAGCTTTTCGATTGGACCTCTAGGAAAGGATATACACAGTGTATTAAAAATGTGAATCTCTTATGAAACTGCCTGGATCAAAAGAAATGTAGGGATGTTCCTGTTCTTTCTTCCTGGGAAACTCTTCACCCTCACTGTGTGAGTCACAGCACCATCAGTTAGGACAGGTTTTGTAGTGTTTTCTTAACCAAAGGTCCCTGTGAATAGTGCAGGCACAGCCTCCTCTACAGACCAGACGTGTTCTGGAAAGCTGGTGTGTTCACTGCACACTTTATAACATCTGAGAGGTGTTCTTCCCTCTGCCTCTATGTCACTAACTTCAAGGAGATTAAATAAAAATTTAGACAAAAACATTTTTCTTCAAAGCTTAATTTGGAGGATTCCACCTACAGTGTTTGGTTCTCAGTGGTTGAGATAGTAAAGAAAAAAAAATTATACCACAGTCAAGGTCTAACTTATCTCTAAGACAGAGGAACACTGGCCTTTATTTATTTATTTGTCTTTTGTATTTTAATGCTATAATGAATAGAAGGAAATACATACAGCAGAAATTAACTTGAGCTTGTGGAGTTTCCTTTATTTTATTCAAGACTTTATTAAACTCTCTGCTTTCTAAATATACTACGGTGCTCTTCTTGTATCTAGTTTTGGTTTAATTAAAAAAAAAAAAAATCCCTTCCACTGTCAGTCCTGAAAACGTAGGAAAAGTGTCTCAGCAGAATATTAAGAAAATGATGGAGTGAATTATTTGGAGACAAGAATGCACCTTGATATGAACAGCTGGGATTAGCCCCAAGTTATGTGATAGGAAAGTGCATGCAAATAACAAACTCACTGCCATTTTCTTTTTCTCCCTTTCCTCATCCCACTGAAAATTCATTAGTATGGGGATTGCTGGAAAAGTCAACACTCTCCCCAAGAAAGGGGAAATGGAGGTGCCAGGATTAGCCAGTTTCTATTATTTCTGCTTGATTAAATAGATTAAGGGATGATGATCATGAAGAGCACCACAACAGGGTGCTCCATTTTTTTCTATTTCTGCAGCTGAGAGCTGGCATTTACAGTCTGCTGAAGTATAGGGGACAGCTCCCATCTCTGTAAACTGGCATAATGACTGCACTGGAAAGGATTGGTTTATACAACTGGAGCATGGCTATAAAAGTCGGCATAGGGGCTTGTCAGAATCCCCATCTTTTATTTCCAAACACTGGGGTAGTGATGATTGATCTTGTCATCTCATCAGCACCAGACAGCTTTCTGTAAAGTGCATGTTTTCATTTTTTCTAGCTACTCACATTTTTTTAGCTGGCCTTAAGGCCAGCAATTTATCATCAAGGCTACCAAATCTTTTTGGAGAGTATTATCACTCTTGCTCAGGATTTAGGATTCCACCAGGTCAGTCAGACTTCAGTTTAAGAAGCTTAATAGAACAAATATTAGTTATTAATGAGTTTTACCTTTGAGAACTCCACTTAAAATCCTATACAAGTGCCTGGATGTACCATTATCAGGCATCTTCATTTTAACACTGAAAACTATTGCTAGAGTGGAAACAGAAAAAAGAATACGCAGAATAACATTCCTCACTTTCAATAATGTTATTTACCAGCCCATTATGACACCAAAACATCATCCAGATGTTATTGCAGCCCTTTCAGATCTCTATACATATGTCTCAAAGCAGAGAAACTCAGGCTGAATATGTAACAGCAATTACAAGAGACATCTGCAGCACTCCTTACTCCATTTGAACACTCTTCAGCTACTTTGTCTTGGGTTTCTTCATGTTCTTCAGACATGATTTGGCAAAACAATTAGAGTCAGAGATTGGAACAACACTCTGTTGGACTGCACTGTCTTTTATTATTTTGAAAATATATATTTCTTCATTGGATTTCATTTCTGCGTTAGTGTATGCAGTGTTTATTCAAATTTTGTAGCTCAAGCCTTAGTATTAATGTTTATTTCATCTGTCCTTGTTCAGGAATCCCAGGGTCAAAGGATTTTCAAATCTCAGCAGTCCAATCTCCTCGTGCCTGTCATATGTATCAGACAGATTCCTGAGAAGCTCAAAATGCTCCTCCTAGGAGAAAGCTGACAGTGAATTTGTTTCTCCCTTCTGCCCCTCACTAGAGCTTTCCCCAGGAGAGAGGGATGCCTTCAGTATATATTCAAATACATTTTGTAAAGCTGAATCTCATTCATATTCCCAGAACACTATCAAGGCAATCCTTTGGGTCCAAGACACAGATCCATGCATAGGCCCCTCCTGTGAAGCCAGGAGACAGCTGTGACATCCCACAGCCTCCAGGGAACAGCTGGCAGTGCTGAAGGCATGCTCCCCTCGTGCTGGACTTGCAAAGCCAAGTAAAACCCTTTGAGAGTAACAGCATAAACACAGTCCCCCCCCATCCAGCCCAGCCTGTGAACACTGTTACTCAATACCATTTGCACAGTTTGCTGAGGTAAATGCAGTTATACAGCAACAGGCTAGAGCGAAGGCAGCTGAGCTCAGGACATGGAGAAATTCCCTGGACCTGTACTGAAGGTAAGTTCTGAAGTACTTCAGTACTGAAGGTAACAAGAAAAACACAAATTCCTCTTCCTTTCGTAGACTGCTGCAGTCTGTTTGCTACTCCAAAACAGGATACAAACTTTTGATCACAACAAGGCTTTAACTGACAACAAAATATATTCCTGAACGAGGTAAACCCAGACCTGTCTGCCCTAGATGGATGCTGGGAAGAATCTAAACACAGAAAGTCATAACACTGGCTCTGAGTAGATGCAGATTTCTACACCTGAATGTATTCTGACCAAGGATTTCACAGCCATCAGGTAATATTGAGAAGGGGCCTTACCACAATTCAACTTCAAACGAGCCGTCAAGAGAGATGAGTAGGTTATGCTGCCTTCTATTCTTTTCACTGAAACCAACCAGGTGCAGTGCCCACCTAGATGCTGACAGAGGGATCCTTCAGTATCCAGCTCCATCTGAAAGATGGAAACACACACATATATCAAAGAACAGGGCCCCCAACTAGGAAATAAAATACTCTCTAAAAGCCACTCATAGTGTACATTTTAAGAAGAGTAGTATCCCTTCCCCCCTCCAGTCTCTTTATTAGCCTTTACCCGTGACTCTTGCTTCCCAGGTCTCAGCTACACAGATATGCCAGGCTGGGTTTGTCCTCCCTGACATTTTCCCTTTGGAACCTTGGCATTTGACATTTTAGAGGACTGAAAACAGAATTATACAGAATAACAACCTGGCCTCATTTCAACAGTGGAAACAACATAGAACAAGGGACCTTGGGTGCTGTAGCAGTCTAAGTGGATGCTGGTCTTCCCAGCAGTGTTCCATCCACCTGCACACTGGCAACTAGGCTTCAGTCTGGGTTTTGGCTTTGCTTGCATCCTCAGCTATGTCGATTTCTAGATACTCTTGTTCCCTTTTCTCCTGTCACCTGAACTCTCACATTTGCAGGTACAAGCTCAAGCACAAAATATGGCTTAGTTGGAGCAAAGCTTTCTAGAGAACAAACCTCTCTCCCTGCTGAACTGAGGATGTGCTCGTTCTGTCTTTGGCACACTCTGCAAACAGTGCAGTTGGCATCATAAAGTGAGCCTGGTAGCAAACCTACAGAAAAAACATGCAGTATTAGAGAAGACTCCATAAGCTTTATAAAGTCTCTAGAACCTTATAGTCTAACACAAATACATCCCTCACCCATCATTCTTGATGCCCAGTCTTGATGCCTTTGGAGGATAATAAAAGCTGAAAGGAAATCACTTCCCACCCAAGTATTTCCAAAACCAGTTTGTTGGTGTTGAAAGCAGCTGTAGGTATTTTCAGGGGATTTTTGTTGAGTCTCTGGTACTGTATGTGGGGCCAATGTGCTATAAATCACAGAATAAGATAAACTAATTAACTAATAAAGAATGAGATTAGCTAACATAAACTTTCTTTACAAACACAGGGCCATGGAAACATGCAGTGCTTCCATGGTCTGAAGTCCTGCAAAACATCATCATCTGTAGGGTGTTACTTCTCCATAAGCATGTAGAAAAATTACTTTGTAGCCAGAATATCTGATTTAAAAATTATTTCTTCTTCTCTTTTCATCAGTCATTTTATTAGGACGCTCAGTACTCCTTGTCTCAGCAGACAAAGATTTGCATTGACCAGAGACGACCTTCTGGAAGTGGCAGCTTCTCTACCTGTTGTACAGGTGGTAGCAACTGGGGAGCCAGAAAATGGCATTTACAATTCAAAGGAGAGTCTTTGAATTGGTTATTATACTTATATTAAGCTGACTTAATAGCACCTAATGGGAGGAATAAAGAGATCAGATATTGTCCCCAGCTGAGCTGAGCCTGACCACAACCTGACCACCTGTAGTGTGAAACTTCATGATTGGAACACACAACTTGTGTGACTTGGCTCCCAGGACAAGCAGGAACATATCTTTTTGCTGTGCGGTCATTTTGACCATAATGACAAGTGAATGACATTATCTGGTGCTGATCACACTTTCTTCTGGACAAATCTGAGCCCTCGAATGAACATTAGGCTAATTGGATAGTCATTGATTGAGGATGAGGCTAGAGACAGCCATCTAGTTTCTCTGTGCTCCAGCTTCCCATTTGTAAAATGGATATGATATTACTTCAGGGGTGATGCCAGGACAAGTGAATTGCAATTTGCAAAGGTCTTCATAACTGTTACTGATGGGAATAGGATAGGAATAACTCTGATACAGCTGTGACCCTGACCAGGCCAGCTTTCTCTGCAACAGCACATCCAGAGCTCTGTGCTCAGAGTATAGGTCCAATATATATTTATCAGTTCTTCTTTCTGCATGATTCTCACTGTGTCAATGCTGTGTATACAGCTATGCCTGAGAAGACAGATATAGGTAACTCTGAAGAACAGATGCCTTTGTTGAATAGCACAAAGTGATCTTGAATTTGATTTCTGCTGCTACCTTAATCCACCAAATCATTACAGTTCCCTTCATTGCACACAGGGGCTCTCCATATAGATAGGTTTTCTGCTTGAAACTAGACTCCATTCCTAGCAGGCTTTAGAAGAATGGATTCATATTTTCAGGCTGGTTTACTCATTCTCATGAAGATTTGATGGCACAATTTACCTCCTGATCTGAAATAATATTTAGCGTCCAACTCACACCACCCATCCAACAAAAAAGGTAAATAAATCAAGACATAGACACATTAACATATCTATAAAATTTCTATTATTAAAATTTCTGTTATTGGAACAGTGCTAGCCTACAGCTACAGAGTATGTTCATGGTACATGAAGACTCTTAACTTACACTTAGATCTCCAAAGAATAAATCAAGAATTAATTCCTACAAACAACTGGGCAACTCTAATGCACGAATTATTTCAGTGACTTCAGAGGATCTGTCTGTCCTGAGCTGCACCTGCTGAAGCATCAGCTCACTGCAGTTCATTGTGGCTGTGAAACTGCTGAATAAAAGGCTCCAGAGAAAAATGTCCCAGCACATTCCTCAATTATATCAAAAGTAGCGCTATAAACCAGCAAAGCTATCTACATTGGGTTTTAGGCTGAGCAGATCTCTAGCTTTGTGTTGGTTCATTAAAGCAGGGAATGACTGGGGTGTGACAGCTCTGTGTATTTACTACACTGGTCAGAAAAGCATCTTACATTGCTGCAGATAGCGCTGCTTTGTAGCTAGGCTTCCTAATAACCAGGTTTCCTTTGCAAAGATATATGAGAGCTAGAAACAATGATAATACCTGAAGGATCATCTTTTATTATTTTTCTTTTATAGCAAAGCAAATTGGAGCATATGAATATATATGAAATGCAATAAAAATAGGGAACAATAAATTAATTAAGCAATAAGAAAACTTATTGCTTTTCTATCTAATCCCAGGGGCATCATAATAAAATAGCACATCTGGAAGAAATGCAAACAGCAAGCAGTTGCAGACAGAGATCCAGAAGAGGGATGAGAGCCCAACCAGGGCGTTTAATGAGTGTCTGGGTTACCACTTCAAAGACCTTCTTCCAGGCTTCCCTGTCCCTTGGCATCTTGCAGACAAGGTCACTGTCACCAGTTGCCAAATGCTGGTTGTAAGCATGAAGTACAAATGAATGCAAGCGTTGGATCAGAGAAGCTGAGAGGTGCTGGATCCTTCCCATCTGCAGGTAACAGCCATCCCAGCACACTGAACTCTGATGGTTTGGCACCTGGGCAGCAGAGAGCTGGCCCTTCCTCTGGCACAGCTCAGCTGTGACCCAGTGAAGACAGGAGGAGGATTCAGTTCTCAGGAACCACTGGAGCAGACTGACATCTCTTCCTACCAGATCTGCTTTGATGTAAGAGAATATTCAGTGGTAAGGAATTACCTGTGAAAACACTTCATCTATGGAGAATGCCTTCCCCCTTTTTCTGCCAGATTTTCATGGCATGATGTATCTCTTTTCTCTCAGGCATTTTTGAGATTTGGTCATTTAAGGACAAGAAGGAAAAATCAGTAATGTGCTATTTTGGCAAGGCTCTGAAGCTCACCTTTATTTAAAAACTGCCAATAGCTCAACCAAATACAAGACAGTTTTCATTAAAATATTTCCCAAACATAATTCACTCTTTTAGAATGTCATATCTGTGTTAAAAAAGAGAATTGATGCAGAAATGTTAGTCAAATCTTTACATCTCAAACATAACACTAGTATGTCTCTTTCAAATTTTCTAGAAATCTGGAGGAGGTTGAATTAAAATTCCTGGACCAAAATCCCTCTTCAAATCTTATTCCGTGTAGCATTCAAAGCACAGGCTCTCATCACTGGCTATCATTAGATGCAGCCCAGGCAACAATTATTTGTATAGTTGGCACCAACAAAACCTGAACATTTTCCTTCAGCTCACAGCTAACCCTTGTAAAGCCACTGCAGAGTAAGGCTGCTTCCTTACACATCTGGTTTGTTTTGGTTCATTTTCATCCTATTATTTCCCACAATCACATGGCATAATTATCTGATCTATAATTTACACTGCTATTCAGAGCAGTATAAATAGTTTACTTTATTGCTGCAGGAGCACAGCATGTCCAGATAACATCAATATTTTATTTATCTCTGTTTCTATCAGTGTTTGGTTATCTAGGTGCTTATTAAGTACAGAATTATTATAATAGCTGAGAAAAAATAGCAACTGAAAAGAAGCAAAAATAAGACTGGAAAAAAAATGTATCTGAAATAGTGTCTGCTCTTTCTGTCCCTCTCCTACCCACCAAGTATCTGAAAAATAAAAGCATTTTCAGGGAGTTTCCAAAGAGCTAAACCCATCTCCATGGCTGGGGATGGATAATTCTCATTAGTGGTGTCTCTCACATTTCTAGAACCTGTAACAGCTTTGTCTTAGCTGGCAGGTTTGAATTGAAGCGCTTGCATTTTCAGGGTTCTTAAAAGCAAATGAAATCCTTCAGGGTGTTGTTTTTAATCACCATTTGAATTTCATCATGACCGTGATACAAAGTGACACCCAAAATTCAAGCAAGAATTGAGTTGAATGGAACTTCATACAAATAGACTTGTTTACAAGAAGTGAAACAACTTCCTAATTCATTAGAAAGTGACTCAGATAATTAAACAAAAATTGGAAAATTCTGTGTTGGTTCAATTTTATCTTAATACAGCAAGAATGTTAACAGCCCCAGCCTGCTGACACATTACACAGTGATGGTGGCTTCTGAAGCATTTAGCTTTTAATGTGGATTCCAAGTTAAGTGGGCTAAATGCATGTGGAAAGCTGCAGAAAATTTCACAAAGTTTATGAGCCTGATCCTGCACTGCTTGTGCATCATGAGCTTAAGCAGATCCAATCCCATGTACTAATCTATTTTATAAATTGTTCAATCACATTTACATGGATATAGATGGAAAAAGAAACATAGATAGAACATAGATATCTCCTGATAGAAGGGAGAAGGAATGCATAACCAGAACCAACAACTTGCTATTCAGTTATTTGGTTGTTGTCTCATCAATATGAAAAATTAAGTATGTGAACAATAATGCAGGCACATAAACATATGGTTATGTTGCAACCATATACTCTTGCTCAAAAATCACTTACCTTTTCCCTTTTGTACATAGAAATGTTTTCTGAAAGCTAATGGTACTCACCTAGAAATAGCAATGGGTGATTTTAACAAAATGCTTTTCCGGCAGCTGCTCAAATTTTGTCAAGTTTTCAGACAGAATCTACAGGGGGGTTTCACTGTTACAGAAAATGAGGAAGTAAGGAGGGAAAAGGTGCAGATTCAACACTGTAAGGACAAATACAGAATGTTTTGGAGCCACTTGCTTAGCCTTTGAGTTGGTTGAAATTCTAAGCAATTAACTTATTTTCAAAAAACTAAATAGCCAGTAAAGAAATGAAAAAAAAAAATCCACTCTTAAAATAATGTTCCCTGATTTTTTCCCTTCCACACAATTTTCACAAGTTTCCCCAAATCCAAGTCACTTCCCAAGCTCTCCAGGTACTGTAATACATTGTTACGGCTCTCCTGTGGTGGAATGTTATCTTTCATGCCACAATACAGCCACCATGAAGACAGGATCCCATAGTGGGACTGCTGTCATGGCGTGACATAAATAATTGTAAGGATTGTTCAGAAAAGAAATTTTAACTCTCACAGTCCCTAACTTTCTCTTCAAGAAACAAAGGTGGTTCTGAAAAAAATAGTCTAATATGATTTATGTACAAAGTTACTCATTTGTTTTGGTGTGGGTTTTTTTGCATTTCACCCATATTTTCTAACATTAAATTGTGGTTTTACTATTGCCTGTGCAATATAAGCTGCTTAAAGAACAAATGAGTACCAAGGGGAGCTGTTTTCTGGGACGTATATATCGGCTTGTGCAGGTAGCCCATCATTACCACAGTTATTACACAGTTCCATCCCACTAGAATATTCAAGTAAAAAGTACTGTAGGCAGCAAAATAGCCATCCTGCCAGCAGGCCATTAGTTAGCTCATGCCAGACACTACATTCATTATTTGTGACAGGCTTCTACTCTGAGAATAATGACAAAAAAGCTTGTGATGAGGACAAGCCCCAAATGGTCCATCACTAGGAACTGTGTGGCTTTTGCAAGTACTTCAGTCAGCCAGTCTTTTGTGCTGGATCATACCTGGCACCAGTTAGATAAGATACTGAGGTCTTGAGAAAAATAATGTGATTTATTTGAAGAAAGGTAATGTTCGATGTCTCTAGTGTCAGAGAACTTCAGAGCAGAGGATCTCTTTGAACCCAAGGCTGAGAGATTTCACCATCAAGAGCTACCTTCTCTGTGAGTGGGTTAATTAAAAATGTTCTTACCTAAACCTGGACATACTCAGGAGTCCCAGCCATGAACAAATCCTTTCTACAACATGTCCTACAGAAATACACAGAGAGCAGAGAGATTGAAGTCTGCTCTGCCTGTATTCACTCCAGAACCAGGAATGGTGGTGCAGAACCATTCCAGTAGAAAACAGCCATTTAGTCTGTGAAGTTGTCTGGTTGCATCCATAGAGTTCCCCACATATGCATGCACTGTGCACACAGATACACAAGCATGAGTTAAAAACCAAAATCTAAAGTTGTCTCTACTGAAATGGGTCAGGAAAGCGAGTCATAGGCTCTTAAAGTTATTTGGGGGACAGGTTCTTTTAGAGAAAACTGGCATTGTGTAAAAAAGCAAAACCTGAGCTTCTCACTTCCAGGATTTTTTCAGTTGCCCAAGCAGAGCTTTGCCTCTGCACAAACAATGGTGTTCAGAGGCAGCAACAACTGCCATACAATTGATAGGCTCAAGATCTGGCATCCGCACAGCCAGAGCCCCAGGATTTATTGCACTGGAGTGGTGCAATTCAGTTTTCTTTATAACTCGAGTCCCACAGCAGATTTGTACATGGTGATGTTAATTGAAAAGGAATAGACACACATTTTCCTAACAACTGGGGCTCGCTCAGCATCTCTGACTGGCAGCCCAGCAACTGCTGCTCTTGTCAGGGTCAGGCACCTGGCACTGAGAATAGCCCTACAGAGAAACAAGGTCACAGATGGGCTCTGTGTTGAAGGATGTTTTAACCAAATACCAGCTATTTCCAAGGAATCTATTCATGTTCTACAGCTCTAACCTAGAGTCCATTAAATGCATGCCTTCCCTTGCTTTTCATGACCTAAATGGTTTATGATGTTTTCTTTATGTCTAAGAGAAAATGAGCTTCCCCCTTGTTATTTAGTTTATTATGTAGAGAAGTAAGACAGCCCTTCTCCTGCTTTACAGAAGTCCTTGTTTCATAACATAACCTGGCTCTAGTCCGGCTGTTTGAGCCTTCCCACTGCCATTTCCATTACTACCAGAGAGTCACTCCACGTGTTTTCTTTTCTGGGTCATTTGCCAAGCTTGTGGTAGGCACTGACTGCTAGAAAGAAAACCTGAAACCCAAGTAGAATGGAGTAAATAAGCAGCAAACTTTTCTCTCTTCTGCACGTTAAAAAACAAGTGGGAGTTGTGCTTGATAGTCTTTCCCAGAGGCCAAGTGCTTTGGCAGGATCACAGAGACTTCTTGCATAAAATGTAATTCCAGTTCCTGCTCCTCCACACCACCTGGCCAGGGGACACACCAGCCTCACTCTGCCCTCTTTGAAACCCCAGACACTTGTCTGGAAGCAGAGTCAGAGTAGCTCCTTCACTGCTGAAAATCCCCCTGGAAAGCCCAGGCTCAGGGCCTGCCTGGATATGGGGTGGGCTCAGGTATTCTCCTGGAAGGTGCTGCTTTCATGAGCTCATCTACAAATTCCTGGCTTTGAGGGCAAGCGGCTGCTCACAGCTTCCAAGAGGTTCTTTTTGATTATTCTGTCCTGATGGATACCTGTGAGTCCTGCCACTGACCCAGCCTACCTTGGGACCAGCCACCTCCCTGCAGGGAGGAACAGCAAATGCCATCCCAGGCAAAGGGAGTCTTATAAGGAGAGAAACCTTGTTATTTCTTCCGTGGACCTTATTGAATTTTTATTGTTTCCATTAACTTTTAAGAGTTTAATAAATGTGCCCAATTTTAAAAAATAAAATGTTTTCCCAGCTTTGGAAATTGGATTTTCCACAGTGTCAAAACACAACAGCTGTTTTAAACTGTTCACCAGGAGAAATCAATAAAACAACACTTCTGAATATTTTGTGTTATTTCACAAATCTGTGTGGATAACACTTGGATTATTTGGAATAGAGTGTCTAAATTGATTATGTTCACTGTTGTTTAAAACCAGCAAAGAGCAAAACCAGCAAAGAACATCTTTACCTATGGGATGACTTGATTTAAAGTCTTTTCTGCTCAGCTGCTCATTGGCTGAATCCTAAACATAGTTACTCCATTTATTAGTGTATTTAATCTCTTTTGTGATGGTAAAAGTCAGACTTTAAAATAGCAAAACTAACACAGTGACTCGGTGAGACTTTACATAAAATCAGCTGGAAGTGTTAATGATGCTCCTGTCTCAGAAACATGTAAAAGATAGCAAAGAAGAGACCATGCCCAGATATAATCTGGTTTCCCCTGCAGTTTTCCTTCGGAGCCCACCAATCTCACAATTACTGGAGACAGTGGTAGCTCAAAGTCACCTTTGTTAAACCAGCCAAGCTTCACTCTATCCGTGTCCCTTCAGCCCCAGCTCTGCACCAACGTCTGGCTGAATTAAAATAGGCATGAACATTTCCAAAAAGCTGAAAGGTCTTTGCAAGGACTAGAAGTGTTACTCAATTACAAGAAAGGTGTCAGCTGAGGAAAAAGCACAGCTAATTTAAGGAATGCTGACCTGAAAGGCAGCCCAGTTGTCCAGAGGACTCTGGCAAGTGAGGTTATGTACAGCACCTGCTTAATTACTCCCTCTGGCCTAAATGTGGACATGAACTTTGGGTCACTATTGAAAAGCAACTCCACTGACTCTCAATAGATGCCAAAATTAAACAGAAGCTTACTAAAAACCTGCATTTCTGGAAATGCAGTATGTATTTAAATGCCTTTTCAGTAACCCCCGGAATTATAATTTAGGAATACTTAGATTTTCATCTAGCCTCTGTGGAATTCTGCTTTATCCAGCCTCTTCCAAAACAAACCTAATCAGTTTACAGCTACCTCAAGCCCCAAGAAAAATAATGTGGAGTTTTTGGTAGAAATCGAGCTGCCTTTCCTGATGATTCCCATGTTACTGCACTGGGGTAAACTGTAATGAAATATGGGGAGTGAGGTGAAGGCCTTCTCCTCATGTTCAAATTATTATTATAAAACCAGCAAAGCCATATTTATTTGATCCAGGCTCTAGGGCAAAAAATCTCTATCTGATGTTTAAATAATGACAACAAACTTGCAGGATACTGGTAATCTTAGATCAATTGCCCACAAGCTGTTAAAAAAATATATTAAAACCCCTTCTCTGCACACTCTTCAGCAGAATGTGAGCAGGCTGCAAAGTGAAAAAGCTGCAGAGCAGGGAGAGAATGGAGAATCAGACCAATAGGCTTTGTGACATTGTGCAACCAGCAGTTGAAATCCAGAAGAAAATGCTATTTAAAAGTCCACTTCCAGTGAAAACATTTCTCTTCACACCTGAAAGCTACACAGAGTAACTCACTTTCTCCCACTATTTTCTTCCTTTGCTTTTTATCTTCTGGCCGAAATGCTCAGGTTTTGGGTCAGCAGGAACACATTCACCTCCAATGCACTTCTTCCTCAGTAGAACAGGACACAGTGTGGGAGAGGTGGCTCTGGAGCACACCCTGCATGACAGCTCCACTCCCCAGAGAGGTGCTGGGACCAGCAGTGCCATCCTTGCAGGGAACAGCCCAGACAGCAACAGTGGCTCAGCAAGGTGGCACACTGCAAAAAGAACCATCCTTGCACAAGACAAAGAACCCAGGAGGTCAGAAGAGTTTTCAGCTGCTCTGAGTCTCAGCTGAACCTACCCAGTGCAGCCAGGCTCCACTTGCCCCATGGGGGCTGTCTCCCACAGGCAGGGAAATGTTCCTATGATCCTCTGAAAGGAGTAACAGTCATCTTCCCCCCGGACTGTAAAGCTGCCCAACAGAGTTCCACCATAGAGACAAAATTCTCTGTAAAAATCCATGTGGCATTCAAGCAGTCTTTACAGAGCTCTGCTCTCTTCAAGTTCATTCCAATTAAAAAGCTGGGAACTTACAGATAAGAAAAAAAAGCACAGTTATTTGGTTTTGCCTCATAAGCAAGAGTTAGTTATAAAAATACTTGGTATTTTTAGTACAATCTGGGATATTGTAACTGGGCTACATAAAATATCTCATTTTCTAACTTCTGTTTCTCAGCATCAAGATTAACTCTATCCCTCACCCTTGCTCTCTATTTCTGCAGTCTTTGGGCTGTCTGAAATAAATGCAAACTGGAAACTTTGGTCTCTTCTTTTTGATCACGCCTGATTAATTTGAAGCTCTGAATTTCAAAATTTTCCAGTAAGAAACACACCACTCCATAGTCCCAGTAGGTGAGGATAAAGTAGGATTATACACATACTGCTGCTGTCATCCACCAACACACCTGGCTAACAGCTGCCTTCTGTAACAAAGCCACATTTAAAGGACTTGATCAGCACTCAGCTGCAAGAAGGAAAACTCAAAACAAACCTGCTGATTTCAGTGCCATTTCAGTGACTGGGTGGAAGCAAGATCTGAGTGTGGAGCTGTCTCCTTTTGCTGGCCCACAGCTGTCTCCCACCACCAGTACACACAACATGGAACTACACCAGGCAAGGTGGCCCCTGCAGAGGATATTTTATTTCTTGCTGCACATCCCAGCCAAAGCTGGACCTTTCATTTGGGGAATATAAGTGCCCTGAGCACAGAGCTGTAGGATTCCCTCCAGCAATAATTCAGCCTCCCTGGAGACAACCAACTTAATGCAATCTTAATGTGATAAACTGCTAACTTGATTGGATTCAATGAGATGTAAATTATTAGATTCAATAAGTACACAGAGACCAATTCACCTTACATTCTGCTCAAGAGGGCTCTGCCTTCAGTCTCTTCATCATTCCTCTTAATTATATGCAATGCATCATAGAGATGGGAACAGTTTGGGACTTATGCTGTCCTCTGACTCCTCACAAGCATCCACAGTGTTCCCTTCTGGGTAGTGTGTCTTTTATTAATAACTTTTTAAGAATAGCTGCCATCACTTACAGACACAAGCTGATCTTCAGTACGATCAAATTTGATCTAAAAAAACTCTGCTCATCCATAGTTCTGCAAAATTCCCCATGTTTAAGGCAGGGAATATCTTCCCATGTGGATTAACTTTTAGTAACCAAAAACTTTGTGGCAACCAGTAGACTTTCATAGTTTCTTATTCACTGAAAGACTCTTTAAAATCTGTTCTGCTGAGCAAAGAAATCTGCACTACCATTCCAAAAAAGGGGAAAGAATGATGGGACACTAAATACGTACAAAGAGATTCACAAAAATATGAGTCCAAAGCAGTGTCTCTGGGCTTGTAAAGCTCAAGTGGGATTTACATTCCCCTGTGGTTCATAAACATTTTGAAAAGATTTCTTCTTATAACATTTTTTAGATTCTGACTCAGACAAACAATTTTTAAAATTATATTTAGCTGGCATATTTCTAATCAAAGAAAAGTATTGGTTTACACTTTGTGTGATTTGTGCCACTCACCTTTTCCTCACCTTTAATTTCCCTGTCTGCCATTGGGAGGTGTTTTTACCACTGAACTCCTCACACAGTATTTTCAGATGTTTCCAATTTACCAAGATATAATTCATAAATATCACCCTTTTTAGACAATTAACCTTTGCTGTGAGGAAGTCACACTTTCCACTTTACAGATGTTGCTTTTTCATTGAGCAAGGTCCACATACTTTTCTTCTTCAATATATAGTCCATCATGTTAAAAGCCTTTGAGAGAATAACACATAATCTTTTGATCCTATTAAGAACACAATAGTGGAGCATTTAGCAGAGATCATAGGTATTCCTTCACTTCAGGCATCTCTGATAGGAATTCTTTAAATAAAAAAAACTTCTACTCGAATTTGTTCAACAATTTTATACTGAATAAGGCTCTGTCAAAATAAAGATTCCAATCGATGTTCTCAAAGGATTTGTTTTAGAGTTCAAAACCAAATCAAAACAGTTAATTTCAGACTCCACACCTCAAGCTGACTTCATTTTGCTTTTTAGAGGAGTGTTTCAGAAATCCCAAGAAATATTAAGGCTGTTGCCCTACAGTTCCCCAAATCCAGACATTCAGCATGACATTCTTCATGTTATCTGTGCTACTTTCACATATCTCCTTGACAAATGGTAACCAAGTGATTGCCTATGCAGAAGAGATCTCTTGGGATAGTATCTAAGGAAGAGAGCAAGGGATTAGCCCTCTGAGGAGAGGCACAAAGCCTGAACAACTCCTCCTAAAAGTCTGCAGCAGCCAGTCCCCTTACACCCACACTTTGCTTCTCCTTTTCCTAGGCTGTTTTTCTGCTGGCTTGGCCTGGATCGGAGCTGCTCAGGGTCTGCCATCACTAAAATCAGTTTTTCAGAGTCCCAGCTAACACCACACCAGGGCCACCACCATAGCTGCCTTGGACTCATCCTGCAAATGTTTTACAGCCTGATGAGAAGGTGGATTTGTCTCTTCCATCTGCTAAGAATCCAGCTTAAGTGTGATAGGTGGCTGCTGGTTTGTTCAGCTGGCCCTAGATGACTGGGGTTTCACATACGACCTTTCTCATGGGACTTCCAAACGGTTGCCTAAGGCACGGATGCCTCTCACTTTGAAGTTATCATCTCTGTTTCTTCTCTTTCAGCTTAACACAGTTTTTTTGGCATTTTAATGTGTAATTGCTAAGCAGAGGCATGGCTAAGAAGTCAACAACCTCAACAGTACCTTCAAAATGACACTTCTGCACATGTAAGACCTGCTCATGCTGCTCTTTTCGCTCAGACTAGAACCGAGTTTCATGCTCCCTGCAATTCTCAAGCATGCAACCTGATGTCTGACTTGTGGGCATTCTTCTTCTCATTTGTTTTCCTACACTTGCTGACAGGTCAGTTGTTTCTAGTTCATTGCTGGTGAATAATGAGCCATTGCATTCCTAATTAGAAAATTCCTTTGGGAGGCAAAGGCACAAATGCTGCAGTATGGACAGACAGATAATTAGAGGCCAGTTCAATGCAAAATCCATTGAAATCAAGACACAAGAAAGGAGGAAGTATATTGAGTAATTGCTGCCCAAAAATATCAGTGCAACTTCTGCAGGAAGGTACCTCTAAAATATTTTTTGTGTTGGATTTGGGAAAAGCGGGCAGAAAAAAAAGGGAAGAGATTGGGAAATCCATCTCTCAACCAGGACCTCTACAGCCATCACCTCACCTTGATGGTGAAGGAAAATGTAAACTCTTGAGGACAACCTGAACTGAGAGAGAAGCATTTTGGGGTGTGAGGTAGCTTAGAGAGTGGTGAAGCCTGAACAGGCCCTTAGCTGGCAATATTTTTACAGGCTCTGCCTCCAGAAAATGAACTGCTCATCCAGAATTGTATGTTTCTTCCCCAAGTGCATGCTGCCATTGCTACTCTGAAAGGTCGGATAGAAGTATTAAAGCATCATTTTCAAACAAGTTGTTAATGCTCAGCCTTAGAAACCCAAAGGAAGGCACAAAGCTCATTCTACTAGATTAATACAAATAGGGACTTTTATTTCCCATTGACTTATGTGTACTTAGCCATATTATCACCTGGTACTAATGTGTAGCCCAAAGGACAGGATTTGAGCCCAGCTTTAATTAGTTTACCGTAATGAGGTAAACCACATTTCACCTTTACAAGGAAGTAATTATTTGCACTCTTCTTGCTTTCTAGTACTTGCACCACCTTCCTCATTTGCAGTGGGGTGAAGCTACTGCCTGATATATCAGAAACTCAGCAGGACCAGCACATATATACAGTAATGACAAGGAAATGCTCCTGAAAATAACACAATGGACCAGGGGTAAGCAAAAGGACACACTCAGCCTTGAGACAATGTGCTTTTAAGACATGTCACTTCAAAGTGTCCAGCTTTGGCAGGGAAGAGGCCAGCCATCCCACAGGATCCTCCAGTGTCCCTGAGGCACCTTGTGAGCTGAGCTTGACATGAGCATTTCCAGGACATGACGCACAGGGAGCTCTGCACCTCGCAGAGGGGCTGTGGGGACATCCTGAGTTCTCCCACCACGACTCCTGGATGCAGTGCTCCAGGGATGGCTCAGGTGTCCAGGACCTGCTCAACACCACAGCTCTGCTGCTGTCAGCTGGCCTGGAAGGAGGAAGGAAATGCAGTAGAGCTCATGGAAACTACACAAAAATGAGGACTTTGAAGTTGTTTTGGCTTCACAGGGCAGTTCCCCATACCTGGGGATTATGAGGCAAGGTGTTTTTATGCTAGGATCCAGTGTACAGGAATACTTTCCATTTTCTGAATGCAATAACATGAAGGATCCCCAAGCTGGGGCTTCTCCACACCAGAAGAACACTTACATGAGTGCAAAAGTAAGATAAAATAAGAAACCCAGACCTTGAAAAAATATTTGGGCATCAATAAAGCACATTCAAGATAGTTAGGGATGACATCTGCTAAAGGGGAAGCTTTTATTTTTTACAGAAGAATAGGACAAATAAAATATTTATTTTTAAAAAGCGGGCATTTTTTTCTTTAAAAGTGGTTTAGGTCCTGCTTTCACACAATGCTAGCCCCTGCAGTTGCCAAGCAGTTCCTGCCCTCAGGGGAGCAAAGGGCCAGGGCTGCCCTAATAATAGGGATTTTTGTTTCCATATAAAATTATCATCTGTTTTTCAAAACGTATTCAGAAGGACTGTTGCCTAAGCGAGTCTGAAAATCCCAGTTGTTAGCCTCATCTATAGATATCTACATATCTTTTAAAATTTTGTTCTAAATAAAATTGACTAAGACCCCTCCTCTGGCTCAGCATACTCTAACTAAGCTCTTCCTGGAGATTTGTTTCCTTTTTTTTTTTTTTTTTTTTTTTCCAGGAAAGATATTGCTGCTGCAAAAATTTAACTCAGATTTTTAAACCACCTTATCTATAAAAAAGGATAATATTAAACAAGAGAGCCATGAAATAAGAATGATCAAATACTTCCATGCGTTATCATCAATAAGACTGCAAATCTGGCCACGCCAGTTCACTTCAGGGCATCTGCTCACATTTAATTGAATGATTGTTTTAATTTTTCATTGTTTAAAACCACTCAACCACTTATCAAAAGCCAGTTCTGCTCCTAGAGTTGGGCATAAAGACTTCTTGCTCAGCTCTACTGAAAGGTCCCTTTTTTTTTTTTTTCAGGAATCCTGGACCCTGTGAGAGCTGCAGGAGTCCAGACCGTGGGGTTCTCAGGCAGAATTCCATATGTGGGACCAGGTCCTCAGACATTTCCTTGGGACTGTTGCTTGCTTTTATCGGAGGAAAGATGGGTGCTGTTTCCTCCCCAAAACAGTCAAGAGGCTGTTTCCTCTCCAGCTTTTTGTTTATTTAAAGAATCTCAGAGGCTGAACTTCATATGAAATAATGCAGATAAAGGATTGGTGTTCTCCAAACAGCTTTGGAATATGGGTCATTTTCTGTAGGGTCAGATGTTTCCAGAAAGTCTGGAGAAACTGTAAAAGCAACGTGGACCAGTGTTGGCACTGGAAACATAGCAGTTACCTCATTACCAATTAATACTAATGATGGCATCAACTGATCTACAAGGTCTGAAGTCCTCAGTTCATACTGGACACTGTACAGAAAGCAAATTGACCAACCCTACTTTAAAGAACTTCCATTCTATGAAATTGTAGCAAAAAAAGAGAAGAAATCCTTGTTACAGTGGTGCTGGCAAAGACATGGTCTCTTCCTTGCTACATTCAGAGAGCTCTGGCTGTGCTGCAGGCAGGGAGGCACAGTCCTGCTCCCCACTGCAGCCCCCTCAAGCTACATGTTACCCTGGAAAAGCTTGCAGGGGCTCCGAGCCCAAGGGAAAGCCCCTGAGAGGCAGCAAGAAGCAACAGTCAGAAAAAGAGCCAGATTCCTCGAGCTTCACAAAGTGATTCAATATAACCTCAAAACTTCTTTTGAACCATGGCTTAGATTGATTGTATTTTTCAGTTCTGCTGATTACACCTAAGAAAATGAGACAGTCAGATGATCTCAGTTTGTAGCAAGACAAGAAAGCCAACAGAAGGAAGTCCATAATTCTTCCATGCACATGAAAAGAACTTCTGCTGTTTTTAGGAAAGAGGCCACATTCTCAGGAGTGCTGGGTTTTTCTCCATTGGTACTAAGGGCACAAGCCAGTGCAGCACATTTAAAATCCTGCCTCAGTTTACTTTTCCAGAGCAGCTTTCCCTGAAGCATTCATCTCAAAAAAGTCCGATCTCCAGAATAAGAGTTGTACATAAAACGGATGTATAATTTGTGAAATCTAAATGTCTATGCCTTCCAAATTTTAAAATCATCCTCTATTGTTTTGTTTATTTTCTTTGTTTAATTTACTTTTTTAATAACAGCTCAATTTTGGAATGTAAACACTGTGTCAAAGCACAAACTGGAATGCTTGAGAAAAATGATTCAGCTTATCCAAAGCAAATGCCTCCAGTTTTTCTCCCAAAGTATTTGCTGAATATCATCTGAACTCACAGAAAGCTTCAGATCTGCTGAAAATGCTGTTGTTTGGTTTGGGACTTCTTTTAAAAAATAAAACTTTGCATTCACTGAAAGCAACTTCCCATTATGAGATTGGCTGCATTGTGAGATAGATTATAAAATCATGAGATGTTAAATAACAAAAGTGAGACTCTAGTCCTCTGGCCTGTAAACCTTTCCTAGTCCCTCTGCTCATCTGTGCAAGCTAATCTTTTCTACTCTGCAGTACAGAAACTTATATTTTGTTTTAAATGAAACTGAGAATCCTATGTAATTGAATGACTCCAGCATCAAATATTGTGATACAATCTCAATTTGGGAGACTTGCAATTGCAGATATCTTAGGGCTAAAACCTACCATTTCCCTGAGTCTGAACTGATTGTATAGAATTACTGTGGGCTTTCCTCAGGTAGTGGAGGCTCAAGGGAATCAGTTCCATGTCCCTGATTCTCCTTCCCATCCATGCCCTATTCTACATTAAATAGTCCATTGTTTTGCCAGTGGCAAGGAAAGTGCTCCATTCTCATGCATAATGATCACCCTATACTCCAAGAAGACATGAGCAGAAGTGCAAGGGCCACATTCTCCTGCAGATGTTCACCCCAGCCTTCCTTGCAATGCAGAAACATTCTGGGATCAACCTGTAAGCAAAATCAGATGCTTGCCCTTCCCCAACACTATGTGTGAGGAATTAATTTCTGGCAGATTCTCAACGCCTGACTGAAAGCTCACATGATCTTGTGCATCTGTACACAAACTGTGAGGTAGGGTGTGCTGACAGAAAGGCCATGGAATAGAGAAGACATTGTTGAGAGAGAGATTGAACTGAAACAAGTTTCAAATGATGGCCTTGCAAACAGGCCAGATATTTTTGAGAATTAGAATTAGTAGCAAGACCCACATGGAGTAAGAAAACAGGTGATTGGTGTTAGAAGTATTAGCAGCATTGTGTGGCAAAAGCTTATAGGCTGAAAAACATTTATAAGGTATTGCAACCAGGAAATAAGTTGGCTTCTGATAGAATGGTGTTGAGTTTTACTTATCTTATGTCTCACCCTTCTGCAAGATTGATAATGGAATAAAATCTTTCAAAACGCCTCTCAGTTGCCCCATCTCTGTAGAGCTGGGTTTTTCCAACACTGTGTGGCACAGACACACTGGAATCACAGGCAACAGTCCACCTGAGATGACAGCAGGGGCTGAGAGACCACTAAGTTACCCCAGATGGATGGCAATACTGAGGAGAACTCCAAATTCATAGAATTATGAAACCTCTGGGGCCCAGTGGAAGGCTAATTGTCTACTTTAAGTCTTTGAGTACAATTAGCAGCACTAATGGTTACAGGGACAGATTCCAAGCAAGCACTATTTAAAACTCAGGACTGGAGGGTTTGGGACAATGCTAAAGCCAAGCAGATAACTGTTACAAAATAAGAAAACAAAACTGTGATTACACCAGTGCCATGCTTGCCTGATATTATAAATTATGTGGAAGTTATACCAGGACACACAATACTGAGAAGGAACAATCTGGATTTTTTTTTTTTTTTTGCAAATGCTGTCGGTGGTTGATACCCAGACAGTGGTCATTAGATCTAGTTTTATTGCAGCCATAAAAGAAGTGAGTCAACAGCTTAGTCACATCAGGCAGGATATGCTTCAAGCACAGCCTGAATGAAAGAATGAAGTTAAACACTGAGAAATACTAGGTAATTAGAAAAAGAACCCTAATAGTTTCTTCCCTAAACCAGCGTGAGGTAACGTGCAGGACAGTCTTCAAGCCAGACTGCATGGCACCCTGCAAGGCAGCAGGGTATGAATTTAAAGGAAATAAGCTGGGCTTATCAGCATGTATATCAGGACAGCAGTTTATTAACTATCACTACAGGTCTTCTGGCTTTCAAGAGTATGAGGTATCTTCATCTTGTAAAAGAAATGCAAAGAAAGATATGAAATCTCATCCTTTGTCCTACATCTGCTGTCTGTTGACTACATTTGTGCAGATTATCTAATTACTAAGGGCAGGTTCTGTCAGCGTGAAGGCTGTAGAATAAATAAGAGAAACAGGTCAGCAGGCCCTGGTAACTTCAACCTACCACATGAGTATAAAGTGACCTTTCAAGAGTGATCCAGAAGAGAGTCTGATGGAACCTCGGACCATTATTTATTTATTTTTAACTGAATAGTAGCTAAGCACTGTGCCTGCAGGAAGAGAAGAGAAAGATACAACAAGATGGACGGGAGGAGAGGAAGGCAGGAAACTTCTGCAGATAAGTCAAAATTATCATGTCACTGCAGGACTAGAAATAAATCTTTCACAGACAGCATGGCAGATTTATACTACTTCTAGGCTTGACTCCAGGAGGCTGGAAAGTTGGAGTGAGTTTTTCAGAGTGTCGTTTTATTTCAATGTGAGTACAAGACAAAAACTCAATACTGAAGAAGTTTAATGATACTCTATATTCTCCAGGGAAACATGAAATATATATATATATATATAGACATGGTCACATGTGCCTCCTATCTGATGGAAAGGACTAGCATTTTCTATTGCAATAGAAAATATGAATGGGATCAGGGGTTTGTGAATAATAGACTGGGGTGGGAGCAGGGGACTGTGGATTTACTGTGAACCCCTGGAGGCCATCAAAAGACCAACGTTTCTGTAAGCACTTAACAAGGTCTTTGCACAGCTAGTTTACAATATGTGCAAAAAAAGGACATTAAATTCTCCTTTGGGATCTACAGATGCAATGGTTCTGTGAGGAAGGATCAATAGGGATAAAATAAATATGTCCCCAGAGGACAGTGAATTAAATGCTTTGAGTTTTGTTTGTAAGAGACAAGGTACATGGATAACTACCAAACCAGCTAATTTTTATACTTACAGACACATCCTGGTCTGATTTGCTGACAGTTTGGTGATTCATTGTCAGTTTGATGCTGGAACAGCTTGGTGAGAGCCAGAGGAGCTGTGTGGGTACAAAATCTCTTCAAAGAAGTGTCCAGTCAGTGTTGCTGTGTTGGGAACTGCACATGGGTGAGGCAGGGAAACAATGACCTACAGGAGGAACCTTCCTCTCAACACACACAAAGCCAAAATCTTCCAGCAGATGGAAAGCCTCCTCAGACTCCCACCAGACATTATCTTGGGCACACAGCCAGGCACTCCTGCAGGCAGGGCTGAGGGACACAGCATCACCCTCCCCAAGGGCTACCCTGCCCTGGGCTCTGTTTGTGCCAGTGGGACACACACACAGACACTGCTCCACCTCCACCTTGCTGTCAAAGCAGCCTCCACCCAAGGGAGTGTCTTTCCTATGGACTGGGAGGAGACGGGGGCAGCTGCTTTATTCTGCTGCTTTATTCTGCTTTGTCCTCAGTGAGCAATTACCCAAAACACAGAGTCATAAGACACAATTTACAATCCCTGCAGCTTTCTGGCATCCCACTGTATTGGGTTACAGATAGAATTGGTAGTAGGATGCAGCAGATAGAGACAGCACTCTAATTACAGATTTACATTAAGAGGAAGGTTTAAAAGCTAATAGGACATTATTAGAATAATGATCCCTAGATGTTCTCCCAGCTGAACATCTGCCATTACTAATTAAAAACAAATTAAAGTCAACCTGTTCAAAGAGAAATCAATATTTACAGAAACTAGATACCACCCTAATGTTAGAAATGGTGCTGACGTACAAGTCCCTTCCCACGTGCCACAACAAATCAAAGATCTCAAAAAGCCCACTGGTTAGAAATTGGAGCCTGTGCAAAAACCACTTTTGTAAAACCGACTCAGAAATTTGACTCATGTACAGCCTGTTTGTCTCTTTCATTAGTCAGCTGCCCAACAGCTTTAAATGATTACCTCATAAAATGATAGGTTACCCACTTTCTCAGACTGGGGTATCATTTTTTACAAAAGCAGGTTAGAAATTGCATTTTGAGTGGCAGATGAAAATAATCTTGCAGCATCTGTCTCCTCGGTTTGCATCCCTGATTGCTATTGAACAGAGTGTCATTTTGTGGACGGAATCTGCATCAATCTCACTACACGGCAATGGAAGAGTCAGTCCTGGGAGTGAAGGCATACAGTTACAGACAGAAAACAATTAGGCAGAAAAATTACAAAAGCAAATAGCTTTGAAATCCATTAACTGCCTCAAACTGCAAAATAAGTGCTTATTGAATTGGTCATTGTACAACCATCACAAAACTACAAATCCCTGAAAATGGGGAAAAACTCAGCTGTCTGTTCCAAAATGTATTTTAAGATCTACCACCAATATTGTGCAAGAGAAGTTAAAAAGTATGTGGCCTCATACAAAGGCTAAAAGAAGAGCATTCAACCCACAGCTGCAGGCAACTCCTTGCTAGCACAGTACCCCATCAATGTTTGCCTGCACAGGAACTTAACAAAATTAAAATGGGTCACTTACATCAGCTGGCCCAGGACACCGGCTGGTACAAAGTAAAAAAAAAAAAAAAAAAAAAAAAAAAATTGAAATCCTAATGATTTGCCTTTCTCTTCTCACATAAACTCAAATCTATTAAAAAATATTAAAGCCAAGTCTGACTCTAGAATTTAATTTTGCCATTGATCTGACAAAGCCCTTGCATATCAACCTTGTGGAGCAGGTGCACGACAATCAACCTGAGGCCTCAGCCTGCAACTGATGGCCACTGACAGCTTCCACAGGTGAAGCTCAGTGGCCCCGTTGGAAAATACTGTTCCATTTGTGTCTGGAAGAAAAGCTCTGTGGTCAGTAAGTGCCCTTGTGCTCCCAGGCCATCAGCAGTGGAAGAGAAGAGTCAATGGCAGAGGAGTCTCTGCTTTTATAGCAGTGCCCAAGTTGGACTACAGGGGACAATAGCAAGCACTGCATGACCCTGCATTTCTGATTCCATAGGCTGTATTATTGGAGACTTCTGTGTTTGCAGTGTGGGAGCAATAAAGAGCAAAGGCAAGAAATAAAGAGCCTCCGGGTGCTGACATAAAATTAAATCCTGACTTTTCTTTCAAGTTCAAGGTAGGAAAATCACAGCTGTATGTCTTTGTCAAAAGTGTGCCCAAGCACTAATATCATCAACAACCGAAACTTTTACCATGTAATATTACCACACACCCTATATCATCCAGAGCCTTTGTGGACTTGGTTGTAAAATAAACTACCAACCCTCTTTAAAACATGCCATCAAGCAGGATTTGGCCCCTTTTAAGTAACTTTAGATTACCGATGCCTGATCCACAGGGAGACCAAAACTCCCTTAAGGGCAATATCTGATTAGAGGAGAAACAGTTGTTAGCCTCTAGGAAAATGCAAATAATTTTTTGTTAAAGCCCCCAGGGATTTTTGCAAGGCCTGCTGAGCAAATTTAAACAGGGAAAAATATCTGAGAACCCTGCAATAATATTCTCTGCAGTTTTCTAAAACTTTAATCCTACTCATCCCACTCAGTGAAGCAATATTCCTGAAGTTAATGAAACCAGTCCCACCTAGAAGCCAGGCTCGCTGCAGCTCTGCTGCTGGTCTTGGTTGAGTTGAGCCACATCAGCTTGTTTGCTGTTACATCCCTCTCCCTGCTTACACTGACAAGTTCAATTTTTTCAGTTTGTTTTCCTCCCTTCTTTTTTTCTTCCTTTCTTCAGTGATGTGTTCCAACATTTTCTCCTCCTGCCATAGACAGAGGCAGGTGAACTGCAGAATAAACATAAAAAATCAGAGCACTGCACCTGCCTATAAAATGACATGAATTTAATCAAAACTATTTCTAGTCTCAGGGCTCAGGCACACGACTGGTCTTGTTGCTCTTCCCCTGGGCAACTGCTGGTGGTGCCTCTAGTGTAAGCTTGGACATATGTTTGACATCAGCAGCAAGCACTAAGCGGAGCTGTAGGGGGATTGTATTATTTGATTTCTGATTATGTAAAGCTTCCTTCCTTGCGTGCTCTCATTGACCTCATGGATCACAGTAAAGCTGTGGCTAACCTGAGACAGATTCTGCTTATGCCTCACTTATGCCAAAGTAAATCAAGAGAAATCATGGCACAGACAGTGGAACTACACGAGAGTAAGACTGTATACAAAGCTCACTAACATTTTTAATGGCACTACTTTTTAATTAAGCAGTTACTCTTTTTACCTAGAACAATAACAACAACAAAAATTCAACCCTGAAGGATGAGAATATGAGTCTACTAACAGACAAATTACGCTTGCTGAAAATTTAAAATAAGATTTTTTTTTATATCAAGGAAATAAAAACAAATTAACAGTAGCTTTTATAACCACTTAAAGCATCCACCTGCAGGGATTTTTGCTGTATTTGCTAAGTGCGGTACCTAAAAATACCCACAATACCTAGAAAGTGAGAAAAAAAATCAGTCTTTTCTTCAGATCCTTTTATAATGGTTACATCTAATTCAAAGTGTATCAGACAAGAAAAGAGAAGTTCAAGGAAGCCAGAATCTTCAATCCATTTAATTAACGAGGGGATAGCATGTGAAAGCTTTATGTAAAATGAGAAAGCAATCTTATTCTGCTCAGGCTGGCTGCTCATTTGGTGGACGGGCAGAAGTTAACAAGGGGCCTTGCAATCTATTTAATTGGCCACAAAATCAGAGTCTGCACAAGCCTCTTTTCCATGGAGCCTCACTTCTTTATGCCTCCTGTTCCTTCCCACAGAAAATGAATGTGCTGCTCCCTTCATTCCCAGCAGAGGCTGGACCATGCAGCCGGCGGGTGCTGCTCAGTGTGCTCAGCACTCACAACAGCTGCAGCACTGCAGGGGTTGCAGGGGCTGCAGGGGTGCTGCTGTGCATGCCCGTGACAGGCACGGCCAGACCCCCCCCCCTCCTGACAAGACACGCTCTGTAGGGGCCCTGTCACCAGGCAGTGATGACTGTGCCACACAGGAGCCACTCCAGCCCCATGAGCAGGAGCAGTGATGCAGCTGGTGCTCACTGTGCTGTAGTAACACAAAAGACCCATCACATAATATGGGGAGGATTATATGTCTTCTTAAAGAAAAGTTCCAAATCCAAATCATGTAGCTTATTCTGAGATGTGCAGGAAGGATTTAACCACACCAGCCAAACATGGCATTTGAATAGGAAACCCTAAACTACAGAACAGGGTACTTTGTGACTTGAACCTGAAATGAGGCCTAATGAGGTTTAGCATGGCAAATAGCAATGCATTGTAATGTTGTAATAATACCTCTTTTTTTCAATAATTAGTAAAAATTATTGGTACAATGATTTTAAAATAAGAAATAATCTAAACTGTTTTGTCCCTTGTTCCTGGTATTCACACACTGGAGTTGATTTCTGCTCAGTAACATAGTAAGAAAGTGTCACCTCCTTTTGTCAGCATTCCACTGTGAGGTCTGTGCATGCCACACCATTTCTACAGTTAACCCACTTGGAATTTCCAGACCAAGCAAACTTGAACATTTGAATATTTTCTTATCCAATTTTTTAAAATCACAGTAAAGGAAATGCAGCCTGTGAATCTCATGTGCTTTCTTTTCATCTTGGGGAGAGGATAAATTAGTCTCCATCTTCAGAAGTATTTGTCAAGTAGTTACATTTTAATCCTAATTTATTTGTGCCTAAATGCAGCAAAGTATTTAAGCATATGCTTATGCTAAAGATATGAATTAGCCCAGTAATTCCAAAATTAAGCCTCATACAAGTACTTCGTGCAAACTCCTGCTGAATCCTTTTCACTTTCTTGTCTTCCAGAAAGTTTTACTTCTATTGTGTATAACAGATTCATTTTATCTGAAACACTGCCTATATGCTGACAATTGCAAGAATAGCATTAATTTATCATAACCACTGCAAACTGGACAGGTCAAATGAGTTTATCTCAGTGTACATTTCTATCAGATGTTTTCAATGTAACCTGAAAAGATTACGATGGAAGATCAGGTGTATCATCTACCAATTAAACACACAAAACACAGTTTGTGTTGTAACTCTTCTTTAAAACAACAGATGCTAGGTTAAATCTCATGTTCAGGCATTTATCACATCTGTTTTCTGTTCCCTTGGAAAATGTACTCACAATAGAGCTCAAATTAATTACAATGAGATTTGTCAGTTGAAACCTAAAAGGGAGTTCAGGGAATAAAACATTTAATTCTAGAAGGAAATAATTGGTGTTTAAAAGCTTTAAATTGTTTTCAGCAGGTTCACATAGGCAAAGCTCCATTACAGACAGTGTCTGAGACCTTTTGTAACCTTCATGGTGTCTGCAAGGCGATACGAGGCCAGAGGAAGAAGAGGGGAAGAGGAGTCTACAGGGCTGTGGAGCCTGAGGGTGCAGGCTGTGGACCTGCAGCATAAGTTGCAGAAGCCATGATGCACCCACAGCCTTCCCCGGCAACAAGAAACTCTTCTGACCTTAAAAATTAATAAATCTTCACTATTCTCTCATAAAAATGGAGCCTGACAATGCATAGGCACTGAGAAGGCTCTAGTAAAGAACTTTCCTAATCATCTTTTTTTTCCTTAATGGCTTTTATGAGAACATAGAAAGGTTCACCTTCCCTCACCTTCCAAGTCTGGAGAGACCTGCAGAACGCTATTGATAAAGACAGCTCTTTAACTGAAAAGGAGTAGAATTTGGCTCAATTATCCTGCAGCCTAACAGCACGGAAAGATAAACATATTGTTTTGAAGAAAATAGTTTCATTGCAGCAAAATTACATACAAGCTTCTAATAAGGTATAATCTAAGACTTGTCATTCCTATAGGTATCATTTTCTCTGTAGCAGCTCTGAATTTAACTCTGGCAGCACAGCTACACAGGTAAGACAGCCTTAATCAGGCCCTAAACCAGTTCTCTTGCCAGGTCCCTGGCTTCTTGTCACTGTTAACACATATTTTTTTGCAAAATGACACCTCTTCCTTTGAGAGACTTCTTTACCCTCACACAGCCTCTCCCAATCCCTTTACACATTCCATGCATTGCCCTTCCAGTTTAACCTTTGCTGTCTTCCAGGCACATTCCTCACACCAGTGTGTTGCAACAACATTTGGTTCTTCCCAACTCCCTCAGTAAATGGCTTTTGTCTCTTCAAGTCACCAATGCTTTTGTTCCACGGCCTGACTGATGGGGGTGTGTGTGACTAACTAGTCACTCCATCCTCCTGCCCCCAGGATCACTGTCTAGTGGTTTCTAGGAAGGATCATTTCCTCTGAAAAAAAAAGAAAAGAAAGCTAACCAAGTTCAAATGTCTCTGGAATTTTAAAGTGAAGTACATCCACCTTTTAGTGTTATGTAGCATGCCATGAAAACAATAAACTGCTCTTAGGAAAAGAACAAACATCATTCACTGTCTAAGCATGGGGCTGCTTAGGAGATGAGCTTCAGGAACTGTCCTGCTCAAGGCTCCAGAGGCATCTGCCTGTTAATTCAGCAGCAGAGCAGTGCTCTACTGTGGCCTTGATGTTACACATAAATGTCATCCCTTTAGAAAATAGAGAGAAGCTTAAAAATAAATAGCTATAAGTAGAAGCAAGTATTGTGGTTAGTTTTGAATTGGCTTTATTGACATTTCTGTTTGGGATTCTGTTACTGTACAATTCAGAGAGCAGAACAACCAAATTCATTTCATTTAGGCCAAAAGTGGTTTGAAGTTGTTTGAAGGACACAAGCCCTTCCAAATAGCATTTACACAAGAACACAGGAGCAATCTTCACCTTTACTTTCGGTCCTCAATTCTGATATATTACAAAGTATTTCACTAATTTTTCTTCAGTTAAGCAAAAGCAAATCGGATGTGGAAACCCAGTTCATCCTGCGTTAGAAGCTCTTGGTGCAGCAAGGCAGGAAAGTTCCTTAAGAAGTTTTAATTAAGCCAACTTGGTACGAGGAGCAGATTAACTTTCTGTGGCCTTTCTATTTGCAGGGCAGGAGAGAGGGAACTGTTAGTGAATGTGAACAAATTTCCCAGTTTTCCTCCTCTTACACTTGGAACATGCCACGTGCATCACAGCCTCCTGAGAGGTTCTACTGAGAGTTCCAGGTGGGAAGATAGGAAAATATTCTTACTACGATCAGCTCTCCTCAGCACATGAGCAGCTAACTGAACTGTGTCCTGGAGAAAACTCTAGCCCTGAGAAAACATATGCTTCTATTATAGAAATAGCCCTCTCCAGGGAAGCCCTATTGCTCAGGATGTTCAAAACTAGGCCAGACTTAAAAGCAGCAGCAGCACAACAGAAAATAGATGGCAGAGGTTCTTCCTTAGCCTCCAGCTTCTTGTGGCATTTCACTGTCGTTAACTGGAAAGTTGAGAGATTCATAGTTCTGTAAACTGGATGTGGCACATTTTAGCCATCACTTACTCCACTGCCATCCCCTTCTTTGTGTTTTCTTTTGCTGATGATCTTCACTTAGCTTCGAAACAGTGAGTTACCCTTCCAGCCCTGCTGATGTACTTACTCCCCCCAAGAAAAGGATCCAGGAAAAATCACTTCTCTCTTGGGAGGCAATAAAAGATCTCTTTCCTCCTCAGGTCTGTTGCAGAAACATGAGAAGAACTTAAAAGAACAATAAAACCCTGTAGGTTAAATAGCTGGAGGAAAAAAACAGACAAAGCTGAATTCATAGGACTTTGTACTATATAATCACCCCTACATACACTGCTTTATACACTTCTGATGGTTATTTGAATGAATGGTTTGGAAAAAATTATTTTCAAAAGGAATACATCCACATAAAAGCTGTACCAGCACACTCTAGCTTACCTTTATGAAGACAACCACTGAAAAAGCAAAGAAAAACCATATTTTTTCCTGCATGTTTAAACTGGGAAGGTGGCCAGCAGTTTCAGTACCATTCAAAAAGAGCTATAAAGCATTTAAGCCTGAGTCTGAGCAAAGTAACTTACTCAAGTCCTCGCAAGATCAGAGCCTTACTTGCTACTGGTTGTGTTTCCAAACTGAAGCTAAACTACTGTTCAAATAAAACCATGGAAATTCAAAGATGCAGAACTTAGTCACCTGATGATCCACCATTATCCACCCAAAGCAGTTCAGATGTTTTCAGAGAGTAAGGATCACATCTTTATTTACTTCTGTAAGCCACCTACTGTATCTTGTGTGTATCCCACTAGACACACCTCCTTGACCAACCTCACACTCGTTGCACATACATCCCTCTTGGCAGCCTCAGAAACCCAGGGGGTTCTTCCAACAGACAGTGCTGGTCTGTGGGGCTCAACCCTACACACTTCGGGTGAAGAGACATCTTGTTTTCTGCTTAGCAGGCATACACTGTAATGAAACATCTATTTTATCACTAAACTATGACCTCCTGAGAATATCAATGTACTCATACCTGACCAGCCCATTCAGAAGCACAAAGGACAGGGCTCCTTTACCTTAACGTAACAAGACCAACTCTAAATCCTTTATTAATTATACCTGGGACTCTGTACTGACGTACATAAGCCTTAAGGAATGGGTGAAGATTTTAGATATTCTGATTTCCTTTCAGTATCGTCTTGCGGGATACATTCACGGGGGTGTCCCTGCTGGAGCATGCTGTGTGTCATTGCTGGAGCGCGGCAGTGTCCCCCGCTGGCCGCCCCGTCCCTCCCGCCGCAGCACTGCGGGCAGAAGAAGGGGACAATGCAATATTAACCCGGCTCTGCGTTTTGATGCCGCAGATACAGACGCCCATTGCTGGACGAGCCCCTGCCTCCACAGCCGCTCCAAAGCACAGCCCAGGGCTGCAGCCAGGCACGCCGCTGACAGCCCTCGCTTCCGCTCTCCTATTGATCTGTGTGCCAGCTTGGAGGAAAACCCCACGATCCTGCTGCTCGCCGTGGGGCCAGCTCGATGCTCCCAGGTAGAGCTCCCCGCTCACAGCCGGGCTGGCGGGGGCGGCACGAGGTGAGGGCCGGTCCCGCCCCGCCCCGCCCCGCCCGGTCCGGCCCGGCCCGGCCCCGCCGGCTGCCGAGGG
>CM031870.1:6959349-7150527 GCA_018697195.1 Certhia americana
GCCGCCGCCCGCCTCGGGGCCGCGCCGCGCTCGCCGCCGCTGAGCGTGCGACGGGCGGCCCGTGCGGCGGAGCGAGCGGCGGCAGCGGGGACAGCGGGTCCATGGAGCACAACCATCTCCACCTCCACAACGGCTCGCTCCTGGCGCACCACCGCTATGGCTGCGGCTTGGGATACGCACCTGTCGTCTACTACAGCTTGCTGCTCTGCCTCGGGCTGCCGGGTGAGTGCCGCGGGACGGGCGAGGCTGCGGGGCCCCGGCAGCGCCCACCGGAGCGGGTCCTGCCCGCTGTGCGGGGCAGGGGGAGCGCCCGCGGGGTCCTCGGGATGCCCCGGGCTCCGCGTACCCGGCGGGATGAAGGCGGGCGGCTCGGACAGCAGCATCTCCCGGACAGCAGCATCTCCCGGACAGCGAGCAGCATCTCCCCTGCTGCCTCCCTCGCCGGGGTTTGTCCCTGCCTGCCCTCGTCCTCCCACCCGGCTTCGGGCACCCTGACTTTGAAGTTGACATACAGCCTGTCATGAAATTTCTGCCATTGTCGTTTTGGCCATGTGAGCACCAGATGGTACCCAAGCGGCCGGGTCCCCTCCGATGGCGTGCCGGGCCGGCAGTGAGCATAGGTGTAGCTGCCGAGTTTTTCTCCTGCAAATCCCCACCCGACTCCGTGGGGCAGGGCTGGCTTTAGGAAGCGGCACGCCACTACTACTGGGATAACTGGGGAAAGAGCACGCTGTCAGGAGCTTAGCAGACAGTTGTCATACTCGTTAGCCTGTCCCTGTGGCTCATGAAGCAGAACAGGAGGTAGAAAGTCCAGTCTGGAGGTTACTGCGCTGCAAAGGCAATGGCAGTGCTGACACTGAGACCCCTGCGTGCAGGTACTGTAGGGCTCTGAAGAAAGTCCTAGCTGACAGGCACCAGTCTCCAGAGCATACAATCCTAAACAAAATTTCCTACTTAAAAAGGGGACAAAGACAAACAAGAAAAGCTAGAGAACGAGAACAAGAAAACAAGGAAAGCTAGAGACAGCACAAATAAGGAAGGAAGGAAGGGATGTCCCAAGCTTGGATGTGAACATCTGTGAGGCACCACTGCCAGCACACATTTCCAAACGTGCAGGTGCCACATGAGCATCACAGTGGCAGTACTGTCTCAGCCGAGACAGGGACTGAGCAGGTGCTTCCTCCTGGAGGGGGCTGCCTGTGTCTGCCAATGAAATGCCTCAGCACACAGGACCGAGGGGAGCTGCTGTAGTTACAGTGGGCAGAACTGCCATCCCAGCACAGCTTGGGTGGGCAAACAGCATGGCTTGCTCACTGGCTTAACACCTCCAGCCCAAGAGTGACTTAGAGTGATCCCAAGGACAGGCAGAAAGAGTCAGGAAAAAGTTCTGATGCACCAAGGTGAATTGGTATTTTAAGGGTGTGATAAAAGAGTTTGGTTGTTGTCTGTGTAGAGCTACACGTTTTAAGTGCTGTGTGGAATGGCAAGCAGCAATGATAGGTAATAGTCTACAGTTTGTAAATGCTTGTTCACTTTAATTCCTTCTCCAAGCAATTATTTCACAGAAAAATTTTTAATCAGACTGAAGAGAAGCCTGCCTCTGAGCAGCATGCATGCAATTACCACTCTGTATGAACTGATGTGCTTTGTGTTGTTTTGGTTTGGGGTTTTTTTTACCCATTTCTGGCTTATAATTAAAATTTGCTGATTGGCTAGTAGTTCAGAGAACTGGAAAGTTAACTCCTGTATTTACCCACAGAAGATGCAGAGCACAGGCAAGTATCTGTGCTCCAAAACATTGCCGAGTCTCAGCTCTGACCTGAAGACACCCAGTCAGCAGGGATAGGAGGTAGTTTCCTCTTCATTAATTCCTTAGGGGCTGCTTACATGTAATGACAGCTCTGATTTCAGCAAGAGTCCCCTAGGAACTGAGCAAGACCCTCTCAAGATTATCAGGTGAAGAAGTTGTTATGAAGCACTCTGTGGGCTAAGCTTTTGTATGTTTCTGAAATGAGGGAAAGTCTTGCATGCACAGACAAGAAAAATCATTTAATGAATGTTCTGCACACACTTGCACCAGCTCCTTGAGGATGCTGCGTTGTAATTGCAGACCTAACGCTGTCATTCTAAAAAAACATGGTTAAAATCAGACGTGGTCCAAATTAGCAAGGGTTTCATGCATTTCTCAAGGTATCAGACATCAGTTGATTAGACCAGTGGCACCAGAGCCAGTGCTTAACAGAATTAGCCAAAGGATGTGGTGGTGCAGCACTGCTGAGTTCAGTGGGCTTGCATCAGGTGTGGGTATATCCAGAGCACATGGTCTGAGGACAGCATTGGCACTAACACCTGGACTCACTGCACATGTACAGTATGGTGAGTAAATGCACAGTGTGCTGAGTGCATGAGAAATTCATGAGACTGCACAGAAATGAGAACAAGCTGGATATACTTAGGGGAAGACTCACACAGCCAGGCTTCATTGATGATGGGGTAAAGGATGACAGCAGTGTTAAAAAGAGCTCTTCATGTTTTAATTTGAAGCTGCTCTTCAGTTTTTTAACATTAGAAATTTTTAAAGGTAGCAGACTTTTGTGGCTGTTAGAAAAAGAGTCCTGAACTATGAGGGATCTTAATTAGCTCTGTGTCATGCCAAGAATTTAAGAGAAATCCTGTCTACGATCTGTCCTCAAATACAGCACTTGTGCAGTGTTTTGCTGAAATGGAAAGAGTTAACTTCTTGCCACAAATCTTGGAGAAAGACTGAGGAGAAGAGAAGCCAGTTAACTGTTTCTACCTCTCTTGCTGTACTGTCTGAAGGAAATTTCACTAACTCAACAACTCCATGTTGAGGCGAAGCAATGCCAGGCCTGGCTGTGTGCACATTAGAAGCATCCTCCACCTCCCACCCCTGTATAACCAAGCTGAGACCCTGTTCTCAGCAGTGGCTCCTTCTCCCTCTATGTTCATCCAGGCACCAGAAAACCTGTAAAAAGCAGAGAGGAGAGAGAGAGCAAAGTGAACTCCCTTCAGCCCTGTTGAGGCAGTAGCACACAGAGTCAAGGGCTGGGCTGCACCCTCAGAGCCACCACTGCACACTGACCCTGCACGCCTGGTACTGCACCCGAGGTGGCCACAGCTCTGCCAGGGGTCATTGTGCCTTCAGGAAGCTGGGCCAGGAGGCTGCTTCTTTTCCCTCCAAGCAGAGGCTGGTAAGACAGAGGCAGTTTTTTGAAACTTGTTTTGAGTACAGGCATGCAAAGGTGTCCTGCAAGTACTCAGTCCTAATACCAGGAGTGGGGTGTCTCAGGGTCAGGCTGCAGGGAACAAGGAGAAACTGCCAGTGCAAGCACAAAGCAGAGGCACTGGAAGTGGGGTCCTCTCCCACTTAGAGGGGAGGTTTCTCATTTGTGGAGCTGTTGTGCAGTTTGTTAACCTTATACTCCCCTTGTCTGTCAGAGAGAACCTCTGAAGCATCTGCAGTTAGCTAGGAGGCAAGAGAAGGGCTGAAAAAAGTCTTAATATAAGTGTTTCTTACTTTAGTGAGAGAAAATGCTAGAGAAGGGATGGTGTTTGATATGGGGGGGGGGAATAAATTGTTCTGATTCAGTCTAAGAGGGGGCTGGTAAAGGTGAGAAAGCAACAGGTACCATTCTCAGTCTGTCTGTTTGTCAGTGAGAGCTGCACAAAGCAGCTGCACCAAAGAGCTCCTTCTGTGGTGGAGCCACTGAACACAACCAAGAAGGTCAGGCACAGAAGCAGCAGCGCTGCTTGCTGCAGACACCTGGCTTTGACCTTGATTCCTGCTTCATTAGAAGGAGCAGCAGTAATGGAGTTGCCTTGCATGCAATCCCTTTTGCCATGAGGAATCCCATCAGTATTGCTCCTGAAAGGACAGAGCATGAGCATTTCCTAGATCAGGGTCTGGCCTGATCCAAGTTCCCAGGGCTCATCTCCTCCTGACAGTGTGAGAGGCAGAGTGAAATCTGGCTTTCTTAGCCAGTCCCAATGGAATTGCTGGTTCCATTTTGCTCCCCAATCAGTTGCTTATGTGGGATGCACCTTGGCTCCAGGGCTCATTGCATCCCAGTGACACAAAGCACAGCACCTTTACAGTATCTCCAGGAGGCAATAGACTCACAGCAATACCCCAGGGAAGTGCCACTCCAAATTTCAGGAGTCTGGTCCACAACTGTTTCTTTTATTTGTGCTTTAGGCTTTTGCATTAAACTGCTCACACTGATCTAAATGCAGATTCGGGACTTCACAAGCTTGGGAAAGCAACCTGGACGTGCTTGGATGCTCCCAGCTGGAAGGTACAAACAGGTAGTGTTCATGTCAGACCTACTGCTGAACAAGGTGATGTGGAGATGGGGACAATCTGGGTTATTCAAAGCCCAGCCAAGCACAGAGTGTGTTCACAGGGCTCCATGTGTAGGGAGAGAAGCTGCAGTCCTGACCTGGAGGAGTGTGTCAGCTCAGCAGGGGTGCCTAACTGGTTTAACACTCTGTGAAGAGACAGATACACCTTATGGACCTTGCCATAACAGATGACAGATTAGCTGTCCTTGCACAGTAAGGCAGATGCTTCCTAGGGTGTTGGATTGACACATGGGTGCACTTTGACTGAGCAAACTGTGGTATAGTTGCATGCAAGCTTAAAAGATGGAGACTTGATCCTTCTGGAGCCTTCTCCCTATACAAAGTTTGGAATAAAGAGGCTCTCTGGGAGATGTGCATGCCTGGGTTGTGATCCTGGCAAGGCAGGTACTGTTGGTGGGCTGAGCACCTCTGATCAAGAGACCACCACCATACAGCAGCCCAGCTGTGTTCCCTCCACTCCTCGGCTGTGTGGGGGAACAAGACCTGAAGAGTATTGCTGTCCCTGTTGTGACCCAGTTGGTACCACGAGCAATAAGGGGGACAGGTAGCAATGTCTGTTGGTGACTCAGGTGGCGTGTAGTGGCAGTAAAGACCAAAGTGGGCAGAGGTAGGTGTACATAGAGCACACAGCACTGTACAAGTGTCTGACTCGTTTTGGATTCCTGCCATCTACTGCCTAGTATATTCTTCTGCAATCACAGTACAGGCTTCTGATTAAAGAGGCCATTTCCAACACCTGAATAAATAGCCTTTCTCATTGCAGCATACCTGAAAAATTGAAGTGCTAAAGGAAGATCCAAAAATATGAGTAGGAGAGTTGTTACAATATAGAGTTATGACCTTGAAAAAACAGCACTCTTCTGCTGCTGCTCATTAGTGAATAAGAATCAAACCCTCCTGAAACCTGCTTCAACCACCCCTTTTACACAAAGGCCATATATTCTCTGACTTAAAATCTGAATTGGACATAAGGCCAGTACACTGCATCCTACTAAACAGGGGACAAATAGATTGCCAGAATTTTGGCTTGGCTGTCGGAGCAACTGAAGGGCACTACAGCTCATTTACAGTAGCAGTACTGGACAGAGGGGAACAAAACTGCTGCTAACATGCTTAAAATGAGTCATTTCCTATTGTAAAATGAATGCTTGTTCTTTAGGAGAGAAGAACCATTATGAAAAATAATAGATTCTTTCTGTTCCTGCACAGAACTGGTAACAGCAAGGTGTGCAGATGGGAGTGATTTAGTTTGGTCAGTACATCTGGAGCCTGTAGCCGCTAAAATCTTGCAGTCTGAAAGACAGCATGTGCCTGAATCCATGCTAATGCATGGATTGTGGAGAAGTTGATTATATATTTCTGGATCCCACTAGACAGAGTGCAGATGCTAACTTTGGATTTCTTCTTCCACGTCAGTAGGGAACAACACTGTCAGGGCTGTAATGATAATGAGGTGCCATATTTGGGAGGCTCAGCAGACTATGAAGTGCACAACCTTCCATGCCAGGCTGCTGAAATGGATTGAAAGGAAAAACTCCAAAGTACATTTTTTTCTTGAAATGACAACGACACAAAAGAGAGAGCACAGCCAGTTTTCACGGTAGGTGGGTAATGCAGAGCCCCAAGTTGTTAAAAAGTCAAAACATTCAGAAGCACTAGGCAGTCTAATATCCTGCTGTTCTTCATCCACCCCCTTACTTAGTTCTCTTCTCCTCATCCTCTTTCTTGTCCCTTCTGTAAAATGGGGGTGAATCAGCAGAAACAAGCCAGCAGAAGGCCTTTAACCACACACATCACAATTCAGTGTCAGCAAACAAACAACACAGAGGTGTCCTGATGGGGTGTGTGCTCTGCTTTCACATGCCAAGGGCAAAGCAATCCCTGTCCACAAAAGCTTCCACCTTCTCTTTCAGTTGGTCCTTTTGAGCCTATGATCTCTTTTTACATTATCTTTGAGACACCAGAAAAGGAAAAAAAGCCAAAATTAACTCTGTGAGCACAGGAGGCTGAACACACAAATCAGTTTTCATTTTGCAGAATATGGATATGTACTTACAGATACTAAAACCCAATGTCTGAAGTGGCCTTGGTGCTGGTTTTGGGGTGACTTCATGGGAGAAGATGGTATTGGGTTGCCCCTCAGGACTCCAGAGTGGTTGTGCAGAGAGAATGAAGTGCAGGCAGCCAAGCAGGACCAGAATTAGCCGTACAGAAGATGACCAAAAAGAACTTTATCCCTTTATCCATAGAAGAAAAGAGAAGCTTGCCTGTTGTAACACTGAAATTCTTCCCTTTTACTGCCTGAAACAGAGTCCCTGCAATGTACAGTCATTAATCCTCTCCATCTTTTCCATCATATGGAGCATTGCCTGCACAGACAGGTGCTCTAGAGGTTGCTTTTGGTCTCCAGACAAATCACTTGTCAGTCAGTTACATCAGACTAGGATATTCCTCTCATATTTGTGCACTCCAAGGGAGTTTTCTTCAATGTCCTGACTAGCAAATTGAAGAGTGATATATCTAGTGGGGATGCAGTATATTCTCTGTGGGGGAATAAAGCCAAACTGCAATGGTTTTACAAAGTCTGTAATTTCCTGCATACTGTGTAAAATTGGTGTAGTCTCTGAGAAAGCTTGGCCATGAGGTTTGCAAGCATGAGCTCCTATTGCATTACCTCATGCTGTAGGAAGAAATAAAGACTGGTTTATTTTAGCAAAACCACAATCAAAGGTAAAATCTTCTTAATTATTCATGCTCAGTAAAGAATTCATGGCAGTGCCCTTATGAAATCACATCCTCTCTCCATCCCAGTCATCCCATGAAACACCTTTGGCACTTGCCTCAGTACTTTGGCATTTGGTATCAAAAGGGTAGAATGGTTTTGTCACCCTGGAGCTAGAGTTACTCAGCTTGAGACCCCTTATACTACACTGACAGCCCACATTTAGAAGCCACAGACACCTGCCAAATGAGACACCCAAATTGCCTTGAAAGTCTCTGTTTGTCCAGATATGTTGCATGAATAACCAAATGCCTTTTATGATTTCTGCATAATTTTGCGGATCAGTTTTTCTGTTCTCAGCACCAGTTGCCATTAGAAAGCTGTATTGCTCTAGTAGCAAGATGCAAGGCTAGACTTTAAGAAATGCATTTTAGACATATTTGTCCTTGTTTGGGTACCTCTAAATAAGGCTCTGGAGTGGCAGGAGGAATGTCTGAGATTCATTAGAGACTTTCTGCTCTATAGGCCCATCTCAGGAAAGGTGGACAAGGAGGGTGAACCAGATTCCTGTCACATTTACACACGTGTGGCCCCAGTGAGCCCAAACCAGCTCTCTGCACATCCTAGCCCAGTGTTCCTTCTGGGTCATTCTCATAATGCAGAAATAGCCCTATTTTATACAGACTACTCCAGAGAAACTCCAGTGGTTTAGGAAAGCCAAAAGCAGCACAGTGTCATTACACCTTTTTGCCAGACAAGCTGCTGCACTCCAGCCTCGGTGGCTGGCAAGGCTCAAAGGGACTATCAGCCATTGGCATCTCCATGCCATTACTGTGTCTGTGCCCTCCAACACTGAGGAAGTTCTTGTGCTGGATTAAAATCCTTCTTTGGCCTCTGTGACCCACTGATGGCTAATGCCAGCTGCAGAGCTGAGTACCTTGTTCACTGCATCCTTCCTCAGGGCCATCTCAGCTAATAAATGCTGTCAGTGAGAAAAATGTCCCCAGAGGCCAGATTTTATTGTCAGAATCTGGCCTCTGGCACTGGCTGTCTCATTCACTTGTGACTTGTAAGTGCAAGGCCGTGCTGTGTTTTCCCTGGCAGTAACTAACCCAGGCTCCTGCACACAGGAGGGACTTTGGGTTGTCCTGGGCGGGAGCTTGGGCATCCTCTACCTCCAGGTTCCCTTTCACCTTCAGAATTGGCATAGTCTGCCCATGCACATGGGATTTTCTAAGCATAAGCCATACAAGGGCCTTCCTACAAGATGTGAAATCTCCTCCAGTAGCAATCCTGCATCTGTGTATGCCATAGTTTTATGATGCTCTCTTTTTTTTTTTTTTTTTCTTTTTTTTTGCATATATCCTCTCCATTCCCTGGGAGATGATGCAGGCACTAGCAGAAGTAGCTGACAGCTCTTCCCTTGTGGGGGTGCCTTGCTGCGTGCTGTTTGACAGTGCTCAGACAGCTGAACAACAAATAACTCCATTTATTTTCAAAAATCAATCCTCACAGGAACTCCCCAGGTAGACAAAACTTGTATTGCACTAATTATATTCTATGAAGTATCCCTTTATGCTTCACAACAGTTTAAGGAAGGAACTCAGGATATGATAATAAAAGAGGAACAAACTGAAGCACTGTTCAGTCTGTCCCCATCTGCTCTAGTGCTGCATTTGATCTATATTGGTTGTAAGAGGAAAATGTGGACCTACCCTTTCTTCTTTAATGGCAAACAGCATCCAGAGATCATTTAAAAAGATCACATAACCAGTTATAGCCAACATAAGTAATTATAAATGTTAAGTGATAATTAATTATAAGTAATAATAATAATGTAAGTAATTAGGATGTATTTACATTGCCACAGTATTCTGGTTGTTTTTTGGGGTTTTTTTAATAGCTTCTGTTATGTAGCACCTTTGTCAGAAATCACCCATTGTCATCAGCTTCTCCAGAGAGCTCCCACACAAAATAAGGGCTGAATGCCATCCTCATTTCCAGTCTGGTAACTATTGGTGAGCAGCTGTGTTAGGAACCATGGTCAGATCTGCTTGCTGGACACAGTACCTGTTTACATTTGAATATTGCCTCCTAGCTTAGAGGAAATCATCTATTCCCATCAAGCCAGAACATCCCTTTTTCTCACTGCTTATTTTTAGCATATTGTACTAACATTCTCAGAGTTCTTAAATCTGAGAAGGTGTTACTAACATTTTTTCTGAGGCAACTTAAAATTTCCCATTTGCAAGCTATCTCTCTGTGCCAGTCAGATGACTATTGCTAAACCTGCAGAGAAGTTTCACACATTACACAATAATTTGTGGTGATCCTAGCAACAACTGTGCTGGGTAAAAGGTGTCCATTATATTCCATGACCTAATGTTTATCACGCTCAGTGAGCAACACTTGTGTCTACTTTATTTAGGTAGTTTATAAAGCTGAACTGCTGAACCACAGAAGCAGCCTTGTTCCCAATGCAGGGAGCTGCTACTTGTGTTTTAAAGGCCATTTGACTGCACAGGCTGCTGTGTACATGCAAAGTGCTCTCAATTAAAAAAAAAAAAAAAAAAGAAAAAGCAAAAAAGCCACAAATAAAGCCCAGAACTATACCTATTTCTTCTTTAGACAGATACAATTGCTCCTGCTTAAGCTCACATGCAGTGAAAATAGTCACTGAAAGGAGCTCTTCAAATCCCCTACAAAGGCTGTTGTTAGACACTATTTGAGTGATGACTGAAATCCATGAAATGAGAAGCTGGGGGCAAAACTGTGCCCTTAGGGCACAGGCACTGCTTTGACACACAGACGACTGGCCAGGCTCTGCAGCCAAGACAGCACAGCATTGGTATAGGAAGTAAACCCAAATCCATACAGGAACCAAAGTTAGTCCTAAAGGAAGATCCTTTTCAGACACAAAGGACCTCCAATGATGTGAATTTTGGTGCTGCACTTTGTACCCAGAAGCTGATAAAGTTAGAAGAGATGTCAAAGGAAGGATGTAAGTGTCCTGTGATGAAGCTAGGCTGAGATAGAAGGTTGCCTTGTTTTGCGCGGAACAAAGGTGTTTGGGTATCAGAGACCTTTGGATGCTGTGTCTCAAATGTCTCATGTCCTCATGCCTGGAGGTAAAGAATCGAGACTGCCATTTTTTACTGTTGTTTCTAATCATCTGCCAGCAGCACCTCAAGGCTTCAGCCATCTAGTCCCCAATCAAGCCCTGGTTCTCAAGCAGATATTTATAAATTCAGAATACTGCACTGCAGCAAGCGACACTAGCATAAATTCACATCTGTCATCCTCTAATCAGCTCCCAGCACAGTGATCAATCTCTTTCAAATTCAAATTATCTTAACCACTTAGTATCTAGAAAATACACTTCAAGAAATGGGCAGTGTACCATCCAGGACAATCTAGAGGTACTGACCTCTCCAACAGATGTGTGTAGTTCCACTTACATTACAGCAGAGACACATTTTTATATATCCATCATTATCTGCTGCCATAGTTCTCATCAAAGACTACCATGATAGTGCAAGAATTAGTGTCAGCAAGGTTAGAATATGGTAACAAATACTCTTTTATCACCTTTCAGCCCCAGTGGGTAATTTTTGGCCACGGGAGAGCAGGACACTGAGAAGACACTCAGGAGTTACTGAGAGACTGGCACAAGGACACGGTCACACAGAGTGGTGTGCCCACCCACTTCCCATTTTACTGAGCTTCAGATGCTGTTTGAGGACACACCAAGGACCAACCACAATGGCTAGGAAATGGATGAAGGACTGAGGCATCCAAAGCTCATCTATACTTTCCCTAAACAGTGTGCAGCAGGGAAAATACAGACCCTGTGCTAAGACACTGGCATACTGGAAACTTTCTGCTACACCCCAGTATGTATCTATTTTCACAAAGTAAATGGTATATTTCATATCATCCAGCAAGAAAAGAGCTCTAATATGATCCCAGGGAAAGCGTTTCCAATACAAGATACAGTAACCCTTGCAGAAAAAATTGGGTAGAGTTCGTGTGTACTTTGTCAGATCAGTTTTCTAATCTGGCTCACTAAGCAAGGCTCACTGGCCTTAGATAAATAACTTGCATTTAGCACACACAGTTACTGCTGTGGCTGGGAACCCTGAGAGATGCAGGGGCAAAGGGTGAAAGGGACTGCTCATAAATCTACTACAGCAAAACAGAGTGGGGTTAAAACCAAGCAGCAGGACCCCAGCAGTAGATAGAAAGGGTGAGGAGCAGGGCTGCTGTACCTGAACACAGCATGGCTTCAGCATCCCTGCAGGAGCTACTCTGACAGTCAGGCCAGAGTTACCAACAGGGACCACTGCCTTCAGACATCCCCCTTGCTGCTCACTGGATCCAGCTACTGCTACTGGAATGAGTCAAATACAGAGGATTTAAAGAGAAGATGCACCCCATGGGTCACATCCAATATCTGTGAAGCTGAGCCAGTCAGCCTGGCTGGCCAAAACCAGCAGTGGCTGCAGAGCCATGATAAACACTCCAGCTCTAGGGTTTCCTTGACAGTACATCATTCACTGCATCTCCAGGGCTCATCAGCAGGCACAGCAGACACATTTCTAAGCAAGTAAGTGAAAAATGACACAGCAGTTCTGGCTGTATCACCTCTTGTCTCCCACTGAGCTGAAATCGATGCAGTTTCATTCACATTAATGGAGGACAGAATGGGGAAAATTCCCCTGTAGGCAATTTGAGAAGACAGTACCATTGGAAAGATCCATGCTGCTTCTGGTTTTTTGTTTTTTTTTTTGGTTTTTTTTTTTTTTTTTTTTTCTAATATAAGGAAATACTTGATTGTCATGTTTGGTTTAGTTTTTTTTTCCCAAGATGCAAAATTAATACATTCAGTTAAAATAGGTGAGGGCTGTTAGTCAGGATCATTCACTCTGCTGCAGTTTATTTCCCTGGTGGCAGAAATCTGCTCCCAGTCAGCAGGCTTTGAAGACATTCAAGGAAGAAGTTTTTTCAGTGCCAAGTAAAACAGTTTTTAAAAAACCAAGCATTTTCAGTTGTAGGATGTGTCCCAGGTTGTCATTACCTTTATGTTACCAACTTCCTTTTTCTCTGATTTAAAGGAATGTTTACAATTGTTGTTGATTTGTTTTGGGAAATCCATCAAAGCTGGCAGAAATGTTTGAAGCACTGAATGCACCAAAGAGATGATTTACAGAACACTTAGGAAAGTATTAACTACGAACATTAGGCAGCCACATTAAACCAGATCTCTGATTTTTAAGCACTTCTTCAGGTATTCTAGACAAGTGATACCAGCCCTGATGGGAACAATCTTGTCCTTCTCATTCTAGCCAAACTGATAGTAGGAATAATAGGAATTTTTTTTTCCTATTCAAGACTACACAGTAAGTTCTAGCAAACAAGAGGAAGTAGGTAAAATTTGGCTACACCTTAGTGCTCCAGCAAATTTCTCAAGTACTACAAGGGCTGTTTATATTCACTACCCTTCTCATTCATCCCTTGTTACGAAAAAGTGAAAAAAGTAAGGTGGGAAATAAGAGTAAGTGTATGTGCGAGCTTTTTTTCTCCTGCTACCACTCCCTTTGTGTGCTCAGACAGGAGTCCCAGCTTTCCCTGCTCAGGGGGTGGATTCCACAGCTGAGAGCAGGGCCACACACAGCTTCTCTGAGGGACTGGTCTGGGGCATTTTCCTTTGGGTTTCTTGAACTTCAATAAGGTGGTCATGTTGCCAAGTGCTTGAAGAACTCCAAGCAAGTCCTCAGAAAAGCTAATGTTACATCTTAACAGCCTGACTCTGTGTTTCTTTCTCTACAGCAAACATCTTGACAGTCATCATCCTCTCACAACTTGTGGCTCGCAGGCAGAAGTCCTCCTATAATTACCTTCTAGCTCTAGCTGCTGCTGACATCCTGGTTCTATTCTTCATTGTCTTTGTTGACTTCCTCATGGAAGACTTCATCTTAAACAAACAGATGCCTCAGGTACTGGACAAAGTAATTGAGGTCTTGGAATTTTCTTCCATCCACACATCGATTTGGATTACGGTCCCATTAACCATCGACAGGTACATCGCTGTGTGCCACCCCCTCAAGTACCACACGGTCTCCTACCCTGCGCGTACTCGCAAAGTCATTGTCAGTGTCTACATCACCTGTTTTTTGACCAGCATCCCCTACTACTGGTGGCCCAACATTTGGATTGAAGACTACATCAGCACGTCCATGCACCACGTCCTCATCTGGGTCCACTGCTTCACTGTGTACTTAGTGCCCTGTTCCATCTTCTTCATCCTGAATTCCATCATTGTGTACAAGCTGCGGCAAAAGAGCAATTTCCGCCTGCGAGGATACTCCACAGGGAAAACAACAGCCATTTTGTTTACTATAACTTCTATTTTTGCCATACTGTGGGCACCAAGAATAATCATGATACTGTATCACCTCTATGTGTCTCCTATAAACAACAGCTGGGTGGTCCATATTGTGTCGGACATCGCCAATATGCTGGCACTGTTGAACACTGCAATTAATTTCTTCCTCTACTGTTTTATTAGCAAAAGATTTCGCACAATGGCAGCTGCCACCTTGAAAGCCTTCTTTAAGTGTCAGAAGCAACCTGTGCAATTCTATACAAACCATAACTTTTCCATAACAAGCAGCCCTTGGATTTCCCCAGCCAACTCTCACTGCATCAAAATGCTTGTTTACCAGTATGATAAGAATGGAAAGCCTATAAAAATATCACCATGAAAAGGCCAATAGTTAGAGTTTCCAGGTGCAAGTTCTTTAAAGTGGCTACATCTTCAGGATGTAATTTTCTGAAATGGCTGTTTTGAAGAGAGGTCATTTGATTTCCTTTCCCTGGGTGGCCAGGAGCAGATCAGACTGTCGGAAGGAAAAAGGAGCACTTGATTTTAGGAGCAAAAGTGAGAAGGCAAACACCTCCATCTCTTATATAGCATTTTGAATATGCTTCAGAGTTCAAGTCTTAGTGTTCAGTCACACTCAAACGTTTTGCATCCCAACACCAGTGCAATCCAAAGTCATCAGAAGGGCGAAGCCACAGCAGTGTTTAATTACAACCTTTTAAAACACAACAAAACCTTACTTGACCATCAGTTTGCTATCAAGAAAGTAAATGGATGCTTTTGTGTACCGTGGAAGGTACCATTTCTGGAGCATGCACTTGCCAAAAATTATGTGTTGATTCTGGCATGGAATGCCACCACACACAGTTGTGCTGTCAAGACCTCCTTGCAGGAGGCAGCCTGTGAGACATGAATGGTGACAAGCCTGGTTTTGGCTCATTTGAACAAGGCTCAAGGACTGATACAGTACCTGTTGCAGCCTTGGCATGGAAAGCAATCCTGCAAGCTGCAAATATTTTCATGTTTTAAGTTGTTACTTAAGAATGTGACTGAGACAGGGGAGCTCAAGGGAGGGAGGGATGTTTCTAGAGCCAAGAACAAAAGCAGCATTTTTCCCCAACGATTTCAGTCATGGTGTCTAAGGACTTTCAAGAGTGAAACCAAGTCCTGCCTAAAGCAGGGCTCTCATTGAAGCTGCTCCCGTAAGCAGTGATCAGAGCCTTCAAGTTCCTTCTTAATCAATACAGATTCTCAGTTATCCCCCATGTTCAGCCTTTAGGGATATAAACCTCAACTTAAGATATTCTCCTGATGGATGACACCATCCTATTGCAGATTTGCCATTTAGTTTTAAAAATAAAGACAAAAAACCCAAACCAAAACAAAAACAAACGAACAAAAAACTGTGAAAGAAATTCATTAAATACCCAACAGCAGTAAAAACATTTAAGCCTTAGTTTAAGCTGATCTAAGTATTTTGCTTTTTTGAAGGAGACTAGCTTCTCTTCCTCCACATTCAAAACCCAGCATCTCATCAATGCTGAGTGTAGAAAATAAGACATTTACAGGAAGGCTGCAAATGCATTTCTTTTAATTTATTTCCCTTTCAGATGAAAGGGAAAATTACATGCCATTGTGCCATGTAACCTCTTGGAGCCACATGCTGCAACCTCTTTATTCTACATTGGGCACTTACTAGACCCTCAGGAGCTGCAGGTCAGTGGTAGCTTGGTGCTGACACTGTTTGTGCCTGTGCCCATCTCCAGTGTCAGCAGGGAGCTCGTGGTACATCAGAAACTAACACAGAGAGGTCCTCTGAGGAGGGGTCCAGTCAGTCCCGTGACAGTGGGATAAGAGGGCTGAAAACATCTGTCTAAAACACACAGATGGCTCAGCTTTGGTGCAAATCCTCTAAGAAATGTCAAGTGATGTCCTGCTGAGGATGAGAGCCTGGTTTCCTTCTGCCACAATGGTCATGTTTGGCACAATGCCTGGTACCCACATCTTGCAAGAGCCAACCCCACCAAACCCCAGCTCACCTCCCCCAAAAGGGAATGGCAGCACAGAGCACATGCCATGAAAGCCAGGCCCTGGGCACAGACATGGAGGGGTGCTCTCAAGAGAGATCCGGGCTCACTCAGGAGGAGAGAGGGGATGCCCAGGGCCCTCCCAGTGGCAGAACTGCTCAGCAATTCTCTGCAAGGTGCTGAGGCACCCCAGGGACCACATCCACCCAGGCCAGAGCACGGAGAGGGGCACATCTGGGGGAATCGGGGGCTGAGAGCAAAAGCTGACACTTTCTACCCTCACCCACCAAAGGGATGGCATCCATTTAAATGTGCCCAAAGAGAAATGAGAAGTGTCATTCACAGTCTGTTGGCTGTTCATCCTTATTATCTTAAAGCTTCACTATTGCAATAATAAAGTGTAAAAGGGATGCTCAGTCTTACTGTATTTGTCATGATAAGGTTAAAATTATTGCTCCCCTTATAGTATTTTACCGAAAATCAGTTCTGTGGCCATCCTCCCTGTCCCTCTCTAAGAAACCTCCCTCTGGTCTTTGTCAGTTGGTAGTAACCAAAGTTATCTTGTGGAAAAGGTACTGTATGTTTCATTTTGGAAAAACACTGTATTTATAACTTATTTTTATTCTACATTTGTTATGAGGAATGCTTGTCTGAGTAAAATGTGAATAAGTCCGAAGTGCAATATCTATATAGATAAGTGGTTCATTTTTGAGAATGTATCTATTGAAAAAATACCTATTTATACAAGAAATTCACTATTCTACTTAATATAATAGTAACCTTAAAGAAAATAGTGAATGCTTAGGGCTTTTATTTATTAAAAAAAAGTCAATTTAGTGCATGGCATATGCTGCCATTCACATGCTGTGACTTATTAAATTTTATAACAATGTTTATCCTGCAAACTATCAGTGTCATCTAATTTTTTCTGTCCTGATAATGTATTTTTGTAAATTACCATATTTGAAAACAAAAATCTTTCTGCATATTTTTTCCCTATGAAAAATAATTCATTAAATTCTCATAACTTATTTTGAAAAACTCACAATAATTTTCCATATCCTTTTAGAAATGACAGGGTGCAATTTTCATGTACAGTGGATTGATCAGTTCACTTCTGATAATTTAGGGCTTTAAAAGCTTGCTTCCAAAGCCCTTTTGAAGTCAAAGGGAAGGTTGCTAGTGGGTTTTGTGGGGTTTTTTTTCCGATCCCCATTATTTTAGGAGGGCATTGGATCAAGCTGTATCTTGTAAGCAGACATTCACAGCCTTCGTAGAGTCCAGTTTGGATAATAAAGCCTTGACTTTTTAGTCTGCCATATGGGAACTGCTGTTGATAATATTTGCCTTATTTTTGGTTGTGTGAAGCATCTTGCAATGACTGTTGCTAACTAGCCATTGTCTTTCTGTGTTATTTGTACCTCCTAATTTTCCAATAGTAAAAACTTAACAAAGCACGTATAGTATCATTATTTAAGGAAAAAGTATTCTGGAGACAAAACCATCTTTGTTGTGGAGATGGTCTTTTGTACTCTAATTTATATTTCAAATATCAACAATTAGAAAAAATAAGCTGTGAATGGACAGTTTTACAATTACTTATAGGTATACGTTCTTGAAGACCACAGCTAGGAACAAAATACTTTTTAGATAAGTTGCTGGTACATAAAATTATGGGACCTATCACCTATTTAAATTGTGAATATTGATATTTTCATAAGTGGATAATATATTGTGTTTGACAAGCTTGTTTGTATTATAATAAATTATGGTGCATAACTTATTACTGTGTTTGGAGCTATTGTTTGATTTATGGATTCTTATGATATACTTTAGTTTATAGATACTTATGATACACTACAAATAAGAGACAGAAAGTGGATTCTGAACCTCAGGAGACTGCTCATGGAAGAAGCCCAACATTTCTCGAAATGAAAATTACTAACACTGCAGGCAAATGTAAAACTGTCTGGGATCAAGTTTCTAATTTCTCTGGAGAAATAAAAGGACATGAAAAGGACAAAAAATACTAAAACTAAGCAGAAACTAGAGAAGAATCTAACCAGAAAAGTCCGGTGTCTTAGAGATCAAACATGGTAGGGTTAAGCATACAGAGAGGAGAGGACCATGCAGGCAATGCCCAACCTGCTTGTCAGATTTCCCTGCTGTAAAAGGCTTGGGAACAGGTTTTAAAATACAGCTTCAAAGAGACAAATGAGGGGAAAGGGGCAGTGAAGAAAGGGGCAATGTCAGACTTGATGAAGCTTATCAGAGTTGTTCCTTAAGGAAGGAGCCTGGGGTCTGCCTGTCTTGATACTTTCATTAACAGCTGTGGCATGAGAAGTACTGTTGAACCTGTACTGTTGTACCTGTACTGTTGTTACCTGTACCTGTTGAAGTGTACAGGTAATAAAAATGGAATTATACTGCTGGCAGAGGACTGAAGGACAGGTATTTCATGTAAGAATCATGACCTTGCACATTGCAGTGATAAAAATGGGATGAATTCAATAGTAATAAACACAAGTTTCTCCACTTGCCTGCTTGTAATACATTTGCTAAAAAACCTCAGCAGTCAGAAACAACCAAGAACCCTGTCATGCCAGCTGGGCTTGAATGACAATGAGTCACCAACAGAAAGCAGCTGAGAAAAATCCCAGAATGTAATCACAGACACTTCTAACGATACAGCACAGTATTAATTGAATTTTATAAGTCTTCATGTGCTATATGTATATGTATATAAAGGTATAAATAGCAGAACAGAAAAACTTGATGAAACTCAGCTGGAACAAAAATAAGCAGTTATGAATTTTCCTCAGGTGAATTTGTCCTGGAAGGTAGAAGACACTCTAACTGCCAAAGCAGGGAGGCTCAGCAAAAGACTTGCTAGCAGCTCAGATCTCCGCACTGGTTTTAAATGGAGCCTGATGGGTTCACGCACAGAATTATGAGATGAAGCAGGTGGCAAAACTCATTGGGACCATGGTTCCTTGGAGCTGGCAGGTCCCTAACTGAGCTCAAAGGACAGCAGAGGTGTCCATTCATCCCATCTCATACCGAGAGGTAGCATGAGAACCACGAGGGCCAGCAGCTACTCAGAGCAATTCCTGCACCACTCCAACACCCTCCCACTGAACTCGCACCAGCTTCTGCCTCAGCTTTCAGTTCCTTAAACACCTTTTCAGGCCCACCAAGAAGAGTAGAATTTTAAAAAGCAGCCTCATATAGTTCTGAACAATTAAATAATAACCCCACTCTTAGCAGGCTGGGGCTGGATTTGCAGGATCTGCATTTCTGGCAGCGTGCAATTAATTCCTGGGAGTTGCCAGACACACCAAGGGGGTTGAAAGGTTCCATCCTTTTGTAATAAATAGGCATATAAAAAAAAAAAAATCACTATTAGCTTCCTACAGGGAACCACATACACATAAATAGTTATTACAATTACAAAATAGTATCAAAAAATATCAGGCTGATGTTTTCCTGCCTTACTAACAGGCTAGAAATGATGCTCCACCTCTTCCTGCACCTTCTAGCAAACTAAATGGACAAGATGAACTGCAGGCAAAAGTATGATATTAAATATTACAGTTTTACAGATTAATTTGCTGCAATAGAATGTACTGAAGACCTTCAGCTGAGCATGGCTCAGCATTGGCTCATGCTGTACAGCAGCATAATGAAACAGCCTGAGGATTTTGCAGGGACATGTGATATCCAGGCAGAGCCTTGTGCTCCAGCAGGTCTATCAGGAGCAGGTTAGCCTTGGAAATGGGTCTTGGAAAAGACAATAATGTGGAACAGAAAGAGGCACACTGATGCTGTCCCTGTCACAGCAAGGAGAGAGACCCTGGGATGGGTTCTGCTGCTGGAACCTGGCTCCAAATGGGGCAGTGACCCCCAGGCATGGGCCCCCTTCCAGTGTCACAGCACAGTGAGGCAGCCCAAGAACTGGATAAGTGCCCAGGCCCCTTGCTTTCCCTGTAGATCTGCCTTGCAGGTGGGATTCCCCTCATGACATGAAGACGTCATATAGAAAGTCCCCACCAGCCACTCATCCCAGCCAGCAGAGAGAAATTCAACTGAAAATGCCCAAAGTGCAGCAGAGGGGACACATGCCATGGTCCCAAGTCATACATCATACAAATGAGGACAATGAGCCCTGCCGCCACCAGCCACCCTGCCCACTTGGAAAAGGGTGAAGAATTTAAACAGTCAAGACATTTCCCTCCTGGATTTTGTAATGGAGTTTGCAGCCCAGCCTCAGGACAACCAAAGTTTCCAACAACAGGATTGGAGATGTTCAGCCTTGCAAATTAAGTATCACGATGAGCCTGGTGATGCGCAGTGGCTTCCAGCAGTACCTTCCTAGTCATTTCTCACAGTCATCTTTGTGAATTTAACTGATTCTGTTGGACTGAGCTCCCACAGTTTCTCTCCTGCAGGTACAAACCATCAGCATCACTACATTTCTAGAACAAAAGTCTGAGTAAAAGACCACATCTGAGATGTCATGTTCAGGAGGAAATCAATCTGCCTATGACAAATGCACATCTCAGGTATTGGGCTAAAATCACAAGGAGCTGCAGCCAAACAAAATTGTGCATTTTAGCAAAGATTGCTTAAAAGGGTCTTTAGCAGAGATCCATTTACCTGATTTTCTTCTGTGTTTTGGTTTTGTTTTTTTTAAGTCTCCCCTCTCCCCCATATCCTTTAATGAAGAAAACTACATATTGTGGAGTTTTTCCTCCTTTTTCTTTCTTTTATCTACTTATGAGTTTCAGGAAAAGCAACCTAATTGAACAGTGGACAGTTTTAAGGAAGGGATAACTGTGCCCAGTAACAGAGGACCAGAGGAATCATTTACATTACCTTTTCTTTTAAGCTTTACTGCTGGGGCCAGTTTAGACAAAAAAACCCCAACCCCCTGTCTCTTGCTGTGCATCCTAAACAGGTCAGATGATATCAGATAATTGTGTGTGTTTGTGTGTGTTTGAGACAAGAAGTTCATGTTGGTGATGTTGAACCATGAGGTGCAACATGCCCCAGCTCCTCCAGGTGCTTCTCCTCTCTCTGAGCTCTCATCCCAGCTCCAGGCTCAAAAATGCCCTCGTATCCTCCCCCTGCCACCCGCACAGCCCAGTACCCCGACTCACTCCCCCTTTGCCTTCTCACCCTGCCCCCTGCTCACAGACAGGCAGGGCTGCAGGGCTTCTCCACACCCTGTCCCTTTGTCTAGCCACTGCCTGGCAGGGACACTGTGCAGGTTTGCTGCATGGCAAGTTTGCATGGAGGGAGTTTGGGGAGGTGCTGCTATAAGCAACCAGTTATCCCTAGACTAGAGAGCATTATACAGAGCCCAGGGGTGCAAAAGCCAAGACCAGAAGATGCTACTATTCTGATTTTAAACTGTGGATGTCAAATGAATCATATTGTCTACATCTCCTCAACCTGATCACTTTAAAACAGCATCTGTTATTTATCACCAGTATTAATAGAGGTTGTGTAGGGAAAAAATCAGCTGAAAGCTGCTTTATAGATTAAAGCTGCTTTAGAAACTCAGATTAGAAAAGCACAAACTAAGTAAAGAGATCCAGGTACTATCCTGATACTTAAAAACATTTGAAAGGAGTCCCCCTCAGTTCTAAGACAGCTCCAAGTGGACCAGAGGAGCACTCTCCCCCTTCAAAGCTCCACACCCCACTGATGAGGACAACAAGCAGCCCTGTGTGCACTGTTGGGGTGTAATGTGCCCTACTGTGACAAAAAGTACCTCCAATCTGGCTGAGCCAACCCACAGGCACAACTGCAAGTCATCCAAACCATCTTTTGAAGCTGCAGCCCAGAGGATCTCCAGCAGGCATCTGGCCACAGCTGGCTGCTTAATCAGCTGCCTGCAGGAAGAGCCACATGCATAATAAACCAATTTTCATTTAAACCAATCTTGCAGCGGTGTGACCTTTTCCAGGAGTGCGTTTGGGTAAACTCCAGCAATCAACAGCACTAAAGCTCAGCAGCTGCGTGTGGGGAGGCTCCGACAATTCAGCCCTGGCAGCCCAGCCCGGGGTGCAGCAAGGAGGAGAACGGCACACGGTGTTTGTGTCTGAGCACAGGGGGGAGCAGCACTCGGGGGTGGGGGAAGATAAGGCTACACATCTGCAGGCTGGCTGGAGAGGCTGCTTAACATTCAAAGCCACCACAAGGAATGTGAGCTACTGCAGCAGTGACTCAGAGGGGAGAATGAGCAGGGAAGGGAGGAAATTTGCAGCTTAATTAAAGTACTCAGAATTATCAAAGTGGGGAAAACAGAGGAGCAGCACAGGGGAATCCGGGGCAGAGGGCAGTGGCTGTCACCTCACACAGGAGCACATTAGTGTAAATAAAAGGAATCCAAATCAAGAACACCAGTAGGGAATCCAGGAAACACCAGGACAAGGGTTGGGCCACTACAGAGTCCTAGAATCATTTAGGCTGGAAAAGACCCTTAATCTCCTGGAGTCCAGCCACAGTACAAAGCAGCAGAAAGCAGACAGTTCCTCTGATCACCACCTGGGACGGGTTGCATGAGGTCCCTGCAGAGACTATGGGTGCTGCAGACCACACAGGAGGACCTGTCCTTCAAGACCTGCCCCCATAACCCTCAGTCTTGTCTTAATTAGCAACAGAGTGAGTAAGACAACAGCACTGTGGATGAAAGTGCTGCATCTAAGTCAGATTGGTTTTGAGTGGCAACATTTTGACAGCAGGGAGGACACTCCTGCAATTGCAGTCTCCCCCGACCCATCCCTAAGCAGAGGGGCTGCCCCTGCAGGATATTGCCTCATGAGAAGAGCACATTAATTTTCAGGCTCTATAAAATCACAGACACTAATAGAACCCCACACTTGTTTAGTAACCAACCCACATCTGACAGCCTTACCAGTTACTGCATTGCAACCATCAGACACACTGCAAGGTTCCCCTAAACACCAGATGCAACCACAATCCAGCAAAAGGCAATGGGCAGAGGTGACAATCTATCAGTGCTGCTAAAGTACATTAAACAAAACCAAACCATTCTCCACTCAGGCCTCTCTGCACTAGTTATCCTCTTACATCCCCATAAAGCAACAAGGCAATATCTTCGTGGGGTTTTTAACAGCTGTGTTTGTCATCATTTTCCCCCACTCCATTAAAATCTTGGGGAGATGTATAAGGACAAGTGATCCTCTGTGGTGAGTCATCCCTGGCCTTGCCCATTTGGAGAGGTATTTGATTGATATCAGGGTGAGAAAGCCCCAGACAGCAGACCATGCTGCTGTACCAGCATTCCCACTGTGCCCCTTCAGCAATGCAGGACTCACCTGCAGAGACCCAGATCAGATTGATGAGCATCAAGAAATTGCAAGGGCTCTGCTCCCATTGAAGCTGGGGTTAAATTCCAATAGAGAGCTGAGTAAAGATATAGCTCAAGCAGCTCCATGTGGTTTTGGAACCAGTTTTAAAAGATTTAAATGTTTCAGGAGATGAAAGTATTGACTACTAAATGGAGTCAACAAAACTCATCCTCATGCTCACAAGAGACTGAGCATTTAAAATCTACATTGCACACATTTTCTAGTGATTTTCTGGAAAACAAACGATTACATTACAAGTTAAAAGACTTTGCTGTACTTTTTTTTGTTTAGTTTTCTAAAAGACAAAACTCAGGCTAGTTTTGATCATAGAGTGTTCCTGTCTCCAGAAGGCCATCAGACATCCCATGGCCATGCTGGGACCACAGCATGTTCCCTCCTCATCCATTTCTCTAATGATCACTGGGTCACAAAGAGGAACACTGACACCTTTCTTTTTAGTCAGTAGTTTATGGCAGTCAGTATAAGACAGGGAAAATCCAGCTTTTGAATTCTTACAGGTGTTCTGACCTTGTCCTTCAGAGCAGGTTTTTACACCCAGAGCCCCCACCTTCTGGCACAGAAGGAGCCACACCAGCCTTCTGCAGCAAACACTCCACATGGCTCCAGTGGGCCCTGAGAGCTTGGCAGCCTCTGGCACAACTCTCGCATTATGGGGAAGCAGGTGGAGAAATGAATGTTGCTGTGGGTTCTCAGACTGGTATATACCAGCCTCTTGGTGGGTAGGAGTACCATCACCCCCACCTCGCCTCCTGGCAAAGCCATTTCCTGCACCTGCAAAGCCCCATCTCCTCAGGCAGCACTAGCATGTACCCAGTGGCCACAGGATGCTCATTGGTAAGGTCTGAGACACAGCTCAGACACACAGGGACTCAGAAACGTGAGCTGCTTATGTCCGGTGAGCTCCCAGATAAGCACTGGCTGATCACAATAAATGATATTTCAGAAGCAGCTTATCTGGATAAGCTTTTAAATCACATTGGCCTCACCAATACATCTCAATTTTACTGTTCCTAAACCCAGCCTCTCCTTGATGTAAATAAACAAGCAAGAGCTGAATTCTGAGTTAGTGTAGAGTCAGAGAAAGGACATGCCAATACCTGCAGGCACACAAGCATTTTGTGAACCTAGTTTATAAAGAACTGGGCACACTGTTAAGGCTGGCCTCTCAGCAGGTACAGAGATGTGCTTCCTGACCTGCTCTCCAGGATGTGAGGATACTCCTCAAGATCTCTGCCTAGATTTTTTTATATATATATATTTTGTTTTGAGAACTTCATTGATACAGAAATCAGCCAATACAAATTTCCAGAAGACCCCTGCCTCCCTCACAAAACCACAACGTACACCCTGCATGCTGGGACAGCTGTACTACAGCCAGTATCACCTGACGAAGCTGTAACAAGCTGAAGGCGGCTCCATCAATAACACCAAATGCTGTCATTGCTACATCTGGTCACTTGAGCAAGTTTCTGTTGCAAAGACACTACATAGCTTCATTGTAGAGGTAAAGCTGAAGTTTTTTTCAACAGTTTAAAGATTCAGAAACAAGAACTCTGCATATTTTCAGGGAGCATATACCAACATCCAGCAATTTAGGTCATGCTGGCCTTGTTATGCTGAGAACTTCTGCTCTGAGACAAGCATCCAGCTCCAGAGGACAGGCCAGGACACATCAAACCAGGTCATCAACAGGGAGAGTCCAAGAGCTTCATGCTAGCTACAGTTTTAAAACCAAATGCACATGAAGGACTAATATGAAACACTAAGAGCAGTCACAAATAGACAGAAGGCTACAAACTGTGGAAACAGCGCCAGGGCTAAAAAAATCCAGAAGACCAGGCCAGGGTGTACTTTCCATAATGGTTTTTAATGCATTTTAGCCCTTTATACCATCTTGAAATCCCTGGGTGGATTGGTGGGAGAGAACCACCTTGCAAGCCCTGAGCAAGCATAACAGTCAAGCGTAGAGGAGAGACTGTGCTGGCATGTTCTGCAGCCCAGCACAAGGTGGGAGATCTACAAGCAGGCAGGGGACATGTCAGCCACCCAGCAGCAGAGCAGTGACACTGATGGCAGCTCTGAGCCAGGACGGTGTCCCAGATCTGTCACCTCCCTCAGTTCTTAGGACACAGGCCAACAGATAATCACGTAGTGACACTTAACCAGACACTTTGATAGCTTCACTGTCCTAGGAATAGCTGCAGTGTGAGCAGATAACCCCCTATTTCTACCTGCATTTCCTACCTGCCCACAGCAGGCTGTGGAGCTCACTGTCCCGCTTTGCCAACATTTGGAAAAGTCATGGTGCCAAGTGCCCTAGCAGGGACTGCTGCAGTAGTGAAGTCCAATGTGAGACAGCCACACTGCAGATCTGATCCTGCACACAGCTGCTGGAGCAGAGTGCTCCAGAGAGCCTCCAGATGGTGCTTCTGGCACTGCTTGATTGTATTTGCCAGGGACACCCCAGAAAACAGTAGGCATGCATTGAGTTAATGAAATCAGCTGCTAGGCATAAAGGGTTAACAGTTCATCTAGAAAGATTAATTTATGCCCAAACCCCTTTCTGTTGTCACTTACTGAGAGAAAAAAGTTAAGCACTGTAAAATGGGCAGCAATAATTGCATTTCCTTAAGGACGTGTCTGGCAGGAGGTCACTACCTGCTCCATGAAGTACGTGACCATGATACTGTCATTTTGACAGAATCAATGTATGTAGTCATTAATCTTACAAATTAAAAACCCATAAATCTCTGTTAAATCCACTGTCATTGATTAGGAATTACATTACCACAATACACAGAAGCCTTTTAATTTTGTTTTTTTCTCCAAAATGAATAAACAGGTCTGTTCAGTTTATCTTCTCCTATACTGGAGTGATAAAGGGCAAAGCCATTTCATGGCTATGCATCATTGTTTTGGAACAAAGTCATAACTAAGATGCTTGGGAAAGGGGAATGAAGAAGAAAAATCAGTTTCCAGGGATGTAATTTAGCCCAACTACCTATCATTACTTCTCAGGAGTACCAAACACTGAGGCAGAATTTGTCAAACCTTAAATCTTGTAAATCTGGTTGCTATAAAACCTGTGAATAATCCAGCAGGTCTCCACATGAAAAAGATAAGGACATTTGTTCTGCTGGATTTTTACCTACTTGCCTACTTTTTTTTAATGCTCCTAGCTGTTGGAAATAGTCCAGCTTGATCAGTTATCCAATGAATTGACCTTCCAAGGTAACAGATAATTACTTCTCATTTCAGTAATGACTCAATAACTCACATAAATGGCTAGGAAATCCACTGCCTCCTGAATTTTGACATTTGGATGATGCTCTAAAATTCAAAATCAGACATGAACTTCAGAATAGAGGTAGTTCAATTAGAGACAGAGATTGGTGTTCTGGTAGTTCAACACACAAATGCTTTACTACACCAGCCTGACTCCATCTTCACTACAAACCCTGCAGTTCTGGTGTGATCAGGTCACCACTTCATCTTGTTCAAGTATTTGGAAATCAAAGTAAAGTCTTTCTGATAATTAGTTATAAAAATGGGACCTACTGTTCAGATTTAGCCATCTGTCAGTTTTACTGCTGGGAGGAAACACATAAAAGAATATTTCGGAGAGTAAGGACTCAGACAAGAACTTTCTGGAAGATGTTCCTGAGAATAGAGGGTGAGCACAGGAATGGGGGAGTGAGCGCCCATGGATACGTACCCAAGGCAAGACCCATGTCTCAGCTGGATTCCAGTACCTCCAGCAGGAAACAGAAAGGGCACAAGGACTGAAATTTGTTCAACTCTTCTACCTTCTTCACTCACCTTTTCTCACAATGCCCATCCCCTGTAACTACCCCTGGCTTCGAACAAAGGGAAAAGAAACTCTACAAGCTGTCAGGGTTTGGATGCAAGCACCTCATTGGAGGATAATTAAATATAGAATATGTTCTCTTTTAGTACTTGTTTACAGCTGGAAGATCAAATGGTTTTCTCAGACTTTGATCTTGATGCTTCTCCTTGCAAAAACACACAGACAAGTTCAATGGACCCTAGTTACCACATTTTAGGGATGACGTTGATAGGATTCAGTGCCCCTTAGCAGAGCTGCACACCTTCAGGCTGGGGAAACAGAGTTTTTCCAGTCTGTAAGGGAACATACCCAGAGGTTAAACTGAAAAGGTGAGGAAGTTCAGGGTGCAAACCCCAAAATGGCAGCTACAGAAGTTAAAGAAGCAGCCATCCATTGCCTCATCCAAACCTCAGGGGTGCTGTCATTGCTTTGTCCCATTCCTGCTCTGAAGTGCTGGCTGGCTTGGGACACACAACTACAACTGCACCGAGTGCAGTAGCCTTTTTCTTTATTAGAAAAGGACATATATTTTGTGTAAAAAGAATCTTTTATTGGCGCAAACAGGTCTTATGCAAGAATTTTGTAATATTTTCACATAGTTAAGATCAGGAAATTTTTCTGATTTTCGTGGTAAGCAGTTGCTCTAAGAACACGAGGCCAGTTGTATAATTTAAATAGTCCCCAAGACCAAGCCCAGCCAGAGGAAGTTATGGGGTTCTGACAACAGTGAACAATTTAATTTGCCTGAGGGCTAGAAATTTAGAGAGTAGTACAAGATCCTCTGAACACCAAGTAGCCCTAACAAATATCCCCCTTCAGAAACTGAAGCTGATTCTTGCCTTTCACTGTATCAAACAGACCACAGGAGTCACTCAGGACTTTGCCAGCATGTCCAAGCCAATCCAATTGGAATAGGAATAGAAACATTTGCCAGAGTGAAGCAAACCACACAAGATCAATAATATAGATCCTGGGACAAGGAAAAATTAATGTGACTGAAGAAGGAAACAAGTGAGAGAAAAATCCCAGATCAATTTTTGCCAGGATCTGGGGAAAAATGAAATAGAATGTGGAATAGCAACATGGCATTTCTATGTGTGAAATGAGTGGATATGGCACAAAATACATATTTACTTTTTACACACAAAAGGCAACTCCCACTCCACATTCACACAGCTCCTTCCATAGCTGCAAGTGTATTGCAGCATGTAGTGTAACATGCACTGGATTCAAAGGGAAAACAGTGAAAACCATGAGATAAGATGGGAAGGTTAGCTTCTGCAGATGCACCTTTCCAAAGAGCACAGAATGAGTAATGCCTGAGCAACCCCAGGGGGCTTTGAAGATAATCATTACATCCATTTGCTGAGTCTACTTTGAGTGCAAAATACAGCATCTGGTAATTCATTCCTTGCAAAAACATACAGGTAACAAAAGCAGCAGCTAATGCCTGAATCACCTGCCAGGCAGTGAAAGAAATGGGTTGCCAAAAGATGGCCTTTTGGTATGGTTCAATACAGTAACCCCTACAAGAATGAGAGGTGAATAAAAAATTCCACAATGAAGCCAGGTAGATTTTCAGGGATATACATACACATATTCAAGGTAACCCTCTTAACCACCCAGCTATGATTCACAGCACTTAGGGTAATATCTATTGTCGTGAACTTGAGTCTACAAGAACAAATATCAAACCAACTAATGAGGACCTGCCTTGGATACCAGAGAAGGCAGAAGGAATTCCATTTTGAATATTGTTCAGTTTAGACAGCAGAATAATTATGCATTTTATGGCTCATTGCAGTGGAGTCAGAACTTTTTCTATTTTTATTGGTATCATCTGGGAAAGACCTGCCCTTCCAGTCATAGCAACAGACAAAAGATGTCATTTGCTCTGTGTGCTTGAGCTAAACTTACAAAAGCCATGGCGTATCTAAAAGATTGCAATACTGTTTGAAATATTAATGTTTTACCAGTGACTAAACCCAGAAGTTTTTTCTGTTCATGAATTAGTCAGCTGCTAAAGTTAATTCCTCTATGATGTTTAGATTTCCAGGGATCCCATAATTTGTAAGTCACCAGACTAATCTTACTATTCCTATAGCCAGATTTCTAGTGATTCCAGCTTCAAGTTATCCTGTGAACAATCACATCCTATTTAGACAATTCCATATCACCCTTGTGCCAAATCCAAGTCTCTGCAGTCTTGTTCACATGGGAGTACAGATTACAAGGCAACAACTATCAGCTGGCACAGCCTGCAGTGCATACAGTGCTCTCCTACTTCCTTTTACAAAGTCACTGAGGCCACAGGATTAATGGATGTTTCCCCACACCAAAGGTGACTACCATGCACAAGGCACATGTTAGCACATGTTCTGACGAGGCCTATTTGCCATCAGCAGTGTTGTTAGTGCAGAGACAAGAGTCCTGTTTCAAATATGCTCCCTGAAGCCATTCCAACACCAGCAATGCTGCCTGGGCTTGTCCAGAGTCACTGGTTGAGTTCATCATTTCAAGGGAGGTTGGAAGCCAGTGCACAAATCAAGACTTCCAAACCAGAATCAGAGCCTTCTTCCCACCCCATACAAAATGGGAGAGAGATGCAGGGACAAACTTGCAAGTTGCTGCATTGTCTTTGGTGACATAGATGCAATTTTAAACAAAACCTTTTTGTGTGTCTCAACTCCCCTCCAAATACTAAACCCAAAAGCCTTAATCCTTCTCCACCCCATCTTGGGAGTCTCTCAGCCAGCACAACTTTTATGATAACATGCTCCTTACCTAATCCTGACTTATGCTAATGTGGTTCTGAACTGATTACTAGGGCAAACTGCTTAGTGGTATCTCTCCAAATCAGTATTTCAGTGCTCTCAAACCACTCAGCTGTCCTCCCCAGAGCAAAAGCCCATGTGAAGTGCTCAGTAACTTGAGCAGAATTTCAGTGAGGGCCAGCAGTGCATATCCTCCACCACACTCAGTCAATCAATCTTTATGGATTTCAGTGGAGTTGCACTGATCTGCACTAGCTGGTGATCTGGACCAGCATCATTACCCACCCAGCAGGAGCCTAAAGAAGTTTTATACCTTTTCACATCACCTATAAAGCAAGACCTGGTAACATCTGCAATGTGCAGATCTGCAGCAGCTCCTTTTGAGTAGTTATCAGCCCACACAGCAGCAAATCACCACTAATGTCTGGTTCTCACACCACACAGGGCTGCAGAGCAAAAACACCTCCAAAGCTGCATTTGGAACTGCTGCAGCTGAAACTTCAATCATCTCCACAGAGGCCAGCTTGATCATGCCTTTAAACCCTTCCTCCCCTTCAAAGTTCTCTTTTGGAGCAGAAGCAGGTGCCCCTCAGCCCAGGGGGCTGTGGTGGTGGTCACACAGGCAGGGCAGGAGAGCTTTTCCCAGCTCCATCCATGGAGGTGAAAGCCTGTGGGGTTTTTATAGGTATTTCCACTCTCAGCAGTGTCTGGAAGGGGCAGGAGGTATGTCCTTTTCCAGTTTAGGTCATGATGAAGAATGTGATTCACAGACATAAGTGAAAGTGAATTTTGTGCAAGGATCTGTCCTAACCCACAACAAAGAAGGTTCCAAGATGTAGGTCCTACAGCAAGTTTATTTCTCTCCCCTAAAATATATCTGGGCCGGAAGCCAATTACTTCAGTGGATGTTTCATGCTAACATTTAGGAGCAATTGAATTAAACACATTCAAATTCCATTTTAACTTTTAGTTTTTATTGTGGTTTGCTTTAAAAGAAGACTGGTTCTCAGAAAGTCCCAGGCAACTGAGTAAATTGAGGCATTTGTAGTCTTCAGCTGGGCACCCAAAAAAAGGGAGAGGGAATCCAAGAGCACTGATGCTGAGCACTGGTCAGGTAAAAGAGGAAATTATTCCCAGCTCACAAACTGTAAAGAATGTGGGTAGAGTTCCTTATCTTGTAAATGTGAATTTATTTTAATTAAAATAATTTGCCATTATTTCAGTACTGTTTAAATTATTTTGGCCAAACTAGTAAATCTGATAATTCAGGACTGAATATAACCAGTTAGATTTACTGTATGATACACCATAATCTGATCAAGCAGTCTCAAAGGATTTGACTTGTTAGCATTTCAAAAGCATAGGAGGTTTTTGAATAATGTATTACATTTCTTTCAAGCTCATCTTTACATAATGAATTAACAAAGAGAAGGCAGATGCTTTACAGAGATTTGTACCATATCTATTTTAGCTTGTATTAATCTGTTTCTGAAGACACCCCCTTTTGACAGACAGCTCAGTGAAAATAACAGGTACTAAGAAAGTTTTAGGAGCAGGTGAGGGTTATGGCTTGCAAAATTCAGTTTCAGAGATAAATGAATTTCCCACAAACTCCTCCATCCTTTCTGAGAAAGAAATTTAGTTCAGTTACTTCTCCCTGGTTTCCTGTCTCCACCCTCTCTGTCTCACTCAAATGTAGTTTTAAAACACGTCCACTCCTCCTTCTGCTAGGAGCTACAACATTTCTTGCATCAAAACCTCTGGAACAGAATCATTGGCTGGGTTAAACAAACCCACAGCACCTCAGTTCAGCCTGTTGGAGGCATTTTTCCCCCTGCCCACTAACACGGGCTGTGAGCAGGCATTTGCTCACCCAGCTCAGTACCAAGCATCACTCCCCCTCCTCTGCTTCACAGCAGCTATTCCAGGGAGGCTGCTTCCTGCCTCCCTTGCATCCCACGAGGACATTCACCACAGGTTATTTTGCTTTGTTCTTGTTCTGCCCAGCAACGAGTTATTCACCAGAGGCTTGAATTCCTGTGAACAAACTTTACTGAGTTCATTTGGAAAAGGGCACACGTTCATTGCTTGCTCTCTTTTCTGGGAGCTCAGTGCAGCTCTGAGGGCTTTAACTCTCCAGGGCTACAAACACACTTGTAAATACCAAATAGGGACCAACTGTGCTCACCTAGATACCTACAGTGAGAATCATCTTACCTCATGAGCGGTAAATAGTTATCACACAAACAGCTGCAGTTCAGACACTTCTCTTGAAATATGATGGATCTGGAGCTGTTTCTCCTTACTGAACATAGGAGTGTAGACAGCTACCCTAAACTTGGCTTATGTCTAAACTTAGGATGATAGAAAACCTAGGATTCTTCAGCTAGAAGAGGGACTAAAATTCTGCACTTCAAGACTGCAGTTGTGAAAAACAGCACTGCTGATGTATGCAAGCAAGATTATGGTCTTGCCCTTGGGAAAGAAGAAATTACTTGGAGATTTCTTAGAAATCTACACCAGGTCAAAAGATTTAGGCAACTTGAAAGGATGTTTGCTGGAACTGAAGGCTACTTGAAAGCAGAATTGTATTAGCAAAAGCTACAGACATGTAAATGAAACTCTCTAACACAGCAAACACAATTCATGAATAAACATTACTGCTTTAAGTGGGGGCTGGGACCATCTGAGGAAGTTCCTGCTGCATCCACTTCAATATTGTGCTACCCAACAACCCTTCATGGGAAAACAGCCATTTGAGTGTCCTTCGAACCAAGGCTGACAGTGCTTGCTATCACAGGTCAGCCAAACTTCTCCACTGTAAGTCTTTTGAAGGTCGACGTAGAGTTCGGCTTAGTTACACGGTCAGCATCTGCACCAAAAAGAAAAAACTTGTATGTGTATGTGAGCACATGGTAAAATGGCTTTTTAACTCATGCAATGCTGAGCTCATGCAGTACTGAGCTAAAAAAGAAATCCAGCAATGAAGCTGGAATAATCCCAATGTCTAATAATCTTCCTTAGCAATTTACATTTTTTTTTAACAATAATGAGTTTTGAATTATATCATTAGTTAGTATGCAAATTCTGATCCAGGAAGTTGTATTTTATCTTGATTCCATTTTCAAAACCATCTGGACGTAAACCATACAGATGAAGTAGCATCAAAAATATATGGCTATTACTAATTATGGTATGCTGTGCCATTTCTCCCACCACCTGCTAGCAATGACACAACATTACTCAAGAATCAAGCTTGATAAGCTTGATGAATAATTTTAATATTATTTTATTCAGCTTGCAAATTATCTCTGAGCAGATTTCCCCACCCCCACCCCTCCCCATATCTATCTTGTTATTTAGAGTTAGTGACAATTGTTTCAGTGACTAATTTCTGATCTGTAACTTATTTATGAGAACTGAGTTGCAAGCATTTGAGATTTGAAATTCCAAATTTGGTGTGGTTTAGATTTGACATGTAATTTAACAGTGGTTTGCTCCCTGACTAGATAACAACCCAGTCATCCTCCCAGGCTGAATATTTGCATATGAGGACTCAAAGCTTACTTTTTACCAATGTGGAGTGCATTCTTACAGTTTGCTGCACCTTCATAGAATGTTCTAAAAATGCAGCAACAGTGAACATACTAATGAAGCTTGAGGGTTGGAGAAAAGGAAGATGTCAGGAATTGCCTGAGATTTTCTGGTTTTACATGATTAGCTTCAAAAACAGCAGTAGAGTCAGCTATTCCAAACAATACTTCTAAATATGTTCACCACTGGATCAATTAACAGGAGGCTTCATAAGCACCTACCGGCAAAGGCAATGACCTTGTAAAAACAACTGTTCATGTCCCAGCCATCTTCCTGCAAAGGTAAGAGTGGCCTCGTTAAGGCAGAGCTCTAAATCTGTAAAAATCACATGCTGCTCACTGAATGAAGGCTTCTGCTTCCTCACATTGCTCATCTTTTAACCTCCAGGACATGCATCAGGTTCCTTTTTGAAGCTGGACATATTTGAAAGCACAACATAATGAGCAAGGCACTTCTCACACAGGAGAGGGCTTAAGCAGGAGTGTTTGTACAGTCTCCCCAGCTGCCCAGATCCAAGCCTGAATTTTGGGAGGGGTGTTATTGCGCTGTAGGTCTAAGGAGACAACACATCTCCCTCCTCTGTAAGCCCCTTCCGGAGCAGCTCAGGAAATCTCCCAGTTTCCATTCAGCCCTGTGCAATTCTGAAGGAAGCTTAAACACAAGGCAGGCTCCCCCAGGAGAAGTATTTGCAACCTATCCCCATGGAGCAGAATGCTGGGAGAAGTGCATTCTCGGGACTGGGGAGCTGAGCATTGACAAAGAGCACAGGCACTGCAAACCACAGAGAGCAACTTGCTGCCACACAGCCTCCACAGGCACTGACACTGTTATTGCAGTCAAATATTTCTGGAAATACCCTGCAGCACATGCTGGATTATTAAAAAACCCAATAATTCAGAGACCATTCCCTTGCTGATGTTTTGCAGGGGTCTGAAGTACTCTAAAAGGATGATACATGAAACTTCTAAGAAGACCTTGCACTTTCAGCACAAAACAGACTGACCAAAGAGTAGAAAGGGCTTATGATGCAGCTGTAGCATCTGCCCCATCAGATGGGCAACTACACCTCACGTAACAACCCCCTGGGCCCAAATGCTCCCATCTTATCGCACTGATTATTTACACAGGACAGCAGAAGCAAATCACAAAGATCCTCCAGCCTAATGTTTATGAATCTGTCATCACAGAATCTTCTAGAACTGCAATCCTCTCCCAACTGCCCTGTCACAGGCATGTGAGACCATGTGAAAGATGTGTCATGGCAAAGATATGTCATAACCAATATTAAACTTAATTATTAATTAAAACACCTTGAGAAGAGTTAAAAATCAGTATGAACTTTATTCTATTAATTATGACTGAAGTACTTTTCACAACTTGCTAGTAGCATTTTCTCCATGAAGGCAGTAATTTCACTCATTAGTTTTCATCTGCAAGTCAGTTTCACACTAGCACTTGGGTTTGCCTTGTAAAAATAACTATCAAGAAGAAGAACCAAAGCCATACTATCCAATGAAAAGTTCTTCTAAACTTCAGCTCAGGAAGTAAATTCAGCTAAATGCTCCTAATTTACAGTTCTGTCTCAGAAAGATGAAATGCACAGCCAAGTTCCTTACAGGTTTAATTGAGTAAGACGAGACCCCTTTGATAGAAGGTTTAACTGAGAAAGAGGGGGAAACTGCCTCAAAGCTAGATTAACACTCTAGTGGTTGCTTCAGATTTACTCACATGTCCTGCCTGTTTCTCAGCTATGCAAAATAGTCACATGTTTGCAGTCTCCTGGGAAAAAAAAAAAAAAAAATTCTGGAAGCTTTTTGTCCTGGTGTTCCTGAGGTGAAATGCTCAGGTTCCCCTCTCCACAGTGATGTTTCCCAGCAGTGCAGAAGATCTTTGGCTATCTGTCAGGGCGACTCACATTCAGACTTGCTCTTGTTTGATGTTACTCACCAGGAAAACAAAGCTTTTGCCTTCCTTCAATGTTACTCACCAGAAAAACAAAGCTTTTGCCTTCCTTCATATGACTTCTTTATCCCAGATCATAATTTATTGTGTCCTCCTTACCAAAGAAAATTTTATTTAATGAAGAAGAAACCAAACTAGGTTTTAGAATAATTTTGCTGAAAATAAAATGCTTTGTCTGGCACAATTTGGCATGGACGGTACACACTACTGGCAGCAACAAGTGGCTAAAGCAAGGGTGAAAAACATGAAAGGATAAAATCCAAAAAGTGGGGAAAAGACCTTGGCACTAGGACTGCAGGCTACAAATCTGTTTCCTGTTGCTGTGTTTAACCCCAAGAGAAAGGTGAAGAACTGGGGTTTTGGTGGTTCTGTGGGACCAGGAACAGGACACAAGGTGCTGCTTCTGGATAAAGTCCTGCTACACCAGGGCAGCAGTCACAGCCTTGACTCTACACAGTGCTGGGGGAACAGACGTCATCACAAGGCATGAGGCGAATGGTTCTGGGCTTTACCATAAATTGGAAACTACTGTTAAAGGGTCTGTAGGGGGAAGAAAGGAGGAGAGACTCATCTAATTTTTTCAGACCTCCACCACAGCTGCCTAACTGCAACTGGCTTGGAAAATGACTGTCATGGGGCCCAGCTCTCCACCAGTCAGTGATATTTCTCCTACTCAGTGCCTTCCAGAGAGCTCAGGAAGAATGTCAAGGGTCTCAGACTCCTGAGCCACATGCCCACTGTGATCACTTGGATGTCAAGACTATAAAAGCTCTTTTCCTCAAAAGCACCTGCTCAGAAACAACTTGGAGTGTCTCATTTTGAAGCTTTAAATCCCTTTAAATCCAAACCTGGAACTTCACACCCAACAGGCTTCTGAAGAGCCTGAAAGTCACCCAAAGGATTTATTCTTGGGGAGTCCAGCCCTGACACTGTAGGAGCATCCAGGTTTCATTAGCACAGCTCCTGCACAATTAAGAGCACCACGGACCACCAATCTATAAACCACACAGCCGTGCTCTAAAGACAGTAACACAGCTTGTAGTGCTTACAAGCCACAAACATTAAATTGTATGTATTGTTTATCTAAAAGCACCACAAGGTTCTCATTTTTGTGATTAACAACCTGCTCAGTGCTATAATCAAATGAAAAGCCCAGATCTTTGCTGACCCCAAAACACTTAAAACAATCAGGAACAGCTATATAAGAACTATCCTCCATTTTACTTTCCCATTTTACCTTTCCATAGAGATTTCTCCTCTACAGAGCCCCCAGCAAGATTACATAAGTCCTTCCAGGTCCTTAAAAGCATTCCCACAGACCTATTTTTAAGCCTGCTAAAGTCACCTTCTTAATTGTGTCTTCTCAACTTCCTGAGCTGACCACTGCCAAGGGTGACTTCATTTTAGGGAGGAATTTGAGTGTTTACATGGATATTCACACAGCACAAACTTTAGCAGAACAAACATCTGAGCTGGGTCCTGATGTTCTGTCACACAAGTGTTAACACCAGCAAGGCTTTTAGGGTTGAGGATTTGGTAAGCACCTGTGTTGATAAGGAATGTTAAACAGCACATGCTCAAGGGGATGTTGCAAATATGGTGTCTTACCCCCCTCAGTGTCTTCCCCAACAGCCAGGGAAATGTGTGCATGACTCAGGTGTAGGAGACAGGCAAAGCACCTGAGCTAATGTGAAACTACCTCAAGCTGGAATGAATAGAAACACAGGAGGAAAGCCTGGCTGGCCCAGTCCAGCCAGAGCACAGAGCCTGGACCTGACAAGTCACCTCATGGCAATCTGTGGCTGCAGCCATGCTTCTGGTAGTAAATCAGCTGGCTCCAGCAGAACCCACTCGGGGAGGGCAGCACAAACCACATTCACACTGTTTCTTCTTTACCCTCAGACCCACCGTATCACCTCTGCAGTCATCAAGGCAGCAACAAGAGGCTGTATTAACTTTGCTTGCTCTCAAACTTATCTCCCTCTCTGGGAAAGTTTTGAGCCTCCTAACTTTTGCCACCAGCTGTCAAGATAATTAGAGTTACTGTTTATCACAGCAAAGCCCTTTGATTGACATCCCTCTGAGAGGGCAGAGCTACTGTCCTGTGGCAGAACTGGAGATAAGCGTGGAGTGCCATTGGTTTTGAAGCAGGTAGAGAAGAGCAGGGATGTTACTCCTCTTTTGGCTTCCCCTTTATAGCTCTTATTTAAGAGATGACAATGCATTTTCTTGAGTTTAGCTTTATCTTAAGTGGGTCAGACAGTCCTGGCTGCTGTTTTTTAATGCAATGCTACATCCAGAGAGGGAAGAACAAAGCCCAGCAAATCTTGGGAGGAAGATGCATTTTCACACTTTTATAAAGAGCCCCAGCATCAGTTTAGAAATGTCAATGAAACTTCTCTAACTCCAGCCTCAGGAGCTTTGTTAGGTCCTTGCTTCACAGTCACACACATTACAAAGCAAGAACGGACATGAATGGCTTAAAACCACCTTTACACAAGTCAGCATTGGTCCTTCCCCATGCTACATCTAGGAACTTTCTTGGGTTTTATCTCTATGAATCTACTACTCAAATAATGTTTTGCTATGGCACAAGACCCCCAAGAATAAAATAAGAACAAGTCTGCAGTAATGAGGGCAGACCTGCTTACATAAGAAAATACAAGAAACAAAACTTGACATTTTGGCTAAAAAATAACCTGCTGAAAGACTGAAACTGAAGTTTAGTGTCTGTTATAGTTTATAGCTTGTTTAAATACCAATTGGAATTTAATGCTTAAGGGAATGTGAAATACCTTCAGCTGGCTGAATTCACCCAGGACAAGCACAACTTTACTTTAGTCTCAGGTCTTTCTCCTCCATGCAAAAAAGTAATACATTTCCCAAAATGCAAAGGTGACATAGAAAATTTCATCAGAAATGACTCTGCTCTTATAAAACTGCAATAAACCAAAACTTGACTCAATAAATCAGCAAGTAATCGGTAACCCCATTGTTTTTCAGTAGATTTTGTGGCATGCTATATCTGACCCCCAAGCCCAGGATCAGGCTCTGGCAAACACCCATCCTAAAAAATCACAACTCTGCTCTCTATTTCCAGTATGCATTAACAGGAAACAATGCTCAGCATCTGACCTTTCCAGATACATTATTCTCATGTGAATGTACTATAAACCTCCTACATGGCTGCATTTACCCTAAACTGTCCAAACCAGCTGCTATTCCACCATCTTTACTCCCACTCAGTACCAGGCTGATGAAAGAGCATCTCCTAAGCATTCCTGACTCTAAAACATGTAGGGAAAAATAGATCTCATTTAAAGAGGCATCCTAATCAGCATCAAGATCTATGTTGAATGGCTATGTAGTGTTTTAAAATATGTTTTAACATAATGTTTTTAATTTAATGTAATGTTTAAAATGTTTTAATGTAATGTTTTAAAATAGTTAAAAAAAAATGCTGAGAAGATTAAAGACTTTTCAAAGGTTTAAAATTGAAGTTGGCACAAGCTCAAAGATGCTATAGTTTGTTAAAAGGCAAGAAGTAGAAAGAATTTTAATAACAGAAGTTCACTAGTCCATCCTTAATTAACAACATGATCAAGTTTCCACTACAACAGGGTGATTTGGGGTAGAGAAAACAGTATTAGTAGTAAATAGGTATTTATATTTGTATTTAAACTTGGGTTTAGCATTGCAAAACACACCCGGAAAAAAACAAAGGTAACCTCAGAGTTCATCCATGCTCCAGCAGTATTTGCACTCCCTATTTTCTCCTTTTTCCCTGTAATGTAGCCCAGAACTCTCTGATGTAGCATCACAACCCATATGCTCCACACCTCCCTGGGGTTCCAAAAGGACCACCATGGAGCTGAGCTGCTGCTGGGGGGGTCTGCTGGCCCACTTCCCAATGACAGCACTAGGCATCCAAGCCCTCTCAGCATTCACACTGAACTCTTCCTAGAATAAAAAAATTAAGCGAAAATAAATCACACTAACTAGCAACAGCCAAAGTCCTTCCAGCACTTTTTGCCAGGCAAGAATAGGGAGGCAGAAACCTGCTGCTTAACTGCATCTCCATGCTGTAATGACCTGCCATGCCCTGCCCATATTGAAGGCAGTGGGGTGGCCTTGATCCCTTAGAAGATATTGGCTCTCAGTGAAGGATGAGCATCTGCAATTAGCAGCACTGACTGGTTTCATCCCTCTCCAGTGCCTGAGGGAGCCGACTCTCAGAATAGCTCCAGCTGTTTAATAAAGCTCAAATCTGCTGTCTAAAGGTTAGACCCTTTCTAAACCCCAGTAAACACTTCAGGTGGCCTGGCTTTGTGGACCACTTGCACAAAGGACTCTGTATCCCTTGTCCCTCTGTGATTTAATGGCATAAAGTGAATAGAGCAAGAGGCAGAGCTGATGGGGGTGGTCCAACCACCCACAGAGGGGAGGGCAGAGAGCACCACTGCCAAAGCCTGGGACTCACAAAGGACTGACAACACACTAAATGGCAGCTCGTGGGCTGCAGAGGAAGATGGAGACCAGGAGATAAACTGCACACAGTGGCAAGAGCTGATGAACACCTCCAGGCACCTCAGCAGAGGGGAGAGAACAATGCTGCAGTTGATCCTAATCTAACAATGGACTGTGCAGCACAAAAATATGTAGCAAGCTGGTGTGCAGTGTACAAGTGAAAAAGCTAACCATGCCAGATTAGAAATGGGGGTGATGCCAATTATGAGAGCAGAATTGTGTGCAGCCTCTCAGGGAGGTACCATCCTCCCAAAACAGACAGCCCATCTCCCATGAGAGACAGGAGAGTTCTCCAGGCATGGAGCAGTCATCCTTGTTCAGATCAGACCCTTAGTGCAGGCAGGCATTCACAGTTGGCAAGGTCTTCTCACCCATTTCCCATCTTCCTGGTGTGAAATAAGATACTATTCAAAAGGAAAGAGGTAAAAAAACAGAGAATGGGGAACATTTGCATATGATGAGATTAGAGAAATTTTTTTCAACAGTTTTTGGGTAGATCAGGGTGGCTGCTGAACTATCAATTTCAGTACCTCAGAAGCTAAGTGGAGCAACACTGAATGTTTTTGAGGCAGTGGCCTTGACACAACCATTATTTCTTTTTTCCTTTACTCTGAAGTTTCATACCTTCTGTGCAACATCCTGCTGAGGCCAATGCAGCTGCCAAACACCAACACCAGCACTCTGTGGGGAAGCTGAGCCATTTGTGCTCTCCTTGGAGCCTCCATTGCCTCACTTGGACAAGAAGTTTGTGCTCTGCATGGTTTTGGCAAAGTTTCACCTGCTGTCAAACCTGCCACCCTCAAGCAATTCCCCAGAGATCTCAGGGCCAGCTCACTTAACTCAAGCCTCTTTTGCAGAGACCACTGCAGGCCACCTTTGCAGCAACACAAACCAGTGTCCCCACGGCACCCTGGCTTTCAAAGAGTGATGTTCAAGAACAGTACCCTTCTCTGTGCCTCACCAAGCTAAAAAAAGAGAAATTAAAAAATCTTTCACTGCTTGCTGAAAGCTGAGATGGGGAGATAATTTTCCTTGGCCAACACAACTGGGAGAAAGTTTTCTTCCAAAGAGTCCAGGCTTTCCTGGACTCTGCCTTTGTTAATAAAAGATTATATATAAAGAACCAATTGCAACTTAAGATCACAAAATCACTGTGCATGCTTCTCTTGATGAGCAGATGAAGAGAAACTGGTCCATGTCTGGAAGGCTCAGAAATCAAAGGTATACAGCCCATAGCACTGTACCTGCACACAGGAAGACAAGCTACAGAATCAGCCTCTGCTAAGCTCACCCTGCTTCTCAGAAAACAGAAACAAGGAAATATTCCCAGAATTTTTCCCTTGGGTCTCATTTGAGGACTGTTTTCTTAAAGCTAAGGTTCCCACCCAGCAATGAATTTGTAAAGAGAGGAACTGCATAGCACACAGCAGAGCTCAGGACAGCTGGAACAAGGAGAAAACACCCAGCAGGCTGAAATTCCCTTGGAAAGTAGCAGCTACAGCCTGGCCAGCCAGTGTCACTGACAGCAGGCAGTGCTAAACACTGCCAGCAGCATGTACAGTGATTCAGTGTCTGTTCCACACTTCTAGAAGAAATAACCTCTTGGTGTAAGGATGGGTCAGTCTGTCTAATCAACCAGAGGTTAGGCAAAGAGCAAAATGGGAAGACAGGATGAACATACAGTGCCAATTATTTCTTTATCCTCTCCACCCCCACCTGAGTCTCTATCCCTTGCAGCCTCTAGCTTTTTCCCCTCCAACATCATGCATCACTTTTATCACTCCTGCCATTTGGTTTCCTAAGTCTGCCTCATCTAATCACTGAAAACTTTATCTGTCTCTCCCCAAAACAAAGTCTCAGGGAACTGTTTTGGAAGTGATGCCAAGAGCATATCTTTGTGCTGACAAGCAAAGTCTGAGAAACTGCGTAATCATTGTTCTGATACCCTGTGTGACAGTCAATTCAATGCATTAACTGATACTTTATGGCATTAAAGAGATAACATACGTTTTTTAAAAAGCTCCTGATGCCTAATCTCCTAACTCCGACTGCCAAAACTTGTGCTTACTCATCCATTGTTTTTCCCTGTCCCATGTTTTCTGAATGGGAAGTCAAAAAGCTGAACACATTTGAACCTAAATAATTCACTGACATCAACAGCAGCAACAGCTATACATCACTGACATGTTTTATATTTTAAGGGGAAATGAGTTTCTTACGCTGTATTTCAGCTATTGCCCTTCTCAGGGAGAGGAAGCAGGATGGGAGTCAGGCAGGGCTGGGGTCAGTGCTGGGCAGGCAGCAGCAGACACAGCAGGCAGACTGTGAAGAAAGAGCTCAAATTGATTTTCCATAGAGGGACAAGCTTGAGCCAAAGGTAGAAAACCTTACCTAAGCATATAATGACATATTATTGTACATAATTACAGTATTACAGTGCGTAATAAGATAATATATTTATAGAATAAATATAATAACCACCTAAGCTTTAAGTAATACATTAGCAATAACTGTAGGAATTTCACACTGCATTCTCTGAGGCAACCCAAGGTCTTCTCTGGACAGCTCTGGGCTGGCCCTGCTCCAAAATAAGGATGTCCATTGAATGCACAGAGCTCAACTGCCCCACAACCAATCCCACCCCCTGCACCAGCACGAGGAACACAATTCCAGCAGCAGGCCAGCACAGCCCCACTCATTGGGTTTGCTCCTGATCATCATGGAGTGGAGATGGGAACAACTGAGCAACAGTCATTTTTGCTGCAGCAAAAGTATATTTTACATGTTTCTCACATGTTTGTCATAGCAAATTTTAATCAGTCATTATACAGTTATAGCAACTTATTTCAATTAGTTATGATAATTATTCTCAATTTTTCTACATATAGTCTATTATCCCTTCTTATCCCAGCACTGATTTTCCTTTCCTTTACGCTTGGGCTGCATTACAGAAGTGGGACATGAAATATTCACAACCATAATACCCCCAGAAAGGACTGCTTTCCAAATTCAAAAACTAGATCCACTATTTCCACTGAAGGCTTTATATAAAGGATATTATATTTTCATAAAAATCCTGTAGTAAAAAAATCTTCTGAGTAGCTCTTCCTGCAGTTCTTACTCATGCCCCTGTCAGCAGTGCCCACAGCAAGTTCTGTCAGCACAGGCTGGCTTTGAGCAAAGCACGAGAATATGGCAAACACCTTGTAATGAGGGACAAGAACAGGATAAAAGGCCAGAAATGGAAAGATGATAAAGTGAAAGATGGAAAAGGAAAATCCTCTCCTTCCCACCGCCCCAAGTTGCTACCAGGAGGGCTAATTACCCAGACAGACTGCAGAGAGCCTGCGAGGGATGAAGGAGCTGCAGCGACATTCAGCAGCCGCGTTCTCCTCCTGCTCCGCTGAGCTCACTCCAGCCCTGCCGGGACCTGGTCCCACATCGCCCGGCCGCGAACACGGGAAAAGTTCCAAAGGCCAAAAACGCGCGGAGGCCAGGGGCAAAGGCAGCTCCGGTGTCCAGGTATTCTGAGCATGAGGGATGCACGTACCCTCAGGACAAGGCTAAAGCTGTGGCAGAGGATACCCCAGCTGAAGACACCCCGGAGCAGCTCTCCCCGATCCCTTGGGAGACAGCTGCTGGTTCCCGAGCTCTGCACGTCCAATCCTCGCTCCTAATTCAATGGTGCCACCTAGTGCCACCAGCCCGGGACTGCCCGGGGATCCCTGCGAAGGGATGCTTCACTCGCAGCCCTTTGGGAAAACTGGTCCAGCCCGGGCCAGTTGTACCCGGGATCTCCTGCAGACAGCCCACGGTGGGGTCGGCGGCATCGCCCACCATCACCATCACCACACCACTTCCCATTACCCACTGGTAAAGGGAAAAGGGGCAAGGGAAGGAGCCATCGGGAGCAATACTCCTGAGCTTTGGGATCCAGGATCTTAGGGACACACTCTGGAGAGGGCAGCTGTGGAAGTACTCCTGCTCCCTGCAACAGCTGACTCTAACCTGACCTTCCATCACCTGCTTTCATTTGGCTTCTTCCAGGGAAGAGCGAGACCCTGTCTGGTCACTACCACTGTCACCTGTCACTGCCACAGCCAGGCTTCCTCCTCACAGACCCCTACCACATTCCCAGCAGGGCTGGCCACACTCCAGTGGGATGGCCAACTGGGAGTAGCAAGAAATCATATCACACACAAGCAGTAGGTTAAAACCTCACTTTGTGGGCCCAGAAAACCTGCAGAGGGTAATTTAACTGTCATCCCTCTCTGAACTGGGGATTTATCATCTCTAAGTGGGGCTGCCTGGCTGGAATGCCAGGGCCAGTGCAGATGTGCTGGGCCAAAAGAAGAGGAGTTTGTGGTGACACAGTAGAGATGAGAATCTCCAGGAGGCCCATCTGTGGAGGTTCACGTGTGACAAACAGTCACTGGCTCAGATGACTGCAGCAGCAGATACATAAACAGTGATGCAGCTGCTCCAGAACTGCACCAGCACCAATCCTGGATGCATTAGCCAAGATCCCAACAACAAAGTCTGCACAGAGCACCAGGCAGGCAAGCAAGTCTCAAAAGCTTTGGTGCTTTGCATAAGCCAGACCCTGTGCAGAGACCCACCCAATTGCCAGGTTTCACTGGGCAGGCAGAGGCCAAATCCCCAGAACCAGGAGTGAAGCTTCAGCCCCACCAAGACCAGAGCCATGGCCCACTGATGCTGCTGTAAGGGCAGGATGGAAGAAGCACGTTCACTCAGAGCAGTGGTGTTCAGGTCTGCCCTGCAGAAGAGGGTCTCTACCTTGGCTTTAAGCCATGGGTAAGCTCTCAATCAGAGTGAGCTAAGACCCACCCCTGAATACCTCATTTGGTATATGAAAATTGTTTCTAGAAAGTTCTCAGTTCTCGTTATTATTATTGGTTGTATTTTGCCACAATATTTTCCATATTCCTAATTGCTTTCCCCCACTGGACTGTCCCCACAAATCCTCACCTTAACCCCGTCCTCTCGTACATGCATAAAACTGCTGTACACCCTGGACCCCATGCCTTTTTTGGTCCAATCCCTGTACTGTGCATGGCATCTAGTTTGTTATTTTTCCCTTATTAAAAGTTCTGTTTCCGGATGACTGAATCATCATGGTCTCTCTCATAAAGTCGCCAAAGGTGGGTGCCCTGAGGAGGCCACCAGTTAAATTATCCAGGCTAGAACCAGATGCTTTACAGTGGCATGTGACAAAGGCTGGCTTAGACACAAGGCTGCTCAATACCCCATTCAGCAAATATTTTCCAGTCATCTTTCTGTGCTACAAGCTGGAGCTCACAGGCCAAAGGCAGAAGAAGGACAGAGACTGGCTGCCTTGCTGAGTTTTTCACCTGCCACATGTGAGTATAGTAAACCTATCAACACTACCAGGGCTCTCCCTCCAGGACAGTACCTGAGCCCAAGAAATTACCAGAAATTTGTTTAAATTGATACAATATTGAAAATCTTTTTTTTCTGAAATCAGTAAGACTGCATCCACTGGAAAAATATTCATGTGAGAACAGAGTCAAAATTTTGCTACTATTCCAAAGCACAGCCATGCATACACCAAAGGTGTTGTCCTGGGCCACTAAGGCCAGGTGACACAGGTGGCACCCACTGTCCTCCCTTCTGGGATTCAGTGGCTGTGCAGGCAGAGGCCAAAATCTCCAAAACCAGGAGTGAAACTTCAGCCCCTGTTCTAGCAGGTGGCTCTTCTCAACCCAGCCATCAGTAAATGCAAAGCTGTTAACTCCATGCTAAAAGGAGATGGCATCTGATCACATTTGTTAAAATTATTTTGGCCCCATACAACTTCCAGAATGCTGAAGGCAAATTGTTGTTTGCTCCTTTTTATATTCAGCATTTCATTTCACAAGGCTCATTGCAGCAGCCCTTCAATGTCTACATCGGAGGCAGAGTGGAACTGCAGCCTCACCAAGACCAGAGCCATGGCCCACTGACACTGCTGTAAGGGCAGGATGGATCCTGCCAGCCAAATTATCCCTACCACTTGCTGGGCCGGTAGGGATAACCACTGGAACCAGGTAAAGTCTATGCAGGTTGTTGTGGGGAAAACAAAACCCGCTCCAATTCAATGGGCAGACCGTGGGGGAAGGTGCAGGGAGCAGGGAATCTCCCTGAAACCTCTGTTCCATGCATGCCTTTAGCTTTCTGTGGCATCACAGCACCATCTGTTGGGAATGCATGGAAGCCGGCCAGGCTGCTCTGCAGCTCCCAGGGATGCTGTGACAGGCACCGTACCCTGCTCACACAGCTGGACAGGGTAGAAGCCCCAGTGCCCTGGTTCTCCCTTTGGTTATCAACCAGAAGCCGGTAGATGCGTGCTTCCCCCTCAAAACCCTATCAAACCTCTTAAAACCCTATCAAATCTGACATCCACCCCACACCAGGGTGCTCCTTCCTGCTGCTGGACCTGGTGACTGCACCAACAGGAGGACACAGATGTGACCCTCAGCAGTTGAACGTGAAGTGCAGAAGCCTCATGAAGAAGAGATGTCAGAGACGAGTCACTACTTACTGAATCCATGCCACAAGCTGCACAGAATGAGCATGGCTCATTGGAAATTGCCCAGCAGGGGATGAGAGATTTGCCCTAGGGACAAAATTCCAAACGTGAAGGTCACAAAGGGCTCTTTTGTGACCCTTTGGTTGGACACAGTGTTGATCTTCGCACTTGGAAAGGTTGATACAGGTTGACACAAAGTATACATGCATTATGGCTTTCTCATGGGAGATTTCTGATTTCTTGTCTGAAATTCAGTCGGGCACGCCAAGTGTCACAAACCTTCATTCTCTCTCCGTTCCCACCAGCCAGCACAGTGCCCTTGCACCAGTGAAGCAGCTGTGACACCAGAGCAAGACTGTTACCTCTGGAAAAGGTGAGCACATTGTAGTGGTCCTTCGATGCTGAGAGAGTCCTCGTTCAAATCTGGGCTGATCACCTACTGCCTTCCCAAACTGTTCTAAACTTCATTTTCACTGAGAAAAACCCTTCTCAATGCCCTGTGCCCACTTCAGGGATTTCAGAGCAGTGACTCATGCCCCGGGGGCTGAGCTCCCACAGCTGAAGCATTTGCTCCACTGAGCATTCCTGCGATGCCCTCTCTGGGCTGTGCCCACACACCTCATTAAACCAGCACTAGCACTGCCCCCCTCCTACTGCTGCTGCAGCAGAACTGCCCCTGCCCTGTGCCCCACAGCTCACTAAAAACATTTCAGTTTAAAATGTAACGAAAAGACCCAGATTTCCAAATACTGCATCTGATTAACTGTGCTGCTGCACAGCCTCGCGGTGCCCAGCGCCTGCAGGGGCCAATGGCCATCTAGCACAGGGGCTGCAGCATGAGCATTCCCACTTCACTTGCTCCAAGTCAGCAGCACCTGGTGATTCCTGGGCAGGCCTAAATGTACCAGCCTGGTGACCCTCCTTCTGCTTCATTCCCAGCACCTGCAGTGACACAGGCTCCACTGCTAGACCCAGATTCCTTCTCTGCATTCATGCACTGCCTTCCTCTGCTGTATTTCCATTTTATGTAATTGGCCATGTCAAAAGAGCCCTTACATAACCACAGCCACCCCAGGCACATGTCTCGAAACACATGCATGCCTCCCCTCTCTGTCAATTGTGATCTTTTGTACATGAATGGATTCAGCCCTTCTCCAGGAACTACTAAAAATAAAGAAACCACACTGGCAAACATCAGGGACTCACAGAGCTTGGCATAACAGTTTTTCATGTCTCTCACAGACAGTGTCTATACGCTGGAACCTAAAGACCTGGGCACAACACATGCCAGTGGGAAAAGAATAACTTGCTTTACTGAGTCACCTTCTCTCCATTCAAGCAGAGCAAGTTTTCTTAATGAAAATGTTCCTTTTTAATCCTTGCAAGTGAACAGATCTGGGTGCAAGCCATCCATACAGACCAGGGACCTATAGAGATGCTAAAAATACTTTGGACAAAGTTATTTTAATCATCTAAGTGATTCCATTGATTTTCCTAGGCTACTTGGATATCTAAATTATCTGAATATCTGCATAACTTCTGCCCAAAAGTTCACTGTCTAAAAGCATTGGCACAACTCCCCATGAGATCACCTTTATCACTGGCACAGGGAATCACATTGACTGCTCACACAGATCATTTGCAGGAGCAAAGTATCCCTTACAGATGAAACAAGCTGGGGCCTGTTGTGCAGTGGTGAACCCAAGGGGCACTTTGGCACCCACTTCAGGGAAAGTCAGCTCAGGATCTAGATAACCATGGGCATTACTTATTTGTAAAGCCAAGAGACTGCTCACTCCACCAGAACAGGCACTGCAGCCTCATTTCTCTCTGACAGCAAGACCATGTAGTTTCTTTTTTTGTTCATCTCCTTGCTGTGTTATCATGTCCCTTGTGTCCTAGCAGGTGGCTCTTCTCAACCCAGCCATCAGTAAATGCAAAGCTGTTAACTCCGTGCTAAAAGGAGATGGCATCTGATCACATTTGTTAAAATTATTTTGGCCCCATACAACTTCCAGAATGCTGAAGGCAAATCGTTGTTTGCTCCTTTTTATATTCAGCATTTCATTTCACAAGGCTCATTGGAGCAGCCCTTCAATGCCTACATAGAGTACTAAAATGTTGTCTGGCCTGAAAATCTTCCTAATTTATGAGATGATATTGCAGCAGACCTCTCATTAGGAGCAGAAATAAGCCAAGACAGACTCTCAGTTAACAACGCGAAAAGGGTCCTGGCTTATTCCTCATTACAGCTCTGCCACCCTGACTCTGACTACAGCAAGCTCCTACTGTAGGGTCCAACTGCAGACTCTGACTGCTGGTTATTTCCTGCTGGACTATGACAGCAAATATTAGTTTGCAGACTCTGACTGCAGGCTTTCACCTAGCTCAACTGTGACTGCAGGCTCCAACTCCATCAGACCCAGACTGACCTCAAAGCAAATCTTTTATAGCAGCAATTCTCTTCCTTGTTTCATTCTTCTTTGTGTCTCTCTGAATCACTCCCTCTTCCTCAACGGCTCCTTTACCTCCTCAAGATCTTTCTCCCTAAGCCTTTTTCCTCCAAGGTTCCCTCTGCCCAACCCACCCCTTTTATCACATTTACCTTTAATAGTCACAGCTGTGATGCATTAAGGGTGAGGCTGTTCCTCTCCTTTGGTAATTAGCACAACTGTGATTTATCATGGGCAAGGTCACCTATAATCCCTTCTTCTACACCTACAAGATGATATCAAAGCCTTGGACTTGGGAGGCTGTGCTGACATCAGTCCATCTAATGATGGTCTTTTTGGAAGGATCACAGATTGTGTTAGGTTTATTGATGATGATGGAGTCACCACATACAGGCCAATCAGTCACTAAGCATTTACTTACATGAATGACTTTTCCATCCCAGCAATTCAGCTGGCACAGAAATGACAGTGGCTTTCTCCTGCTTGGATTTGGGTCGAGCTGGGCTTTGTCCAGGCTTGGACATCAGCTCATTGTCAGCCCCTGGGCAGAACTCCCTCTCTGAGATTCCCAGCAGTGAGGCTGCAGTGCCCAGCAGGTCCCACTGCCTGGGCCACTGGAGATACTCAGTGTTTAGAGAGAGGCAGGAGAGCAGAGAATCTGGGGACAGGATATACATTCTTTTGCACTCTTTCGCACTGAGATTTTTTTAAATTTTTTTTTTTTTTCTGAAATGGGTGCAATTTTACCATGACTTCAGCTACAATGTTGAATTTAGATTGTCCACACTGGAAAAGTCACCACATTTAGGCAAAACTGTTGTGTTCCTGGTGAAAAATTCAGAGTCATGTACTCAACAGCCCTTTCTCAGACACACAGGTACTGGTTGGCACCTGTGGCTGACCTCTTGCTCCTGACTGTGCAGACATTGCAATGATCCACATCTTCGGGGTCGCAGTGGGAAGGAACAACTAATCCAGCTGTCAGAGACCACACCACTCAGTGTTTTGACAGAAAGTTTTCAGGTAGCTCTAATGGAAAATCAGAAATCCCAGCGAGTTCCTTTTGGCTGACACCTCCCGCCCCCGCCCGGCTGCTTTCCTCGGGAGAGCTCGCCGTCTTACGGGCATTAATTAATTAAGCTCCTCGCTCACTTCAGTTGCTTGCTGCGAGGTGAGGCAAGGATTTCTGGATCGTTCCCTGCAGCGGGCCGGGCCCGGCTGTTGCTGCTGCAGCACAGGCGGTCCCAGCAGTGGGGGCGATGGGGAAAGGTGGGAGTGTGCTCGGGAATCTGGAGACAGGTGATGCTGTCCCCAAATCCGCTGGAGTTTGCTTAAGTTCAGTGCCTTCCTCCCGTTAAGAACGGCTTTCTCTAAACTGGCTGAGATTCTCAGCAAAGCTATTTTACTTCAAAAGTTAAGCTCTTTGTAATAGAGGAACTGCATTCAGAAGGATCAGCAGCCTAAATGTTCATCTAAGCATTTTATTGTATTGTTAGCACTGAGAGACAACACCCAATATGATTTTCGTTTGCATTTTCCCAGGGATAATATATAATTCAATCACAGTCTCAGTAAAAGCAAAGCAAATGTTGAGCAGGGATAGGGAAGCACAACACAGTGCACACAAGCACTACACAAACTAAAGGCTGCTTTTCTCCTGGAAGCCTCCTGGTTTCCCACAGATCCTCCACATCTCTGCTCCCAAATGCACAGGACTGTCATAGGAATAAATGCATGAAGGCTGTGTGTCCTGAGCTGCAGTGGTAAGTAGGACCATAACACAGAGCAAATGCCTTGCCAGATTTACAGAAAAAAAATGCATAGAATTGTTCATATGAGAGAAGCTGGACTCATTTAGCTTCAAACAACATCTCAGTGAGTTGATCACCCATTTCCTTCTGAGGCACAAGGACCTTGCTGGCCAAATACAAGTTTACCTCTGAGCCAGCCATCCACATTCCCACGTGTCAAAGTCAGGAATTGGGACTGGCACCTGTGGTCCAATACAGAGTCCATCATGCTCTGCACAAACACACAGCAAGGACATGAGCATTGACATAAATATGCTCCTATTTTTGCTGGGGTTACACTGGGCTGCCAGTGACAGATGCAAGGGATAACCCTGCAGACCCAGGGACCAGCACAGGAGGATGCTCTAGGTAGGAGGCAGCCTGATGGTTTCAGTGCAGTGCTTAGCAGTAGCTTGGGTAAAAATGGTAAATTCACCCCAATTTTTCTAAGTCTGGTTCAGTATAGAAAAGTCTCTTCAGATTTAACAACAAATAATGTTTTAATAATCAATCCATCTTTTGTGGTCAGTCACCAGCCTCCCTATTTACCCCATACGTATCCCTGTCTACTCAACCCTGCTCTTTTGCTGTGGGATTTTAAATCTGCACTTGGAAATTTTATTTTACCATCTTTATTTCCCACCTTCCCTTCCTTTCTCATATAATTGATACCATAGATCAAAACATTGCAATGCTTCATGGAACTGTCATGAAACCAAAAGCCCTCTGGCTTAGGAGTCTTCCACAGGAGTTCCACAGCTCCCCCAGTTCCAGGAAAGTAAAGCTGGGATGAGTCAACAGTGCAGCTTGTGATAGCACAAAGCATTCATCTCTGGGGATAAACAAGTTATTTGCATGCTTTTTCTCTCTTTGCCATTGCGCTTTCCAGCCACTATAAACATTAAAACAAAGCCACGCTTCATCCTGCTGGCCAGAGGCCTCCATCTTCTGCAAGTGCAATGACAAACAGGCAAGTGAATTCTCTCCCAAATATAAACAAAACAATGATTCAATCCAGTTGTTTGTTTTTTTGGTTTTTTTTCCACATGGGTGTACAAATTAACCTGCCAGGATAGGAAAGTATAAATATTATGAGGGTACATCACTGTGTGCAGCACCTGGAGCTGTGTTTGCAGGAAGCTGGAGCTCACACACCCCTAGGAGTGGGACCTGTCCACTGGCCAGGTCAGAGTTGGAAAATACTTGCAGTGCCTTGCTAACCAACAGTGCTGCTTGCATCCATGTTTGCAAAATCAAACGCCTTAAATGAACTTTCAGGCTTCAATCTCCGGCTGTGGCAGCCCAACTCCTGCCCCAGGGCACAGTCCCTGGTCCTGCCTGCCAGCTGGGAGCACTCCAGGGCTGGGGTGCTCAGCCAACCAATGCTGCCTTCCAAGGATGCTGCAGTCTCTGTGTGCACACATCCCATTTACACACAGAATTTCTACCTGGGCACCAGTTGTTTGGATATCATTCCTTAATGCCAAGATTCATGAAATTCAACCATTAATATTTTTAAAATGAAGTTTATAATTTTGTCTGTTCAGTTCCTTCATTTTAGATCCTGAAGATAGAAAGGTCCTTTTATTCTTCCTTACTGCAATATTAACCCCAAGAAAGAGCAGAAACCAGAAGGAGCCTGGAGGAATATGACCCTTGATGGCCTCAGAAACATTAAATGTCTCCTTTCAGTATCAGCCAGATTTGCAGACTGAACCTGAACAAAATAAAATCCCTCTGTCCGATGTAGGAGGAACATCAGCTGGCCAAAGGGAAGGGAAGGAAAAGGGCCACATTTCTGCAGCTGTGTCTGCTAGGTAGTTTTGCTAATGATAATTTAATCCATAGCTCCACTGGTCTGGCTGTGTCTTGTGGCACTGAGTGCCCCTTCAAAAGCTGCTTTCTCATTGTGGGCCTCAGACTGTCCAGTTTTCCAGCGGGCTGCAGTGAGGACAACCTGCCCTTCCATAGCTCCAGGGGAGGCAGAGAAAGGGCCCAAAGTCCTGCCCAGGTGGCAGGAGGGAGCACACTTGGGCTGACTCTTGTCAGCAGGGCAGTTGCTCCTATAAAAGCATCCTGACAAATGAGTGTCTCTGGCCTTTCATTGCCTCTCAAAGTGTGACAGCAGTGGCATCCTACACCAAAAAGAGGGGGTGGAAGGTGCAGACCTTTGAATTAGGTACACCTAAACCTCCCCCTCATGGTAAGATCCATGAAGATCAAAAGGCTTCTGACCTCAAAGCCAGGCATCAGCTGAAAAAAAAAAAAAAAAAAAGACAACTTTCTAAACAAATTCAAAGTCAAACTACTGGTGGCAGAACATGCTGCTCTCTGCCTACCCTATTTCCGGGCCTGGCTGTGAGTCAGCGGTGTTTGAGCTGCAGCCAGCTCTGCCTGTCCAAGCAGATCCCTGGGGAGCCCCAAGCCTGGCTGCTTTCTGCCCATGCCTCTGCAGTGTCCTGGTCTCTGAGACACAGGGTGGATGCCGCACTGCACACTGCAAGTCAGGGCAAGGTGTCCCCCACTGCCCAGCTCAGCTGCTGTGGTTCCCCCTCTCCTCCCCAGCCAAAGGCAGCATTCCTAAGGGCAGCTGCCAAGGAAATATCCTGCATCCATAACACAAGAGCTTCACCTTCCTTCCTCAACAACCTCAGTCAAAAATGCTGTGCCTTGACCAAGCCCCAACATCAGCAACTGTGTCAGCTCCAAGCCATGGGCAAATGTTCATCATCCTAACACTGAAATACAAGACCAGTTAACAGTCCCTGTTAACTCTGGGACAGTTTCTGAGGGAAGGCACATGAGCAGGATTGGCTCATCTCACTGTGATGGCCCTGTCACCAGAAACATCACCAAGTCCAGGCAAGCCTCAGGTGATGAAAACTGTAATGCAGCACAAAGGCTTTCTTTTTGACCTTCAGTTCTCCTTTTTGCTGAGATACTTCTCACAGCTTGAGCAGTCCCTTTGCTGGATCCATTTGTGACATGAAACATTTTTGACCAAACTTCATTTCCTTCCTTCCTTCCAAAGCACTAAGATTTGCTTCCCCTCAATAAAACACACAGAAAGAACCATCAAAATGTATGTGCATTTCAGGGATAAAATTCACAGGCTACATGCTTTAGGCAAGAATCTCCACTGCCCTTTATTTCCCCTCAAAAAAGAATATTAACTCACACTAGGTCTCAATACAAAGCAAATCTACCAGCAAAAGAGAAGTTTTAAAGGAATCTATCTCCATGTGATAAATAAGTAATAGATGGGACTGCAGAGGCTGTGTTAGCCCTGGAGAGCCCACACTGCCAAGCCTGTACAGGACTTACAGCAGCAGTGCTCCCCAATCATCCTCTGCCTGAACAGAGATCCCACCAGCTCCGAGGAAATCACTTGCTGAGGAGTGTGGGCGGAAAGCAGAGAAGGAAGCCACAGGGATTTTTTTCCAGTTTAGCATTCACAAATTTGAAAAGAGCATTTCAGGCAAAACCTCGCTTATTCTCAATGAAGATGGAGAGGTGGTGGTTTCTCCCTGTTGGTGTTTGAGAACTGGCACCAGGGTCCACCTGGTTGTGAGCCAGAGCTCTTCAATTTCTCTTGACACAGAATGGCCTTGAAGTGCCTTGCTCATTACAGGAGTGCATGAGAAGGGAGTAGGGAGGTAACTCTGGGGCAGGTAAATGGCATTATCTGTGCTGTACAGGGGTGGAGATTGAGACAGCATCCTGTATTAATCCACCAGTTTCAAAAGTCTCTCATGATATGCATTTGAAATCTGATCCTAAATTCTTTGAAGTTATGCTTTTCACTGGATTTAGTGGAATTTCACACAGTCTCTAATCTCTCTGGTTTTCTTTTTAAGCAGTCACTTGCTTTCATAAGACAGACATCCAGGCACCCACTGTTCTCTAACAACAATAAAGCTTGTAAATGTCCAAGCAAAAGAACAGAGTGAAGGGAAATAAAGGAAAATTATAAACACCAAAAAACAACCAACTGGAAAAAACCCCACCAAACAAATAATTCTAATTTTTACTAAGAAATAAAAATATGGCTACTTTGCATAAATTCACTTCTAGGGATTGACTCCAGACAGTCAAAAATTATCTTTAAAGTGCATGAAATCTATTTTTTACAGATGTGAACTAAGAGGCTTATGGAAAAACATCCATAAAAAAATCTCTTCTTTAAAGTTTCAGCATGACATGCAGCACAACTTGAGGGTTACTTTAGACATGCTTTCAGGCAGCAATACCCTTGTGTAACACCAAGTGAGCTGAGAATAATTGTAACGGCCTCTATGGCACCAGCTTTCCTTTCCTGTCAGCAATCCTGCAGGATGCTGGTAACACAGCTCAATTACATAAGAAAAAACACAGGTTTTTGGGAAGAACTCTAGAGAGAGGTGCTCCACTGGAATATCAGGTGCAGTTCAGCACCTGTTGTACAGCTCAGAACTCATTTCTGTGTCTGACACAGAAAAATCAAAACTGAACTGTGCATTTCAGGCACTGCAGTAACCTGCTCTCAGGTCTGGGGGGGAACAGGGAATTACTTCTTGAAACAAGGAGAATAAACTACCCTGCAAACCCTTATTACAGCTGTGAATTCAGACCTGCTCAGATTTACACCAGCTGAGATTCTGGCCCAAAGATTGGCAGAAAATGAGCTATCAGTGAGAACAGATGGAAGGGCAGGACAAGGGCAGGGCTGAAAGAGCTTTTCAGAGCAATTGTTTTTCTTTCCTATAAAAGCTGTAGTGTAGATCTTCAGTAAAGTTCCTCTGATTCCTGTTGAGCTCTGTTGGTCAATACAAAGATGTGAGCCGTTCTTAAGGTCATCTTGTATCCATGGTCTAATCTGACAAAAATCTGCCAGAGACAAGATAACCAGTCTTCTGTTTCCTTCTTTTTTTTTTTTTTCCCTTTCCCTTTCTTATTGGTTATGGCTTAGTTTGCCATAGTAAAGCTTATTGAAATTTATTGGAACCAGGATTTTACCCCACATGTTCACTGTGATGAGAATCTGGTTTCCTTTGCATTAAAACACCATGAAATTTAGATATTTTATAAATGACAAAGTTTTCCTGGTCTACCTCCATTTACAGAATTACCATTCTTTTTAGAGGAACATCTACAGGAACATCTCAATGTGTAATTTCTAAAGGCAAACCCGAGTATTTAATCCATCAGCTTCTGAGATTGTTCCCGAGATCCTGGTGAACTTCTCCGTGGCCAGCAGGTGACAGTCTCAGCAACAGAAACGCTGAGCACATAACGAGGAGGGGATTGTTCTATCATCTGCGAGGATACAAACGTTATTTTTTGGGGGTTTAGACACATAGACAGACCACAACAGGGGGCAATATTTTCCACCAAACATTCCACTAAAGAGGAAGGCCAGAGGAAATTCCAGGTGTGATTTTTCACTTCCCTGAGGAGATATTACAGATGAGGGCATTAATGACACTGCATTCAAGAAGTACCAGCACCATTCTTAGCAGTATACAGAAAAAAACCCTTTACACCTCAGCGTAGGTGTGAAACCAGCAGATGTAAATAAAAAAAAAAAAAAGCACTTATAGATCAAGCCCATTTGAAGCATAAGTGCATTCAGGGGTGGCACAGTCACACTGGCTGATATCTTTAATGTGTTGAGGAGTGAACAGGAGAATCTCTATGTGCATTGTAGGTGACTGTAACAATTCCCTGCAGCAGTCACCCTAAGAAACTTCACTGCACACAGCAGCATCCACAGCTACACACCAGAAAGAAACTCAAGGTTCTCCAGTAGAAACTGCTGCTTTAGGCCAGGGTCACTATCTCTGCAACACATTCAGTTTTGAGGAAGTTTTCTCATGTTCAGAATAGAAAGCCACAAATCATTCGCTTGTTCAAATTAATTTTAATACAACTGGGACTTTGTCTGTACAAAGGTCGAGTATAAACTTTTTAAATCTAAATGGTTTGGCCAGTTTGAGTTTTATCTAGTCAGAGCTTCAGAGAGGCTATAGCAATGACTCAACATACCAGAGATATGCTGATTTAAATACCTGTCTCTGGTGGTTTTCCTTTGCTTTGGTGAAATGAAGATTTGAAGGTGTGCAAATTCCCAGTCACAAGGATTTTAATTCTGTGCCTGGTGTCACAGACTACCTTGATTGTGTTTTAACTGCATTTTACCTGTAGCATTAAATCAGAAGACTTGTCTATGTTTCTCTACAGTTTAAAGAAATCATTTATGCATTACTAGTGTGATAAAGGAATATGTAGAGAAAGCAAACAAATATCATATTGCCTGCATTGCAAATCTCACCTTCATCGCTGCTCCCTTGGCCTGGTGTTCAGAGCTGTGACTGTTATGTGGAGGAGACTTACTACCTTCCTGGTATGTCCAAACAAGTGATGGGGTGAACTACAGGACAGATTGTATTTATTACCAAACAGAAAAAGAATTATTAGTAGGTGAAATGTTGTGAAAGTATTTGGTTTGTTTAACCCAAGCTGAAAAAACAGGTATAATCTGGATTTGAATGTGGATGTGACATCCAATGCAATGGCCATTTTACCCACAATCTCTGTCCTGAGAGCACCCTTCTTCTGTGCCATGGACAGAAGTTTTTCCAGATTATGTTTCTCCATAATGTTTCAATAATTCTTTCTTTCTCCATCCTCCATACATCCATCTCCTTCCTGACACCCATCTTTTTCTTCATAGTGATTTCAAGATTCTCCTTTCATTCCCCCTTCTCCCTTTTTTCCTCACTAACCCCATCTGGTGACTCAAACCCATTCCACAGAACACTGTGGAGAACAGACTCTGCCCTGGGCAGTGCCAGGAGGGAGGTGCGAAACCCTCTGCAGTAACAGAGAATCCACCTCAGGTGGTCACACAAATCTCACTGTCTCCTTGATGCTGCCAACCAATGGGAGCACCAGGATTTGTATCCTGCCCTGAGAAAAAGCAGGGCAAGTATTCAGCAAAGTAATCACACTGCAGGGATTTGTGTAATGAAAAGTACCTCTACTCGGGGGTCAGAAATGGTGTGAATCAAGCACACACCATTGCCAGGGGCAACTTCACCTGGTACCTCCTTATTCTCTTCTGTCATGCTCATTATTGCAGCATCTCAGCCTCTAGGAACAAATACCAGAGCCTGGCCACCCCATGATTAGGGCCCACAGTATGTCTCAGGGCAATCTAAAGTGATTCACATAGGGCTGGCTTCCCCCTGCACCGTGCAGCCCTGTCTGTGCCTGGGGCCTCTACACACTCCCTAATGCAAACAAAGTAATGCAGACTTAATGATTGCTGTCATTTCCATGTGCCTACTGCTGATCTCTTAATGAAATATTCCACTTAAATTGCGCTGGCACAAGCACAGTTCCATGCTGGCAGGAGCTGCAAAACCGGAGTACCCAGTGAAAAGGCTCTGCTGTACAAAGCAAAGCTGGTAGTGAAACACTGCTCGACTGTTTTTGTGCCTGCTCCTGCAATAAATCCAACACCTGCCAGGCTTTCTGAATGGTAAGAAAAGAACAGAGGATGGAAATTGCCTTTATCTCAGGTTGGGATAGGAGAAAACAAACTGAAATGAGGCTGACAGTCTGTGGGGATATGGATTTGGCATTCATGAGTGGATGAGTTGTGTCCACTCAGCACTGCTGCAACTGCCTTGCTCCCTCCTGTCAAATCCTGCTGGGAGCACTGCTGCAGAAGAGAAACATGGGGCACATGCAGCACCACACAGACTCTTTGTCTACCTATTGTCACAGGCAGTAAACCAAATATTGCTGGAGGGAAAGCTAAAAATCTGTTCAATGACTAAATGTGTATTGTAGCAAATAGGAGGAAAAAAACTACTGAAAAGCAGTGGAGTTTTTAAAAGTTGGCTATACTGTACACTCAGTCTAAAATACAGTAAAACAGATACTGTACATGTTCTTTACTATTCCAGAGATTAATAAAAGCATTGAATTTACCTTTCTTTAGGCAATCAGCTCTTGCAGAATTGCATGGCATAAGTGGAGGTCTCTAAATTTTGCCTCTACTTTGGCCTTAAACAACTCACCCTTCCCCAATCTCCTCTAAGCACTGATCACATGCAAGCAGTCGCTGGCTACAGGCACTGCAGGGTCCCATGAACTGATGTAAGAGTAGAGAGCAACATCTGACATCAGGAAATCCACACACTCTGGTTACAACACCCACTCCATCCTCCTACCTGCTCTCTGATGGTGAGGAAGTGCTGAAGGTGCTGATGAGTTTGTGGTTGACTGGTAGAAATACTTTTTCCCCTAACTAAAAGCGTATTTTAAGAGCATATTTTTCAAAGCTAACTAGGTGGAAATTAATGCAACAGGAGCTATGATTTAGTCCAGCTACTCTACCAAGTCCTCCTATAATTTCCTGGATGATTCGGAGTCCTGTCCTACACTGTTTCATGGTAGCTAACACTAAAAACTGCTTAATCAGGAGAGAAGTCATCCCTATTCAGTACTGATCCACTGGTAATGGTTGAGAGGGGCATTATCTTCCCTGTTCTATCAGTACAAGGCAAATGGGGGAGGCCGTTTCCTTCAGGGAACCAGGGCTGTGTTAGAGACACAGGAAGAAGGGAACAATGCCCAAGATTTGCATTTGCTGAAGGGCTCAGCACATTGCTCCCTTGTGAGCCGGCCAAGACCGACACCACATGAATCCTTGTGATTCATCCTTCCCCCTACCTCTCTTTATCCAGCACGGCACAGAGAACTCTGTGTGTTTATTTACACACAAAAAGGTCTTTACTTCATGCTGTGGTATTTGGGTGCTTGGCTCAGGCTCTCAAGATGGAGCAGGGGTACAGACTGATCGGTTGAACCAGTATTTCCCACTTTTCTGCCAGACTGCTGGGTGACCTTGGGCAGTTTACAGCAACTTTACCTCTCACCACGTCAGTTTCTGTAAAATTATCCTGCTTAACTTTGAATGGAGCATAGCTGTCAACTGATGCCAGGGCAGGGTATGCTGTTTACCTGTGACTCAAATAAAACCAGTGCCTAAAACCTGAAAGCAGCAAGATAGAGAAATTGAGGAAGAAAAGAGCAGAAATGTGAAATTGTTCCTCTGTCTCAGTTTTTCTCTGCCTGCTGCCCTTCCTAACACAGGCAATTACAGTCCAACCCCACCATGCAATTTACGCCATGTCAGCCACGCTGAGAAGTTCAGGTTACCCCCAAGGCATCATAAATGACAGGTAAATAAGCCCACAGATATTAGGGAGACTCTCTTTAAAAGTTACAGTTCTGCTGTGGCGAAGAACACACATTTCAGGGCAGATATTTCCATTTGGAAGGCTCTGGATACAGAAACCTGGAAAGAAGGGCAGGTGTTCGGAAGGACGCATTCCAGGCACTCCCCGCTGCTGATGCCATGCCAACTATGCCCAAACTGTCGTTAGTGGTTTAAGTGGAAGCATAACACAGGGATGCAGGAGTACATAACCCAGGGATGCACGACATCGTAAGGCTGCTAGTCATGGACGTGTCAGTCAGATGGACTCTAAGCTGTTGAAAAGGCTCATGAGTTTCTGCTGCTCATGGACATCATGTACAGAAGCTGTCTTTTCCTCCTACAAATAACTCCTCCTGGAGTTTATAGGAAGCCCTGTCTAAGGGTTATGACTGTCTCAGGTTGAACGGTGGAGACGCTGAAAAGCAAGGCACCAGCTGTCCACTGGGATAGGAGGCAGTCACGGAGCAGTGCCCAGCACCGCCTTTTCAGGACCTCCCGCGCTCGCAGGGGCTGATGCTGCGTGTGAAGTGTCACTTGCACCCTACACAGGCTCACAACGTTTTCCCTTCCAAGTGTTTGTTTAGCTGTTGTCTCGGGCTGTGGCGGGTCAGAAGCTGCATCAGGAGAAGTTCTGAAAGCATCCAGCCCCTTTCAAAATCCCCCGTTTGTAAGAGGGCTGAAAACCTCCTCACCTTCGCAGTCCCACACCTGGCCATAGGATGTTCTGTCCGGGAGGAGGTTCCCAGCCTTGCTCTCGCACTCATTTACGGAGACAGGAGCAGGCAGGAATGCCCATCCGTGTGCCCGCTCCCGCTGTGTCCTGCCCTCATGTCACCCGGGCACACAGTGCTGCGGCCGTGCCCGTGTCCCCCTGGGCAAGTCCGCGCTTACAGCGCCCGTACGTGCCCGGCTGCACACGCAGCGCGCTGTGGTGGCCAAGTGGGAGCGTGTGAGTGTGAGCATGGGGTAGTGCGTGTTTGAGGGTGAGTGTGAGTGAGTGTGCGAGCAGCGCATGTTGTGTGTGTAAGTGTGCGCCCACGCCCTCACCGTGTCCCCTTTCCCTGGCAGCCGGGCAGCTCCGGCGCTGTGGCGTGTCCTGTCCGTGTCCCCGGGGTCCCTCTGCCCCGCAGAGCCGACTCGAGCCGGACAGTGCCGAGCCGTGCCGTGCCCGAGCGGAGCGGGGCGGGGCGGTGGGAGGGGGCTGGCCGCGGGGCCGTAGCGCGGCGGAGCGGCGGGCGCAGAGCGCGGCGGACACCGCTCCGTTCCGCTCGGCTCGGCTCGGCTCGGCTCGGCTCGCACCGGGGCCGAGCGCTCCATGAGCCGCCGCGGGGGCGGTCGGCGCTGCTCTCGCTCGCCGCCGCGGAGCCGCCGCGCCGCCGGAGCCGGGATGTGACTTGCGGAGGGCTGGCGGACAGAGCTGCCCCGCCGCCCTCAGCCGCAGCAGACAGCGGGTGAGCCGGCGGTGGAGCTGCGGGTGGGGGCGAGACAGAGGCCCCGGACCGGCTCCGGGAGTACGCTCGGGGTAGGGCTGCGGGCAAGGGGGGACGTAGCGGAGCCGCTCACCCGGCTCTGCGCCCTGCGCTGCCCGCAGAATTAGCCCGGTTGCCGCCAGCAGAGAAGAGGCTGGATATAGGAATCCTGGGCGGGGGGGGGGGGGGGGAGGGGGGATATGGGGCGGGGCGGGGGGGAGGGGGGGGCTCGGAGAAGGGGGCTATGCTGCGGGGAGCGAGGCGGAAGGCTGGCGAGGAGGGCAGTGGAGTTCGGAGAGGATGGGGAAGAAGAGCGGGGACAGGCGGGGGAGGAAGAGACGGTGAAAAGAAACCGACGGTGAAAAGAAACCGACGGCAGAAATGAGTGAAGGCTGAAGCGGGATAGGTATCGCCCAGGAGGAGGAGGTTGCAGGCGGATTAAGGCGAGCCCGGAGCGGAGGGGGCCGCGCACCGGCCGCGCGGAGGGACCGCTCGGTCTCGCACCGCGTTCTTGGCAGGGTAGTTGCAGCCAAGCCCCGCACCTCATCGCATTCCCCAGCGGGAGCTCAAGGGCAGTGGCAGGGAACAGGCCGAGGGGAAAGAGCCTTTTGTTGGTCCCCGGCCGCCCCGGTCCCGGGCTGGCGGGAGCTCCGGCTGGGTGTGGAGGCCCAGCGGTTTTCTCTCTAGTTAATAAAAGCCCTGTCTCTGTGTTGCCTCTCCGCAAAGCCACGCAGAGAGAGGATTTAGCACTATGTGAACCCTTTGTTTACACCTGCCCTTAATGTTTATCCCAAGGCTAACAGGATTTCCTGCGTGCTGAACCCAAACACCCAGCTTGGTGATCAGCGCTAGTACCGAGTAGCTGTTTCACGGGGATACCCTTGCCGTTTACCAGTGGGGAGTATCAGGGTTGAGGTGTTGTCTCGCTACAGCAGGAGAAATCAGGTGACAGAACCCATCTGCTAGAAGGCTATGATATGAAGAGGAACAGTCTGAGAATTAGCAAAGAAAATAAAAACGTTGGTTGTTGTTACTGATTGCTATCGGTTGTGAATTCAACACCAGGCACTATGGTCAGAAGTATCTAGGCACACGTGATACACAGATTCTGACCAAAGGGAATTGAGCTCCTAGAAAATTAGATAATTTCATTCAGCATCACAAAGTGTTTCTAAATGAAAGCAATACTTTTTCTGTCCTTTTTGGAGGGGGATCATACCTGCTGTAACAGAGCATGATGTGTGTCTAATGCAGGGGCTGTCAAAATCCCTGCTGTATTTTTGCCTACGAAGCACAATTGCTCTATTAATTATTATTCTGGAAATACACACATCTCTTGAGTAGTCTGATCTCAACTTGGCTGTTGCTGCTCTGTTATCAGTCCTGGAGCTCATTCTTCAGTTCTGATCAAAAGCAGCTGGCAGAGATCCTGTGTTGTGATTAATTCCTCCCTCACTTGCACCTCTCCACAACACTTTGGAGTGGGGGTGGTTTTCTTTTGGAAATTGTACAGTGAACCAGTCTTCTGCCTGTGTGTGGCAGAGCAGGTTACTATTTGTGCTACTACTGCTTATATTTACTGGATTGTTTTTCTTCTCTGCCACTGAGTGCATCTCCCAGTGTCAGTTGACTAACATTTGAACTCCAGGTACAGGAGCAGATAATGCATCTAACCATGAATAGCCTAACCTTAAGTCTTTGCATGATTACGGATTTATTCTGTATATATATTCTGTACCAGCATACAGCTGTGTCTTTTTGATCCCTTTGGAAGCTTTGGTCAGAAGCCTTTAGCTACAGAAAGCTTCATTGATTTTTAACCATGACAACTTTTTGATGACAACTGTGAGATTTTCTGTTTCTGCTTAGTTGCTTGTAATTGGAGTTTGTACCCGCTGGGGCAGCTTTGTGTCTGCAATTTCTGTAGTGACTCTCTGCCAGATAATGTAATGAAGGGGACCTCATTCTGTAGAAAACAGTGGAGTTATTACAGCTGTCATTGAGAGCAGATTTTGAGCCAAAAATTGAGTACTGGATTTGAAGCTGTTCTGCTAATTGTTTGCTGCTTTTGCCTAAAATGTGTAAGGCTTATTGATTAGAATATTGATTGTAAATGTTCCTGATTGCTCTGGTTTCAGCTATGTTGCCTTAATGGCCTTACCAAAATAAATTTTTGGAGAGGAATCTGGGGGAGAAAAAAAAAAATCTCAAGTTTCTTTGCTGTGAGCAGTTCGTTGAGTATGCGGGGATGTATTGGTGCCACTGAGGGTATCTGTGCTGGAATGTTTCTGTGGTGTCCCTGTGTTACTGTAGTTCTCTGGCAGAAGAAGTGAAGTGCCTGCTGAAAAGAGCGCTATTGTTACTTCTGTGAGGTTACATAACTTTAGTAAGAGCTAATCTAGACATACAGAGGTAAAAATATTCCTCCTCTGTAGTTACTGATTTAAGTAACAACCAGCAATAATGTGCAGTAAAATTTTACTATAAAATCTCAAGAGGCGCAGAACTCTGCCATTCTACCCACAGCACAGGCTTCAGGAAGATGCTGTTTTAATAAAATCCCCATAGTGATGGATTTTTTGTTTTTTTCAAAAACAACTTTTCTGGGAACTTCACAGGTTTCCCTTCAAAATGATTGACTCTGTGGTTTTAGCTAAAGTTGTGGTATTCGCTTGCCAAACTTGTGTGTTATGATGCAGTGTTTTCCCTTGTTTTTACAACTCTGTGTTCAATGCTGAGTATCAGCACTAGAAAAGAGGATTTTTTTGGCTGGTAATGTCTCAGGGGGTAGATTATTAATATTGCCTATTTTTACCCAGTCAGGCAGAAACTGACAGTAAACAGGTTAGGAACAAACTGCTTTGTTGATAGCAGTTAGGAGGAAAAGATTCTTCCTTTGGAGACTTCAAGCCTTGCCTGCCAGCTTTAGTCTGGGTAGGATCTAGTGTTTGGTGGGACTCACTGGCATTGGGTAGGAAATTATTTCACTCCAGGAATAACTGTCAGCAGTCCTAGAGGCTCCTTGGGCAGTACTGTGGCTGTCTAGGACCTTTCTAAGAGGACCACTGATTATGTCCCATCAGCTTTCCCACAAGTAGGAAGTAACTTGGGAAAGTTCCTCTTGAGTTGAACACCTCTATATTTCAGAATACATATTTTGAATTCTGAATATATTTTGTCACAGCTTAATTTCCCCTTTCCAAAATGAACCACTTCATGGAGGCGGAAATACTCAAATTCATTAACCCTCCCTTCCCCCTCCCAAACACTTCCAAATAGGAAGAGGAAACAAATGACAATATGACTGCTTACCCATGCAGCACAATCTCCATGGAAACAGACTGTCCTAGAATAGCTCAATCACATGAGGGTTACATGACAAGAATAAAGTAACCAGAAAACTGGAAAATATCTTAGAACTGGGGATACTCACACTTGATTCATTACCCCCCCCCCCAAGTCTTTGGAGATTAGCTAATAAACAAAGCTAGTATTGAAGGCAATTTAGTCCATGCTTATCATAATTTGTAAGTGATGGGATAATGGAAAATTAACATGACCCTCACTTCAGGGCTGTTTGTTGTTTCAAGTTTGGGTGACATTTAGAATGAATTTTGAATCATTTTCTGCATGACCTCCTACTTCTTGAAATGGTACCACTGGTTTGGAGCACTGCCTTAGTAGATCCCAGTGGATTTTCCTATTTGTGTCAGCAGGCACTGACCATTTCACACTTCTTAGGACATTTCAAACACTCTAAAGAGGAAAATCACTAGTTGCAGTAGGAATTGACTGCGCATAAAAGGAATTGGCGAACTATCTTCGGAATGTTTTCTTCTAGTTAATTATGTACTCAAAGGGCAAGGAGATTTATTGAGCGTATATTCAATACAAAAATGAATATATTTCACTGATGATTAGTTTTCTGTCTGTAAAATCAGTATTGCCACAGAGTCATTGAAGAACCTGTTACACAAATCAGATAAGAACAAGTGTATATTCTACTAATCCATCATAAAGTAAATTACAGATAGGTAGAAAAAACCAAATCGTTTGTCCTTTACCAGGTCATTGCATCGTTAGAATGATGCAGCCATTCCAGTAGTGCAAAGATTAATTTCTGTGGGCTGGCAGAGGTTGCCCATTACCCATTTCCTGTTTGTCCAAGCCCAGACCACATTATTTGTCACAGCTTCTACTTCTGAGATGAAGGTTTGTAATAGGATGTTTTGTATCCTGTGTGAGTGAGGACCACAGAGCCGTTGCACATTTATATTGGCATATCTGCTGTCTTGGTGCCTCTAATAGGAAACATCATAAGCTTCATCACCTGTCTCCTGATAGAGGCTGAAAATGGCCATTGGTCATTACACTGTGAAACACTGGTTTGAGGATTCAGATCTCAGGATTTAACTTTGGTCATTACAGGGCTGTAAAGCACATGGTTGTAATGCACGAAAAAATCCATAGTTCTCAGCTCTAAGAGACACAGTAGAGTTTCAGACAGCCCACATAAATAGTTTTTGTGTTGGTTATGACTGACTGTGCTCAACGCAGCATTGCACCACAACTTTCAATCATTTTCAGCTCTCATTAAAGTTTTCAAAGTTTTCATTGAAAGTAGTTCAAATCTACAAAAACTCTTTGGACAGGTAGCCATTTAGGGCTGTTGTATGGCTTACAAAAGAGCTCCTGATAATTTCTTCTTTTCACTTTGCATCTTAAACATGTCCTGTCAGTTGTGTGACTCACATTGGCTAACGTTACTGCCTGCTTATGTGGTGCTTTTCTTCCTCATGGTCATACAGTACAAGTGGGAGTCTGAAATTATCCTCACATCAATGAGGAAAATGCTGCTGGAACCTGCAGTACTAATTGCTAGTGAAGGTTAACAGAGTCAGGTTTCATATCTGCCCCACAGTGTTTACTCCAGACTGCCCTTACAGGGCAGCTGTGGCTGAGGCAGACTGGGAGTTAAAGGTTACGTTTTTTAACAATCTCCTTTGCTCTGCTTTGCTTAGTAAAAGCAAATGCCATAATGTGTATTTTTAAAGTGCCTAACCCATGTTCTTCCTAAAACTAAGTTGGGATTTGTCTAGGCTTTTGGTCCTGATGGTCACGTGGGATGTGTTGTGCTCCTGGAGAGTTTACCATTGTCTGCTCGCTGGATCCAAAAAAGTGATGCTCTGGTTTTTGTTATTTGTTTCCTTTGAATGGCTTTGGACTGGCTAAGAAGCACAATGAGGCATTAATTTTTGATTAGTTGATTGATGACACTGCATGTGTGCACCATTGTCACAGAATATGGGATTTTTCTAGACTAGCATTCCAATTTTCAAATGCAATCTAGTATCTGGGCTTTGGAAGAGGATGAAAGAAGTGAATATGATAACTGCCTATTGACTGAGCACGAAAACAAGATTTTTCTAAGAATGTACAATGTTTGTTTTCCTTGGATTGCTTTTCCTTTAAAAAGTAATAATTTAAAAATTGAGTCTGTTCCAGTAAAAGGAGCAAGGCTGTGCAACAGTGTGCACAATTGTGATATAGCTTACACCTGCACCAGTGCAACTTAAACACACTTTAAACACCTTGATTTGAATGGGGTATTACATTTAAACAGGTAATAAGTGTCTATTGCAGATAATGTAGTTTTTGCAACAGGATACATAATTTTTTCTGGCTGTGTTTTAGGCCATTTGCAAGGTCAGAGTTTGGAAATGTTGGTTTCAATCTGTGCAAACAGAGCAATGAGTCATTTTGCATTCTGAGTACAACAGGCAAAAGCAGCTTTTGGAGGGCAGTGAAGGGGCTGGGGGGAGGCTGTGCCAGCTGCAGGTCCAGTGCAAAAACTGTAAACATGGGCTACTGAAACAAGCTGGGCTGTGAAATCCTCCAAATTCAGCTCTAGCTAAACAAATATTTTGTTGTCTCAGACAGAAAAATGAAAACCTACCCAGCCATTGGTTTCTTCCTCCTCTTTGTGATCAGCTATGGCTCTTCAGAAAACTCCAGTACTCCTCGAGGGTGTGGACTGGATCTCCTCCCTCAGTACGTTTACCTGTGTGACCTGGATGCCGTTTGGGGGATCGTTTTGGAGGCGGTCGCGGGGGCAGGTGTGCTGACCACAGTACTGCTGATGCTGATTTTGCTGGTGAGGCTGCCCTTCATCAAGGACAAAGAGAAGAAGAGCCCCCTGGGAATGCACTTCCTCTTTCTCTTTGGGACTCTGGGACTATTTGGGCTGACGTTTGCTTTCATCATCCAAGAAGATGAAATGGTGTGCTCTACTCGAAGGTTTCTGTGGGGAGTTATCTTTGCTTTGTGCTTCTCGTGCTTGCTAGCCCAAGCCTGGAGACTTCGCAGACTCGTTCGCCACGGGAAGAGCCCATCTGGCTGGCATCTGGCTGGGGTGGCCATCTGCCTGATGCTGGTGCAGGTCATCATTGCAACAGAGTGGCTGATCCTGACCATTGTCAGAGATAACAAGCTGGCCTGCAGCTACGAACCCATGGATTTTGTGATGGCCTCCATTTATGTTATGTTCCTGATGTTATTTACCATGGGATTTTCGTTTTTCACTCTCTGTGGGAAGTTTAAGAAATGGAAGAAAAACGGAGTATGCCTCATTATAACCCTTTTTTTTTCCATTCTGATTTGGGTAGCCTGGATGACTATGTACCTCTTCGGTAATGCTGAGCTCCAGAGAAGAGACAAATGGAGTGATCCCACTCTGGCTATTGCACTGGTGTCCAGTGGTTGGGTGTTTGTTATTTTTCACGCCATCCCAGAGGTCCACTGTACCATCCTTCCATCACAGCAGGAAAACACACCCAATTATTTTGATACTTCACAGCCAAGGATGCGTGAAACCGCTTTTGAGGAAGATATACAGCTTCCACGGAGCTACATGGAAAATAAAGCCTTTTCAATGGATGAACATAATGCAGGTAAAAATTTGCTATAAAGAATTGTATTTTTTGTAGTGTCAAGACAACTCTGTATGAGACGTTTTTCAGATGTTGAAAATGAAGGTCATTAAAAATACAATAATTTTCACACTACACCTTGTTCTCTTTTTACAATTTTCACTAAGATCTCATCTAATGAAGGAGAACAGTGGAAAAAAATGCAGACAATACATCGGTTAAAATTATTCTTCTGCATGTTGATTTTTCTTTGAAAAACTGAGAAATTTCAAATGCAAAGCCAACACCAAAAGAATTTTAAAATTCACTGTGGAAAAAATAACGTTTATTTTAAATATTTTAAATGACATTTTTTGTAACTAGCAGTTATCAACATTTAATGCAAAATATTTTTCCAAAACCTCAGAAAAACATAAAGTGGTCTATGTTACAAATTGCTCAGCCAGTTGAGCAACAAAATAATTATTATTAATTATATTTCCATTAAAATGGATTTAATGCCACTTTGTGTCTCTGGGGGGGAAAAATGCCAAGTGGCTTATGGACAGTTCAAAGACAGCCTTTGTTCTGGAGGTTTGAATGTCTGAGGTTTCATAGAGGTTTTGAGGTAAATTGCCTTCCTTGCTGTAGAACGATGTGTGATGACACATCATTAGAATTTGCAGTGGAAATGTTTTTGAGTGATTGCTGAAAGGATCAGCCACAACTGGGTGCTTCAGAGACCCAAACCCTTGCTGAATTGTTTAACTCTTGTCAGAAATCCCAGGGATGCCTTTGTGACCAGCAGTGGGGGAAGCTGGAGCTCTCTGGTGTTCTTAGGGGAGTTACGGTCTGGTGCTGCCCCACGCCTGGATAGAGGATTTTGTCACAAGTCACACTGATTTTTATTTTCACTCTAATTGAGAAGAATACTGGCCTGGTATCACAGGCAGTAGCTGCCACATTGCTCTGGAATCCCCTGAAAGAAGGCTTAGGGCATGTGATCCAGGCACTTCACCTTCCTATTCATGTTTGTGTCTTTGATTTCTTTTGGGTTTGATGTTTCCATGGGTAGTGACCAGACGCAGAGGAAAACAGAACTTTGTTTGGAACAATGTTAGGTCAAAAAGGCATTTTTTCTTCTAAGTTTTTTAGAAAGGTCTCCTCCTAGTATGGAATTTTTTTTCTGTGAGTAGATACCAAGGGGGCAGTGGTAAAACAAACAAACAAACAAAAAAAAAAAATCACATGAATAAAAGAATGGTTGTTATTCCTAATGTTCCAAAGCAAGAGGCAGTTGCACTATGGACTGTTAAAAGCACTATTTCTTTTTTCTGTGGTGGCTTTTTTTTTATAAATCCCCCATTAAATATAATCATTATACTGTCTATTAGAGTGCAATTTATGTTTTGTTTTAATCTATCTGACACCCTTATTAATGTACACTGTAATAAATGCCTGTCATTCCTATTCCCATGGCATACAGGAATTTTTAGTACATCAAAGCAGATTAAATATTCCTTTGCAGCAGTTCTTTAAGGACTAGCTTGGGACAGCAGAGTTTGGAAACAAAACTTAGTAGCATGGTAGAGACTTACAGTAAATAGAGGCAATAATAACCAAGGCACTAAGTCAGATCCCCGTGCTGATGGTTGTCAGTGGCAAAGCACCTGGAGTCTGTGAGCAATTGGCACTGCAGGTATGTAGAGAAAGTTCTCTTCTTTCATCCATTTAATCAGACTCAACTTGAGAATTCGTCAAGAGTTTAGAAATTATCGGAAGGGTACTTTCTTCAATTGCTTCATACTTAAGAATGATGTTTAAGAATAGAAGATCTACTACTTGTAAAGTTTGGAAGACATGATAAGCAGAAAACAGTTCCCTGACTTTAATACTTGTTTCAGTAAGTAGTTTGCTTTAAATAGAAAATATACCTGGACAAACATATTTTTCATTAATTCTTGTCATTTCCACTAATACTTCTATAAAAAAATTCATAACTTTGCTCTTTAAGATTTTAAGCAGCATTTTAAGAATCTGAACAGTGTTCAGGTTCAAACAAGCATATGTCCTCCCTGATTCCTTCTTTCTTAGCAAAAGTGTAGCTTCAAGTTATGCATTGCAACAAGAGCTGCTTTATTCCAGGAACAACATTAAGCATTATTAAAGCAAACCTATTTTAAAGACAGTAATTTAAACATCATTTAAACAGCATACTCTGAGATTTTATTTTTATATGATAGGTTGAAATATCACTTTAGAAGAGTTATTTTCAAAGGTATGCCTTCTAAAATTATATTAAAGTATTTATTAAATAAAATTATATTAAAATTATATTAAAGTATTTAGAAAGCTCAGACAAAGGGCAGTTGACTGAGTTCTCAGTGCTGTCTGGAAGTGCAGAGCACACTACTAGGGCAACCTCTCTAGGCAGAGAGAATTTGCCTTAAGAGGAATCTGGATGTGAAATGTAGAATGCTACAGCTGTCAGGAAACCCAAGCCCAAGTAGCTCTGGTATCATTAAATTTCATTTAATAACTTCCAGTACTACCAGTCACCATCACAGCCAATGCCTAAAAGCAAAGCGAACAAAATTTAAAATGTGCTAAAAAGAGGCTTTGACACGTTTGCTCAAATATCCTCAGTACTGCTTGTTTTTTACCTATACATACTATATAAAAATGAATTTATTTAATAGGAATGTAAAAAGTACCAGGAAAAATGGTAAAAATGGTGTGAGAAAAAAATCCAAAATGAGTATTTTGTCTACAAGCTTTGTCACAGATTCTCACATTCAAAAAAGTCTAGCTGTTTGCAATAATGGGGAAAGAAAAATTAGTGATATGAAATTGGATTTCCTGAGTCTTTAACATAGCTTTGAAATGACAGCATATATTTTGTGTAAATATTCTGTATAAATATTTATTGATGGTGTGCATGATAAAGACTTTTTGTGTCTGTGTGTACTAGCAAATACCAGTGCAATTATGTGTGCATATCACACAAGAAGTAGTCAAATAGCAAAAGAAAAAGTTACTGACCTTGAGATGGTTAATTATCTAATAAAAAAGTACTTAGTTCCAGTTGAAGCATTTTCATAATTTTTTCTCCCGGTGTTCTGCAAAAATACATAATTTTTAAATAGATAGCAAGTGAGGGTCTGTATGTGTCTGAAGTCTGACAGCTGAGCGTTTGCAGGGTGGAATTTCTAAATTTCCATGCTAAATCAGTACTGTTCTTCATCTTGGTGTACAACTCCCAAAGAGAGGAGTAGCAGTGGGTATAGGACAGCATATGGCATTAGGATCCATTTAAATCTCTGCTGAAATTCTCATAAACTTCAGCTCATTCACGATTTCAGCCAGAGACTGTAGAATTGTAATTTGAATTAAATCTAAGAGAAGTTCTTGGCCCAGGTGCCTGAACTGGGCATGTTTCTGTTTAGCAGCTGACAGATGAGTATTGCCCGTTGTGACCGTGCACATCGTGTGGATAAATGAGCTCTGTTCCCCGGCCACGTCTGAGTTCAGTGAAGTCATTATTTACCCTGGAAATTAAAGAGGGAGTTTGTATGTACCAATCTCCAGACTGCTTTAGAGAAAGCAGCATATCCCTCATATGCATATCTCATTCCAAATTTACATATTGAACCCAAACTTGTACTAAAATTAATGGGGAGACTGATTTATTCCTAGTATAAATATCCAAAAGGGCAATCAGTATTTTCTCTTTGGCTTCAGTGATTTGCTATGTTTAAGCTATTTGAAAGCAGTATTTACTCCATCTCTCTAGTTTCTCAGAGTAAATATAATCTGAAACATCTGGAAAATCCTTATATGCTAGTCATGCTGAAGTAATGCTCAGGGGGTTGTGAGCATTGCTTACTGGCTTGAGCAAGGCTTTGGATCCCTGTCCACTGAGTTTGATAGAAAGCAAAATGTAACACATTTTACTTAACCCCACAGTTTCCGGACCAACGCAGGGAGCGCTTTGCAAAACGCATTGTGCAAGATACATCACAGGTTTAGTGACTAAAGACTTTGAGCTCCCAAAGAAATGAGATTAAACAAGCTTCAGAAATTTGGTTCCTTTCCCTGCTCCCTAGCAAACAGTTCATTTAATGTAAATCTGATTCTTTTGAGGTCCATTCCCAGCATGTAAAAAACCAGCTGTTCAAAAGCGAGGTGGTAGTTAAAATCAGTGGCAAAGTTCCCAATAACTAAACTGAAAGGAAGATACTCTGTGATTGCACAGCTTTGATTGTGTTCTAAGAGCAATCTCTCTTTTCCAAACACAGCACTGAGAACAGCAGGATTTCGAAACGGCAGTTTGGGAAGCCGACCTAGTGCTCCTTTTAGAAGCAATGTTTATCAGCCAACTGAGATGGCAGTTGTGCTAAATGGTGGGACTGTAAGTATCAAAATGTGATGATTTAAGAAATCTTTGAAATGCACTGATATATGCAACCATTACTAATTGAAAAACCTGCTTTAGCTTATTCACAGCAGGGGGAAAGCTATAAATGAAAATTTAAGGCAGCAAGCATGCATGTAACGCTTCCCTTCCCTTCCCTCTAGAATTTATGTAATTAACAAGTATGTTGCATTTGTCTACTTGGCTATTCACATTTTGCAGTGCGGCTTCAATGAACCAAGTTTTTTGTGAGACAACAGATTCAATGGCACTTTCAAATTAAATTTGTGTTAAGGTATTTAACGTAACTATTAAGTGACACCATTTCTAACCTGATTTTTTTCAAGATGGTGTGAGTAACACAGATGTTTTCAGGCAGTATATTCCTTTACATAATTGTTGCAGATAATGGTGGTCTCTCACATATATTCCATTTTCTTGTAAAATACATGTAATTCTTTGTAACTTACAGATTTGTACATATTTTTAAAAGGGATTCATAAAAGAAGAATATAGAATATTTTAATGTTAATAGCATCAATTTTTCTTCCTTAGACAACGGTTTGGCATGTCGTTCTTTGATAGGCCTGTATTTTTGCAGCCTGGTTGTTGTAAGATTGGTTTAGTGATGCCAAACGGACTTTACAAATGTTTTTCACATTATGTCTTATTTTCACTTAAGACATTTCATACAGCAGGCATACTGTTGAAAAACTGTCATCCCCACATTTTCCATGCATATCTACATGCTTCTTAAAAATCTACTTACGAGCCGGATTGTACTCATGTGAGTTGAGTTTTCTTTCTTTTGAATCATGAGCTGATTCCATAACTCAGCCTCTACATTTAAAACCAAATAACATGAACTGATTGCAGGTCTGGTTTTGTTTTGAGTAAGTTTAAAGTTTCGGCTGATTTTAGTGAACAAGAGGGACTAGATACAAGAATTCTCCTGAGTGAGTAAGACTGTGTGAAACATGTCAACTTGAATAAAATGAAAAGGCTTGGCATTGCTGTCAGTAATGGATTGCATCCTTCTGATGTTTTAATTTCTGTTTTCTGATACCAGAATGTGCAGCTCAGGGAAGAAGGCAGTTAAAGGATGAGAAGCTTGAGAATTTGGGTTTTTTGTTTGTTTTGCTTTATTCTGAGTTGGATACAAAATGTATGTATATGTAGTCATGGTTTTACAGAGAGATAAATGCAGTGTATGGGTGGAAGATGAGCTTCTTTGTATCCCTTTGCTCTAGAACTACTATGTGGAAAGCTGTCATGTACATGTAGCATGATAATATTGATTTTTGAATGATCTAGATCTCTCAGTTATGGGTTTATTATCCTTATTTCCAGATACCAACTGCTCCGCCAAGTTACACTGGACGACACCTCTGGTGAAAGGCTGTAGGCTGTAGAGAATAAGAATCCTTGTTGCAGATGTTGTTCCCTGGCAGTGTGTCTTTGAGGGAAGGAATCCGTAACAGTACCAGAACAAAGCAACAAAACATCCAGGATCTTTCTAAATCCTACAGAGGATTTTTCCTAAATGTGAACACTGTTGAATGGAGAATTGCAAAAACAAAATTGTAAAACTGAACCTGATTTAAAACAGAAGTAGGCACACCTTAAATTGGCAGAGGATATTGTATTCTGAAGTGTAAGATATTCTCTTGTCTGTAACTTGTGTGCCAGGCAAGCCTGGTTTTGGTGGTTGCCAGTTGCTTGCATAATACCCTCCTCTCCCCTAAACTTAATTCACGTTGCCACAAGAGATTGCCACTACAGTGTGAAAACACGCAGGATTTCTTTCCATTTTTCTCCTTTTCCTGTAATTTCCAATGTCATGAGAGGTCCCTTGTTTGCTCCTTCCCTAGCTGTACCATCACCCAGCACCGTGTGTAGTCAGACATGGTCACTCTGTGGCAACCCAGTCCCAGTAGCTCTGTAGCTGATGCTCTGCTCTCCAGAAGCTGGCCTAGAGGTGCAGGTCCGGAGGGGTGAAAGGTCTGTGCGGGTTGCGGAGCTTCTCGGGGCAGAGAGGAGAAGCGTGGGTCCGGCACAGGCAGCTCGGCTCTCCCGGCCTCGGGGCATCCATTCGGTGCCATCCAGCTCCAGCCCGGGTGTGAGCCAGGAGCCGCTCCCGCCGGCGAAGCCGTTCCTTGCTGGGATGGATTTGTGCAAGGGCTTGGCTGGGAGAGGCTGTGGCTGTCGGTGCTGCAGGAGGGAAGGAAGGCGCTCCCGGGCGGGGGCCGGGGCAGTGGCGAGCGCTGCCCCTGGGGGAGAAGCCCGAGCCCCTGTGAGTAGTCCAGTCCCCTCTTCTGCAGTTGTGTGTGCATTTAAACGTGGTTGTGCATTTTTGTGCCTAGAGAGTAGAATCTCTGTGCTGAAGGTGGTCTGTTGTTGTTTTTGTTTATTTAAGGTGGTTTCTTCCCTACTCCTCCCCTGCCCATCCATTTTCTTGAGTTGATATAAGGCAGACGATTCGAAGCTTTTCATCTTTGTTTTCTCCGGGTTATTTAAACGGTTTCCATTGCCCATTTGTTGTGCCATGGTTTTTCATTATGTTCAAGCAATCATTCCTTTCTTTAACATTTAATACATATCAGACAAAGCATCACTGTATCCTCACTGTTTGGCCAATGTTAATCTTAGCTTTCCTCAATACTAAAAGCTAATTGTTTTTACTTGAAGGCATAGGAAACATATAACAATTAAACTTTGCAAATGCTGTAATAAAAATATATATTTTCAAACTAAAAAAAAAATGTACAAATAACTGAATAACTTAGTAGCTTCACAGAGAGAAGCTACTTGCTCTATACTGCAAAAGAAAGACAAGCCTTTTATTTTTCAATAGTCTTCCTGATTCCTCATGTACCTCCATTTCTACTGAATTAGGAACCTATTCCTGCAGACTTGTGCTCCCATAAATAGTCGCATTGACACCAGTAGGTCTACATACAGGTACAGAGGCTGCAAGACCCACCCCTAAGTGTTGCACAGATATATGTATATGTATATATGGAAAAATATATATTGCCATTCTTGCCATGATCATCTTATGGGGTTTTATTTCAAAGCCCTTCTCCTCCAGAAGCAATGTTTTTCTGTCATGCATGAGTGAAGGAGTATGTCAGCTCCCCCCTGCCCTCCCCTCCTCGAGGAAAGGAAGCATGTGCGTGTTTTAGGGATCCTTTATTTCATTTTTTATGTGACTAGATGGCCTTAGTAACCAAGTAGGGTAGGGGTGGATATTGCATGCTGTCCAGTGACTTAGAAATACATTTTGCTTGTTATGAGCAGAGCTTTGATCAAATAAGATAATATTTAAGATAATGATAGCCTCCCAGAAGACACGTAATTTGGAACAATAAAAAAACTATTACCATCACTTGCCTGCAGAATTTTGCTTTTTAAAAAACAGTTAGAAAAAAATCCCCCATAAAACTTATCACAAAAACATATAAGATGACCATGGCATAAATGGTAGGACATCTTTCTTTTAAAAAGTTTATCATGCTACAACCGAGACTTAAGAATTATAATACACATTTTACAGACCTTTGAAAAATCTATACAAGACATAGTTATCTTAAGAAACTTCCTTTTTCTAGATGTGACTGAATTGATAGAGTTCCCAATCCTGCTTCTGATGAAGTTGTTTGGAATTTCAGGGCTTATGCAAAGATATGGCTAGATCTTACAAACTGCTATTCACATGACTAGTCTCACTGGGTTAGTCATGTGGACTATTCACTGAATGAAAAATTAGCAGGATTGGTTTTAATGTGTGGTGCTGGACGTGTGGCAATAGATTTAGGAGGGTCTTTATTTTCCAGCTTTATACAATTAGTAATGAGCAACTTTTTTTTGTAAGACACTAGTCTGGGATGTAAAATGCCCCAAAATAAAACTGTAATTGAAGAAAGGCACCTTTATGTTAACTTATATTTTTGTTACAGTATTTACTTTTGCCTTTTTGAAAGTTTTCTAGAATGTAGAGCATCTGTGAACAACATGAATAAGTAAGTAAGCACAAGCCTTTCGCAGTTCTCCTAATTATAATTAGCTTTTATACTATAAAAGCTACTATGTTGGCCCTTGATGGTTAGGTGCTCATGGTGTTTCCATGCAGAGAAATGAATCGCAAAGCATCTGACATAAGCATCTGTTACCAAAACAAGATTTATAATGACTGGCTCTTGATCAATGGCAGGAAAAGGGTTCAAAGTCATACAGATCCTGTCCTGCTTTCAGATGGTTTGAGAGTGTTTGACACTTGCCAGAAAATATGCAGCATCTTCAGAAGAACACTCTCAATACATCCATCTTTTTCTATAAACAAGGTACATGAAATACTATAGAACTAGCTCTTTCTGCTTTTAGTCTAAACACAGGCATCTTGGTTGGCTTTGTTTGAGCTCAATGCCTTGGGTCTAACCAAAGGCCATACAAAAGGGAGCATTGTAGCTTTTATAATAAACCAATTGGATTATTCTACCAACTTACAGGATTACGAAGCAGGTGCTTTTTATTAATTGATGAGAGCTAAAGCTCGTTTTTGATAGAGAATATATATTTATTAAATGTATTAACGTGTGTTTTATAACGTACCCTTTTTTCCGCTGATTGTTGCATACTGGTATCTTATTAAGTACATCTTTAAAGGATTTTCAAGACAATCAATGTGTACCATGATGACTGTACATACATATACAAAACTACAAAGGTTGTAAAGCATGGGCAAATGGTTTATTTTCAAAATGCTGTTCTTAACGAGAATAAAGGCTTTACTATTTACTTACAATGTTTGTGTCCACTTGATTTTAAAATCCACACAGATTTTTTCCATTGCAGTGAGCAGTGCTACAGACAGAATTGCCCCTTGGTGCAGTTTCTCAATATAAGCCAAGTTAAACTGAAGGAAAGGGCTCCTAAACCTCATTCCTCCACCTTTGGCCACATTCCCACACCTACCCTTAGCTCTGGCACCTATCAAACCCACAGTGAGCCAGTCAGAGGAGCTCAGCAGCCAAACTGTTAGCACAAAAGGAATTTTTTTTTTTTTTTTTTTCCCACTGTTGGAAGTGGAAACTCAGCAGTTTCCTGTTCTGGTTCAATTACTCATGCTTATGAAAAGGAGGGAACAGGACTATACAGGAGAATACAGCTGGGCTTGAAGAGTGCAGGATGAGATTTTTTTCTTCAAATGGTTTGATTTTCCAGATCTGGTATAAGAATCATCAACAGCCAGGAGAAAAAACAAGGGTGGGTGCTGGTGTAACAGTGAAGTGAAGACAAAGCCTGTGCAAGTGGTGGATGAAATCCATGTGGAACCACAGCAAGTGCTAGATACCCACCTGTGTTTTATTAGGTGTTCAGTCAAACCAACTACACTTTTGACTTACATGGAACTATTTGTAGTTCTACTACAAATCTTCTCTAATTGTGAAATTATCAAGGTGTAAATAGGACTGTGCTTGACAGGGCTAAGTTAAAAAAAATAATAAGGATTCATTAGCAACAGGGCCAATCTGATTTTCACTGTGCTTGGACCTGATATAAGTAAGTAGCCTGCATAAGATTGCTGAAAATGCTGACACTGGGATCTTAATTCTACACTTTCTCAGCACATGTGCTAAGTGGTAACAAAAGGGCCTTTGACTTTTCTCCCCTGCAGAAATGCAGAGCAACCCCAGCTTTCATAGCCTTCCATTGGAATTGCAGGGGCACAGCGTTTCTGCAAATCAGACCATTCTGAACAGAGCCTGGATTTGTGTAAATTGTCACAGCTCTGCAGGAGTCAGAGAAGTCCAGTTTATGATAAATGAAGATTTAACACTTGCCTACGTGTGGGTAGAACCCCATTTAATTTCATCCAGAGTTTTGTTCCTGTCAGAAAAGGTTTTAAGTGAGCATTCAGGAACAAAAGATAATCACAGATTTAACATTTTTGGCTAGATGTGCACCATTCCATCTGTTTTAACAGAATTGTGCTCACTTAGACTAAGACTGAATTTTGTCTTGGCATGCTGGGTCCTTACATAACCTGCCTTTGATTTACAGTATCTCACATGTAAAACTTTAATGCTAAGAGCGTTTCTAAATCAGTATCATGAAGTCCATGAGCTCTGTGCCTTGCAATTTTAGTGAGGAAACTAAAATTGAGATGTTGAAAGGGTTTGTGTACGTTAGTCCATCTCTTCTGATTTGCTTCCCACTGCAACCATACAAAAAAAAAAAAAAAAATTAACAGGCACAGAAACAAAAAAGAAAGCATCCATGCTTCCACAGCAAATAATCTGTTGTTCAATAAATAAATAAAAATCCCCTGCCCAACCCAAAAAGTGTATTTTTTCTTTGCATGACATTTTTTTTTCATGTTTTGATATACCTTCAGCATTCAGATACTTGCACACAGCTCTCTGGCAGCTGTGCAAGTGTGCATGGGTAGCTGAGGGCAGAGCTGCTTGCTAGTAAGAACTCAATAGATTGTTAAAAAAAAAATTGAAAGCAGCTCTTTGAGGTTTTTCCTTTTGAAGAATTTTCAATTAAAAGTCAGTGATGAAGTCATACAGGTCACCTAGCATATAAATATAATTTTGTCATTTAGGACAACAAGCAAGGTCAATAAAAAATCGTTTTTCTATGTCTCAGTGGAAAGAAGAATGTTACCCATGTGATTGCAAAGGGTCTGCCAAATGGGAAAAATCAGTCAAACAAAGAGCACAGGGTTGCTTGCTTGAGTAAACAATTCTAAATGAACAAAAGCTCTACATAAAAGTAAAATGTCCCACCCCCTAGTGAAAGCTGTTTTGAAAGCTCTGTATTCTTTCAGAATGTTGTAATACAGATTAACCTAGTGTTTTTCTTCTGCTGATACAAAAGTCTGGTTCCTCATTCTGCTTGTGTGATTTCAACTATCTTATTCTGGTTTTGATATTTTACAATTTTACAAACTGCCTTTCAACTTAAAAAACCTTGCTTTTGTATTTCCTACGCTTCAGGAGATGTGTCTCTACCATACACCTTTTATATCAAGCAAGTTTGGTGGGAAATTTATATATAAAAGCTATGCTAGAGGCAAAGAAAGCCAAATAAGTAAAAAAAAAAAAAAAAATCCCCTTTTTGAACATACAGTTTCAGGAGAGCTTAGATACTCTTACAAGGCATGCAACTGAAAACAAAATCCTCTTGGTACATACCAGGAATACTGGGCTGCAACAGGCCCATGTGCTAATTTAAGGTGCTCAGTGTGCTCCCAACCTGGAGAGTCTCAGCTCAGAAAGCACACAGGAAAAGTGCTCTATGAGGAGGGACACAGCAATCTCTTAGAAACCCAAAATAGGAGACTGCAGCAGCAGGATAAACCCTGTTTTACAATGGTCAAGGCAATACATTCCTAGTGCCTCAATGGCACAAGACCTTTCTGGATTTTAGGGCTTCTGTTTATACAGCTGTTAAGGAGAAAAATCGAGAGTGGATTTAATATCCTATATTACTATGAATGTCCTTTATACAAAATACTTTCTAATACATTGAATTTTATCTAATGTTCCTTGATGTGATGAGGCTGACATTTGCAAATATTTAATGAAAAATGCAACATTCAGAAACCTCAGGATTCACACACTTTCACATTAAAATGAGCAGGTGTTTTAGGTATCTGCTAGCAGTGCTTTTAGTCACTATTGTCCTTTTCTTATCATAACCTGTGTTACTTAAGCATAATAATTTCCAATCACATCATGCCAAGCAGGCTGTCAGCATAAATCTGGATTTCAGACAGTTATTTAAATAGTTTTTGACATATACTTGCTTCCTATGCAGATAGAAGAGTAAGATGTCCTCAGGATTAAGATAAAGAATTCTGGAAAGATGATAAAAGAAGCTACCTGGCTATGTTTTTTCGCTAGAAATTTACATTGGAGAAATTTATTTTTCAGGCTGTGACACCTCAAACTGAACTAGCTTGCTTAAAATATTTTGAAATGCCTAATGAAGATATTTAGAACAATTTACACCACCTGATAATCCAGACCATTTCTTTCAGACAACACGTATGTAAAGCAATGAACAGTGAAAATATTAACATCAACAACCTGGCTTACAACTGTGCCATTCCTTCTGCTGAATTTTAGCCATTTCAGTCCTAGAAGTCCTATCATTCTTTCAACAGAGTGAGAAACCCATTTCAGTTTTCAGCTGCATTTAAAAAAGTATCAAGATCTGAACTTGAGCAGCACTGTTCCCATTCCATCTCTCCGTGTGTGCAGTTATGCAGGGCCAGCTCCCATCACTGAGGGAATCACAACTATGATTCTGCTGCAATGGAAACCATTCCCTTTTTTCTCTGCTGAGATTTCCTGCATGCTGGGGAAAGGCGTATGGACATAACTGGGCAGAACAAACTGCCCCAGGATGCCATTTACATAGTGGGGATTGCAACTGTGTGCTGCTGCCAGTCTCGGGGCCGTGCCAAGAGAACCATTCTCACAGAAAGCTGGATTCAGGAAAATTACAAGCACTTCAAATCCCAAGATGTTTGTGTAACTGAATGTATGAAAATTATCTACAGAGAATGCCTAATTTAAGGACATGCAATACTAGAATTAAATAACACAATCATGCTCATTGGCAGCATGATCAATATTTCACATACTTTTAAAACATCAGCTCCTGTTTGAAGTCCTGAGACATAGAGGAACTGAGGCCCTTAAGTGCTGTAACAGTGTAAGTTAAGAAAAAATAAAATCTCACATCTCACTTATTTCTTCTAGTACTGGTATTTCTACCTGAATAGATCATATGATTTCTCCTATCAGAACAGTTTAATTTTTTAGCACTATGTTTCAGTCTCTTTACTGTATTTTTCAGTCTTTTTACTTCTTGCTCTTATTTTTTCATAATGAGAAAACCTGATTAAACTATGTTTTAGTCACATGCACATTCTAAATCATAGGACACTAAAGCCACCACTGCAATAATAAGCACTAGTGGGGACTGTGATTAATTTCTTTGGAGGTGAAGTGGGGGTGTTCTTGAGGAGCACAACTGTTAACTGCTATTTTTGACCTGCTACTCCTACAACAATAAAGTCATCTACTACTTGGTCTGCTACATTCCTTGGGAATGCAGTTCATTTGACACAGTTTATCATGTCTGTGCTTCACTACAGAGGCACAGATGATGGCTAAAAGAAGCACTGGAATGTATCTGGATAGACTATTCATTAGCTCCTGGGAAGGGAAAATTCAAAAATCTGCAAAACTTTTGTCCTATTTCTATAAGCATTAAGTTCAAACATTCTTATCATCTAATTTGGATGGCAGACATCATTTTCCCTTGTCATAATGTACAGGACTGATGTTTTGGTTTGACACTTGCTGGTTTCAGCATAACAGTGAATAAACTACGACCTACTTTGTGAACTACTGTATAACACAACTGGCTTGTGACAGTAGCTTAGGAAAGGTTTGTACTCCCACACTCTTTATAGAGTGCACTTCTTCAAAGAACTACATTAGTAATTTAAACAGTTAAAAACAGTAATGAAAAATACTACAGACTCGGACTATAAGAAGATGAAAATCCATTAAAGAAAATCTATTGGAATAACTTATTAACAGGGGCTTAGAGTAAAAAATATATATAGAAAGGAGTTTCACCCTAGCCTCCCAATGAAATGCCAAAGAAGCCTGAATATGAAATTGGAGCCACCAGCAATCTTGCTGAAATAAGACCTGACTTTTAAAGAGACAGTTTTTTTTATAAAGTGTTTATAATTCTAGCCTCTTACTATTGGAAGTCTGCCTGTATACAATTCTTAGTGAAACCTTTCACTCCAGGAAATATTCAGTCACTAGTGACAGGAAAATGATCTGTTGAGTACAGATATATTAACCAAACAAATGATAAAATAGAAATTATACCTACCCATAGACACTACTGCAAGTCATGAATCTGAAATGGAACTGTTAGATGATCACTCAGCAGTGATTTTTGCAGCAGGCTTCTGAAACATGGATTTTTAAAAGTGACAGGACAAGACTAATTCTCCAAATCAGGAGCAGAGTTTGTCAAATACTTAGTCTTGCTTTTATGACTGTCAAGGACAAAAAGTTTCAGGGCATTTTTTAATTCACTTAGGATCAGATTAGCAAAGCAAGAGCTGACATACAGGAGACTTCCAAACAACACCAACATTCAGCAATGCATATGGGAAATAAGTGCTGAAAGATCTCTAGTAGAATTTTTTTGTGCAATGCACCATTGTTTTCTTCATAATTTGACAGGAAGAGTCAGAATTCATTAGAATATATTTGAATGGCATTTTTACAATTCAATTTTACAAGGTATACAGAAAGAAGAGAAATATGGGACGATAAAAGTACTAGAGTAGATGAACAACTGACATGAACACCTGAGTTAGGAGAGAAAAAAACACAGAGAATTAGATGTACTGGAGACTATTGCTGACAAAATTATCCAAGTATCCTCCAAATCATTCCACGACCTGATGTTTATAAAGAGGGAGTCGCAGAAACACAACAGTTTATGAAACACAACCCTGGACTGAGAAGAAAATCCAGAATGAGGGTAACCAGTGCATTTCCAGAGGATCTGATTAATGCAGTATCTTTCAATGTAAATAGTCAAGATAAAGAGAATGATGAAAACAGAAAGAACTGACCAAAAAGAGAAATCATTCCAGAGTGGCAAGTCCTCAGCTAAAAGCAATTGGGGATTTTCAGGCAGAAACTAACATGGGCAGAAACCCAGAATTCCAGATTTGCTGGGCAGCTTCATGAAAACTGCATTTATACTCATTAGCCCCTCTTATTTCTGACATGATTCCAAACTTGCAAAACGTGATAGGTTCTGCGAAGTTACCAAATTTAAACTCTCATGCAGACTAAAACAAAGCATCAGGTAAGAGAGCAGCCTGTTACATCGGAAAAGCCATCTGGGATCACTGATGCCACAGGGAGGGCTTCCAGGGAGGCAGGACAAGCAGCTCCTGTGTTCTAAAGTCTGTCATCCACTGCTTTGTATTCTCTGAGTCGTATTTTAACACTCCACTACCAGCTTGTGGTCTTTCTTTCCCTGTCTCACTTCCCCCCTTCTTTTTTCTAACGAAGAGTCTCAAATCTAGTTTTGCTGCAGGACTATTTGGAGGCTTTATTTTTCAGCTGGTGACTCCAGGCTTCTAACACATCCCATATATAAAAAGAAATTTGGGGATTGCTTATAAATCTAAAGGGCTTGCAAAAAACACCAGCAACATTTTCAATAAAAATGCTCTAATGCTTTTCACTTTTAAGACTAAAAGCAGAAAAATGAAACAAGATTGCAGAGCCCATGAAGAATTTCTCCTCCACTTAAAAAAACCCAAAAAAAACCTGAAAGAAAGGTATTTATATACAGAGAAAAATCACCAAATTGCAATTGTCCTTTTTTTCCATTACAAATGATTATTATAAACAACTGCAGGGCGATGAGTGAAAATACAGCTTTGGTACTGGAGGATTAGTTCAGACTTGTGCTCACAGGCCCATTGCTGCATCTGTGTAAGCACAGCTCAGAAGATCACATGCTGTAGTTTATCTAAATTATTATCTTTCCTTTTTACTTTTTCAAACATTCCCAGTGTAGTTTCAGAAATTAAATGTAGCTGCAATCTTTATAAATTTTCAAAGATGTCCAGGGTGTGGACCTATAAATTGTATTCTGTATTATGGGTCTTATGACTTTTATCACTACATTCTCAGCTGTTAGTGCCAAGATTAAACTTTCAGAAACATCTCAAGCATTTTGAATTAAGCTTGATGAAAACCACCAGCAGATACTCAGCCTTTGGTACTGCTTTGTTCTTTGATTTTCTTGTTTTTTTCTTTAAAAATAAAATAAAATTAAAAAAAAAAAAAAGAAATTTTAAGGTCTTCTTCTATGTAAGTTGAATTTTATACATGTGCTTTTAAATCAAGAGCAATCATATATATGCCCCCATTTTAAACCATTTTGGCTGCAGCACTTTTGCTTTCAGGAAGAAAAAAACAGTACCTGTAAACATAGTCATGTTTGAAAAAAAAAGGAGAGTGAAATTCTTTTAATTGCAGTAGTGACAGCAAGCAGCCTTCTACTTTTAACCTGTTTAAAAACCTTAGTTTGAAACCAAATTATTAGAAAAAATACATGCAACATGTAAGATCTAATAAATCTGTTATATAGTAATTAAAAGCTGTAAAATAACTAATAGTTAAAGATGTATAATAATTAAGGCTGTAGAACCATAGAATATGAGGAGGTCATTGCTTACAAGAATTACATTATGAGATTAATTAAAGAATTACAGCTGTAATAAAAGGAGGGAAGATGAAATTAGAAACAAATTATTTTATTTAAAATCTTCCTCAATTATTTCAACCACCCTTGGTGAAAGTGGCGGGGGGGAAATAGAAACTCTCACATAAAACTGATTAATTCCTTACATTTTACAGGTCTGAATTTTCCTAAATAAATCACAGAGATGCAATCTTTAAGAAAACCGTTAGCTATTCAGACTATGCCTTTTCCTAATCCAACATTATTACCTGCAGTAATTTTAAATATTTTCTTAAGCCTAGTGTAAAATTTCCCACTTAAAATATATCCTCTTTTCTATATTTTCTTTGGGAAACAACTCAGTCCTACAAACATGCATGTGGTTGTAACTTCATTTATGGCCCAAATAAAAAGGATGTTTATGGAATGGATTTAAAGAAGTTTCACAGTGCAGCCATTTTTTCTGAGTTCTGACTTTAACATTTTTCTCTTCTCCAATTAATTCTGATGTGATATGATTGCATACAGACATCCTTCAGAAGTATGCAGACTTGACTTCCCCTGTTCACCTTAACTTGATATTAAGCTTTTGAATCCTTCCTCACTGTTCAGGTGGAGACATCACAGCTGTAGGAGTGAGTGACTGCATTTCCTTGTTTCTTGACACTCTGCATCTGTTCCTTCTCTAGCACCATAAATATTCAGCCTGTTCCCCCTTGTATCTCATTCATATTTGCAAGGATTTTCCAGAACATCTCCGTTTTAAGTTCTTCATAGTATTGCTGGATGCATCTTTTGAAGGGAACAGATTATTGCCATGAAAGAAGTATTTTTAAAATCTCTCCAGACAGGTAAGTAATAACTTCTATAGCCAAAGGAAAAACACAGCTTGAAAATTGAATGGAATGTAAAAGAATATTCCCTCCTGTATCTTGAAATCACCCCCCTCACCTGCTGTGAAGATTACTTTCTGTCTTATTTTGATCTAACTACATTTTCCACACACTGTGCCTTCTCTGTTGCACAAGTGCCTTGCAAATCCCAGGCTATGGTTGATTTATAGCTAATAGGGTCACAATATGTATTGGCATAAACCCAGGAATATTTATTTCTTTTACTATTTTCTCTAAGAATACTGATTTTTAATACTAAAATTTTCACAAATTTTATGCAGATAAGAAGAACAAGAAAGAAAATCCCTTAGGACATAAGATAGCTGAAAGTACTGTTTGTGTAACAGCAGCAATGATCTTTCCAACAGCAGAGAAGTAACCATTGCAACAGAGTGTCAGCAGAGTGTTTTGGTCACATAAGCGATGAATGAAGATTTTCGTGTTTTCATTAAAGAGTTTAAATATTTTTCAAATTCCTTTCATTGTAGGACAGACACTTTTTCATTTCCAGTGCTGACACATCAGTACTAAATCTGCACAAAACAGTGCTCAGACCCACAATCTGCTATTCACTCACATTCTCTGAAGCTTGAGTTTTAATTAACTGCATTTTCTGTAGAATGCAAACAATTTTTTAATTCTGTAAAAAATTCTGGAACAGATTTATCCCATCAGCTGTGCTATATTAGAGAAAATTCTTTCTCCCTTCAAGTCTAAAAGCTGTGAGCCACTAAACTGAGTATTAAGTGTTATGCTTATCTCTACATTTTCAGTCTGAAATTGTTCAGAGTAACACTGTCATACCTTAAATATAGATCATTTTGTGGAATGTAATTTTACGCAGCAGTGGAGCAGTATAGCAAATAAAATGTCAGCCAAGAATGCTGTAGCTTTATGGTCCTGGATATATGCTGAAAGAAACACACATTTTTCTTTGCACTCAAAAGGAAATATTGCCAGCATGTGCATTAAAAGAGGTCAAGAGTCCTGCAAAGTGCTATTAATGCATAAAGTAGTTTTCATGCAGTTTTCACACTTTCTATCCTATAGCACTTTGCAAAACTAATAATAAAGAGTATAAAAGATGGACTGAGAGAAGACTAAAGAATTTCACAGGACAAAATAGAGAAGTTTATCAAACTGTGAAGCAGGGGGAGAATCAGTGGCGTGCATGATGCACCATCACAGCCCTGCCCACAAACCACGCAGACAGGGTGGCCATGGCTTCCCAGGGCACAGCAGCTCGTCTGACACTGAGTGCCATCACAGATGGGCACTTCTCCTGCCCTGGATTACTGCTGCACCATTTCCCTTATTCTGGATGTAAGGCTGTGCTATCACTGGTGAGCTGTTCAGGCTGATCCAGCAGAAAAGCCAGAGCAGAGCAGAGCAGAGTGAGGAGCTGTTCTGTGTCAGAGCCAGCTGGGCCAATGCACTGTGAAGCCACCAGTGCCCCTGCCAAGGGAGGGCAGGATGGCAGCAGCCTTGGCCAGGGACACAGCACAGGGCTGCCTTTTTAATAGGAAGGGGCTGCATCACTCAATAAAAATGAGACTTCTGGTTTCTACTGGAAAAATAAAAGACCCTCCACAACTAGTTCATTCTGGTGTAGTTCTAATGAAAACTCAATTGTTTGTTTCAAAATTAGGGGACATGTTTTAACAGACTTTCTGAAACCCGAAAAATAAATGAAGAATTACTTTGGATTTGTTAATTATAATCAGTTTACATTTCTAATGTCTTCTTACTATCTTTTTTATAAGCATCATATACATACACATTTTCATAAAATTGTGTTTTTATCTAGAGCATACCCTTGCAGTAAGGTTTCATTGTGCTGAAAATCCCAACAAAGCAGACTCTGACTGTTAGCTCACATTAACTGAGTCTTTGGCTGATATTTCCATGGAAGGTATGCTGATCTTTCTAGTAGTGTGATTCAATAGAATCACATTACTGCTCGAGTCATCATTTTCTAAAAGCTATTTGGCAGCTCACCATTCATCCCCAACAGATTCAACACTGTTTACAGCATCTAATAAACAGAGTCAGTTACATACAAATTAAAGAGGTCCTTCATTCTTTTTCCTGATGTGATTAATTTCATAGTAAAATGCTGTATCTACTTAAAAATATTATTTTTTTCGTTTGACTATGAATCTTAATGCTTTATTTGTGATATTTGAGTTTTTAGTAACAATAAATGCTTTGTCTGCTTGATGCAAAGAGCTCAGTAGTTTAATTAAAGGGGATTAATTGAATTAAACTAATTAATGAATTCAGTTAAACCAAATGCTTAGAAAGACAAGGTTAAAAAGTAATTGTGTTATGCTATTCATTATTGTGTGAGTATTCACAATCCACTTCAGCATGAAGTCAACTGGGTTGGATGGAATCACTGGTAAAAGCGGTTAAACCAACCTTGCTGACTTTACAATGAAATAGGGTTTAATGACACTACTAAACAGCAGGATAATAAGAGCAGAAAAAATGAGCAGCTGGAGCACTAATAAAATGAATTATGGCATCACAGCTGAGATTGATAATGAAAACCTTTGGACAGTAACTTCTCAAACTACTACAGCTGTTTCCAAATAGCCATCTGTCTGGGCCCCAAGGCTATTTGATGTGTGGATACTCTTAAATTAACTTAGCAGAGCTCAGTTAAGAAATTACAGAAACTGCGTGATAATACTGAAAGCTGATATGATATAAGCAATATAAATTTATACTGGTTTAAGAAAAAGAATTGAAAACGGGCAATTTTGCAACTTTCTTTGAAGTGGTGAAACAGCTGTGTGTCCTAGAGTCCTAAAATAAATGATTTGATGACAGGAAAGCTCTGTGAGAGTGATTAAAAGGAAATTTGTTTTTCCTTTTGAAACAATTGGCAAAGGAAGACTTATGACTACATATGTCTCCAAAACAACTTAAGTGTAGTTTATAGAAGATTAAATTTCTTCAGACACAGAAGTTTTTTAATCAATTCAACTGTCAAATGACAGAATTTACCCTTAGCCCCTATTTTTTTTCGTTGCAGCATTTTGAGAATGGGTGCACCTTGTCCTCTGAAAATGAACTTGTAATTTTCACCTTTAAGATTTTACATGCATGAAGACTGCAAACTATGACTGTGTAATCATCAAATATCATATTAATTCTTTTTCACTAGTGTGTTGTGAATATATAGGTTTGTTTCTTAGAAGTGGGAAACATACATCTCTAACTTTTACTGGTATCATGGGCAATGGAATGTGTGAAAAACATGCCTTGATGCGATGATAAAAATATTAACAAATTGAAAACAGAGTCCAAGCCACAAACATTAAATTTCAATCACTTAAAAGCCAATTAGCAAGACTGTGAGGTCAACCTCTATCATTATCTCCAGTAATGCGATTTTCCAACAATTAACACTGATAGAGTTAACCATGTATTACAAAGAGAAAAATTCATCTTTGATGTTTCAAATTTATAATGAGAATAATTTTATGACAGAAAATTTGAATTCGCCGTTTTCAGGTACTTAAAACCAGATATATCTGTGGGGGTTTTTAAAAAGAAAAGATGCCTACATTTTTTTGCCAAGTCAACTCAAAATAAACTGTAGTAGAGAGGCTGCAAAATCCCACTTGAAGAAAACTTTGGTTGCTCTGCCAAGATATTCTTTATATGTCAGTCAAGTCTGCTGGAAAACAACAATGTCTCACTGATTTTATCTTTTCATCATTTTTGTGCACTGTTACTACATGATTTAATCCTCTAGGTCTAAGCTACTAAAATCAGGGATTCTGCTTCCCTTACTACATATGAACACTCCATATATACACACACACATATAAACAGTTTTCCCCATTGAGATGTATGATTTTATTCCTCAGAATTAATTATTTTCAGCTATAAAATATCCTTTATGCAATTTCAAGGATTGGTAAATAAAACTGGGTATTTCATAGATTAAAACTGCAACATAAATATAAATAAATGTTTGGAGAATCTACACCACCCTTGTAACAAAATCCTATCACCAAAAATTATCATTCTCCTGTAGTTCAGGGCAAAGATTTTCCCTCTGAGTGCACACCTGTGACAGTGCCATCAGACTGAAGGGTACACAATGCTGACTGCTACAACATCATCTTCCTCTGTTCAACACCTGAACACCACAGCTGAACAGCCTCACGCCTTCTCAGCTCCTGCCATGCGTGTGGAGCTCATTTCCCTGTATGGATCAGGGTTGAGTCAGCCCACAGAGGCTGGGAAAATGCACACTGGTTGAGAAGCCAGTGAATCCTGCATTAGCAGACAAAGAGGCTGGGCAAATAATCCTAATTTGATGATCATGATTATTTGTGTGCCTAAGTGAATGGTAACTTGGCCTTGTCAGTAAAGCCTTGTCCACAAACAGGGCAAAAAAATAACACATCACAGTGCCAGTTCTTGAAGCAATCTGGCCTTATTTCCCTTGGCAATTTTTTAGATTGTTTTAGTTTCTTTTCTTTTTTTCTTTTTTTTTAAGAACTGTACAGGCCAAGTTCTGCTGTAAATAACTACAGGAAAATGCCAATAGAGTATTTACCAGATAGAAATCCCACCGTTCAGAAAAACTATACTACAATCTATCTGGTAAAAATCAGCTTTACATGATGAGTAGCTGTCTGATCCTGCCCTAGAAAATACTGTGCCAGGAAATGCAGAAAAAATAGCTTTCTGAAATTATTGAATTTAGGCCCTATATTGTATTTTTCATCGCCACTTTCAGCTGCACAGGCAAATCAAATAGAATAAGTACTGACTGTAAAGAAACAGCCAAGCATTTCCACCAGACATTATCTTCTCTCTCAGGATTAGTATCCTACTGTGTGGCCTATTTTCTAATACAACTACAAGTATAAAAATTCAACACAATGTAAAAACAAACCAACCAAAAAAGCCCCATAATTAATTCACTTACCTTTGGCTTCCTGTTTAGTCCAGAATTTTTTCACTACCTCAGTAATGTGCCTCTCCTCTCTCAGCTTCTTTTGCCACTGACGTAGCTCTTGTATTTCATTATCACAACGAACCTGTGAAAGAGGAATCAGAAAAGAATACTATAATTATATACTTTTGTCTTACCCAGGATGAGGATACAATTTTTTTCATAAGGCTGTGGCTGGGAAAATGTGTGAAAGTCATCCTCTTTGCTGGGCCTGAGGTAAAAGCAAAATCCTAGAGGTTTACAGTTTACACAGAAATAAAATCCACATAATTGACAAATCCAATTGAAAACATGAATATGTCTGTTAGGAGATCACTTTGATTACCAAGGATTCCTGAGAATGAGACTGCAGTGAAATGCTAATTCTTTGTGTTAATTAAAATTTAAAGCCTTATGCTGAAAGGTACTAGTGCCTTTAGAAAAGCATAACACTATAAAACCAACCCACTGACCAAAATAATAAAGCAGAAGAGGAGCATGAAGGGTCATAGAGAAGAAAATTTATTCCATCAACCTGATTCACACCTGCCACCATCTGCAAATAGGCTGACTGGCAATCCCACCCACACAATTTTCAGAAACAGGAGAGCCATTAATCTCTTATTTAAAGTAATTGGACTGCATTACATTATATCTATTTTTTGTCAGTCAATCACCCTGTGAAAGGCTTAATTGTGCTTCTACAACAAAATTACAACAGTCAAAGGCCTTGATTTCATTTAGATGTAAGTTGAATTTTTCTAGTATTGTTTTTGTACTGGTGTAGTTCCTACTAACATAGAATTGAACTAGCTCTGCATCAACAGCTTTTACCACTCTGCTGCTTATACTTGTCGTAAGCACGATTTGATTAATTAGCAGCGTGTTACCCATTGCTGGCATTCACACAATTACTACCTCCAGTGCAAGACATACTGTCCTGAACAGCAGTGGAAAGGGCCATGCCAGTACTAGCTTAGACACTGGCAATTATTCTCTTAGAGTCGTACTCAAATTGTAATAGAAGTATTTTTTCCTAGATGTTACATATAAAAATGTCATTAAGTCAGGACTGCATTTAGAGAAGCTGTGGCTGCCCCATCCCTGGCAGTGCTCAAGGCCAGGATGGATGGGGCTCTGAGCAACCTGGTCTGGTGGAAGGTGTCCCTGCCCATAGCAGCAGGGTTGGAACTGGATGACCTTTGAGGTCCCTTCCGACCCAAACCATTCCATGATTCTAAGATTCAATGTCCTAGTAATTCAGTCTGAAATGGAACAACATGGTAGAAACTGGCAGCAATAAGCTCAGTTTCTCCTGGACACATTTTTGCTTGCAGGAAGATTTTATTTAGATATAGAATGAAATAGAATTGTATTTATTGTCTTCTTACAGAATATGGTGAAGAGTTTGCTCTGTGATTTGAACTCTATTATATGCTCTTCTCCATTACACTCTGATTTTATCCCACTTTGCTAAGACACATACAGAGCAAAAGAGCACAACTTAGTTTTTCCACTAGTTATAAAACCCCCAAACCTTAAAGAAAACAGTATAAATTATTTATCAAAAGTATTCTTTCGTCCTAGGATTTCTCCTCTGTGCTGCAGCTAAAAATGCAACAAACAGTAGCTGAACTCCCATAGCACTTTTCAATTCGCTTAGGAGAGGATAATTTGCTATGTTTCAGATGGTGCACTAGAGCAGAAATACAACACAAGGTTACTCAATTATAAAAATAGCTAAGACTTTTGCTCAGTGACTTGAGATCAGATACACCTTAGCCCTCCAATAATATTCCATTATACTGATACAGTTTTGTAGTATCTTCTATAAAAGTTATAAGGCTTCTTACAAGGTTGCTATGAAATTTTAAAAATTAAAGAAGTTACAGCTACTAGTGACATCTCCAGCTATACAAAAAAATAAGATAATTTTCTATTAAATCCATCAAATAGTATTTGAAAGAATAAAATATCACAGGATAATTTCTTAAGCTTGCAAGAGACATTTTTTCTTGCATGCTGTCATGTATGCTGTTATAAGCCAAGTATTTCCTTATTTCATGGAGTCAGTTTGCCTGCACAGGAAAGGGTTAAGGAAAAGCTTATAGGACACAAACATATAAATGACAGAAGTGCAAGAGGCAGGGAGATAAAGAAATTACTACCTCTATATCTAAATATAAATTTTCTGAAAACATAATGTGCTCATTTACAACTTCAGCTGTGTAAGACCTGTATTTTGGCCCATGACAGGGTCACAGTTGTCCCTGTGTATTGAAAATAAAAACAATAATTTCTAACAGTTAAAAGATAAAAGGCAAGTATAGTAGATTCTGTATAGTCTCCCTAAGCAAATAAAACAGTGACAGTGCAGTGAAATACAGAGTTCTGAGATAAAGATAGAGTCAGGTACTCAAATATTCCAAAGTCAGCATTAAATCCAAGCAGTAAAATGAGCTCCCAGAACAAAGTGTTTTTTCTAGAAAAGTGACCAAAAAAAGGGGAAAAAGGAACAGATATGCCACCTGCAGTTAAATAGGTGACAGGAATGTAACAAAATAAATTAAAATGTTCCAAATAACCTTAATAGCTCAGTAGAGTTATAATGTAGCTTAGCATACTAATAATTCCTTAGAAAGTTCTTCTGTTTTGAAACCAGAGTGCAATGCTAGCATGATGAAAAAGCCATGACTTAGCAGCAAAATCTCCAGGCAAATAGAGAGTCAAGAATCTTGTCCAAACAACTGACATATCTCTCCTGCAGACCAGCACTGCCTGAAGCCCTGGAGGGCTCTCAGCTTTGAAGGGAGAGTTCACTCCTACGCTTGCTGTAAATAACAGTGAATATTTGTGTGACCTTCTGGGTTTAAGCTTTGCTGGTAGCCACAGCTTGCTGGAAAGTAATATAAACTGTGATAGCAAAAGCACAACTACACTTTGCAAGATACAAAGCAAAAACTGAAGCATTTTTATCTTCAACTTTTGCTCAAAGGACATGTATAAAATAGCACTGAATATTTACATAATGCTGTCCAATTTCAACTCAAGATATTACAAGTTTAGTCAAAAAACCCCCATGCTTTCAGTGCTAGGTGAGAACATGTAGCACAACAAATAAGGATAACACTAAAGCTTCACCCACAGACATCAGAGGAAATTCTATTAACGAAAAATTTCTGCTAGTCTAGAAAAGTTATGCAAATTTCAAAGATTAAAAAGACCCTATTAAAAAAAAATGGCACTAAGCAACAATTCTGCAGTAGAGGAGTGAAGGAATATATCATCTTTTGTTGGAAAAGTGCCTGGAAAATTGACACCTAGCTGAAGACTGCCTTGGCCCGTGACAGATGAATGGAACCTCAATAAAAAAAGGATGGTGGAAAATGAAAAGGAAAAATCCTGATGACAGAGCTGTCTCACGTGTTACTTGAGTGCTCCTCCTGGCTCTCAAAGAGCCCTCTCAAGATGATGTCTTCCTTTCTGTGATGTCCTCAGAGAATTCAGCAGTTGTTTTTGCCACTGCAATTTGTTCTGGAATTCAGTTCTTGATTAAACTTGAAAAAATTGTCAGAGAAATAATGAAATTAATGACTTGAAATAATGTCATACAAAGACCTCGATATCTTTGTATGAAAGATTGTAGAAAAGACTTGGTTGATGGCAGCCAGTAATTATTACTGCAACAATTAAACAAATATTTTTCTGAAATGTGCTACCAATAATGATGAATTTACTGATTTGGTAATGCTTTATTATCAGAGTTCTCAAGATTCTGTATCTATAGCTTTTATTCCCCCTTTACATAGAAAAATCTTCACTGCCTGATCCATTTTTTGCATTTTTTGCCATGTGTTTTTGATACTGGCATGCTCAGAGAGCTGGAGGTAGCAGAAACAAGTGAAGTATCAAGAGAAGACATGATGCTCAGTCAGTTATGTAACTAGATAAACTCTACTGCCTAAATCAATATGGTCAACAAAATACCTCAAAAAATGGTCCCAGTCCATGGATGACGTGTCTTAGAAGACCAAGGATGAAGTACCCTGTCTCTCCATCACAGTGTCATGGATCTGTGTTCTCATCAGTATTATCACACTGTATAAATTTTTATTTCAAAAGCAGTACTTCAAAGTTCTAAATCCTCTGAATTACAATGCAAGGTTTAATGAAAAACTTCAGAAAATAGTTTAAAATTTTGACACAATAATATCTTTAGAATGCAAAAAGGCATTATTTGCAAGTATTCAGTTATTATCAGCTGTTAACATTAAGTCAGTGTTAGCTGACTGAGCTATTTATTTTAAAAGCAAATAATCTGAATTCTTGGGTAGTTTTTCATAACATACTTATCACTGATGTGATGAAATCCCATTTAAGCTTAGTGTTCTCTTAACCTGCAAGTCCAAGGATAACACATTGCCCTATGTAGTAATTTGTTACTAATGATTTTTATTTTATATTCTGCTTGCAATTTTAAATTTTTAAAACTCCATGTTCTTTCACCTCGAATAAGGTAAAACATTAATGGTTAATTTTATAGCCTGAATTATTTTTTATGTATCCTACCTTTTATAGCTAAAGTTTCTCATTTATGGGAATTGGTTTAGAATGATAAATACCAGTGTGAAAATCCTTAAGTTCACCTATACAAAGAAGGATTGTGCCCTTCACAAGCTTTCAGAGAAGCAGAAGATATCTGAGCAACCTTGCAGTGCTCAGCAAACATAACTGTTATTGGATAATGGTTGCCTCCACTGTAAGGATGCCTGCAGGGATACTGTCAGTGCTAATTAATGTTAGTGTCAATGCTGTCTCTGTTTAAAAAAAGAAAAATAAAGGAAACAAAACAAGCAGAAAGAGTCACAAAAATCCATCCAAGAAGAACATTTCAAGGTATTTCATTGTCTTTGTCTTCACAGCACATTATAGGAGCCACTTATATATTCATACTTGTTAAAAATAGTAGAGAATTTAACAGAGTGTTTTCTACTGATTGTTCTTTAAAAAACACCTGACATCCAGAGTTGTCTCACTGTCCATCATAACAAAATTGCTGCTATATCTGGAAGCTACTTAGAAGCTTAAGTTTTGATAAAGGAAGTCAAAGACATTTCTTCATCACCAAAGTCACCTGAATTTCAAGTCCATTTCTTCCTGAGGTGTGAAAGTATTAGAACTTTTAAAAAATATATTTGACAGAAATTGTTGAGGTTTTTCAAAATAATTTATTTAGTATCCTAGGGTAAGCATGGCTGTTACCCTCCAATATAATAGCATTGGACAACTTTATTTGTGTTTATTTTTTGCACCTTCCTTTTCCCCCTTAAACTGGGAATTGCACTAGTGCTATGTTACTAGTATGCCTTACAACATCTGCTTGTCATTTTGTTTCCCTTCCCTTTGAATAACAGCCTTCATGCCTCTCATAAATCTCCTGTCTCATTCTTGGTCTCAATTCCTTGTCCCTTCTTTCTGTATGCTTTTATTTCTCAACAGACTTCACCAATCCTCCTCATGCATCTCCACATCACTCACATATCCCTGCATGAAGCAAAATAACACTCCATCCTTGAGAACTACCCAAAGTAACTTGCAGTTAAAGAAAGAAAATTGTTCAAATTAACAATTAACAATTGCCCTTTGGAAAATCGAATTTCTGTGGATTTTTTGCTGTTGAGGAAAACAGTGAGATTACATCAGCATAAATGCCTGTGAAAAAATTGTAGTCACTAGGCATAAGGCAGAGCAACATCCAAAGCCAATGAACCATAGGGGTCTCAGCAGCTATTTATAGTATCCCCTACTTAAAATTTATGTAAGGATTTTCCCCGAGGCCTTCACAGTCCTGCAGTTTTCAACATCGAGCAAAATAATTATAGATTACTCTTACCCGATAACCTCTCCAGAAGGACTGAATTAGTATGCTTGCTTCTTCTTCTGATAGAAGCAGAGATAGAGGAATTGGTGGTCTAGGACTTAAAAAAAAATATATTTTTTTTTGTAAACAGACAGCCTATAAATGTAAAACACTTTCTTCACTAACAGTATATTTTATCAAAAAGAGAAATGTTGTTCAGGAGCCTGAAAGACACAATTTCTTATTGCTCTGAAAACAAAATGCACAAGTATCTCCTTCACAAATATATTGTTATATACACTACAATAACTCCTTCTTAAAACAATAATATACAGATGGCACATCAAGAACAGTCATCTTTCTTATTCTTCTACATGTATTTCAAACTCCTATTATGGTAAGGTTTGAGGTGGCAGTGGGAAGTGGGCAAGGGAAGCAGTCTGCCATTTGTAAAGCAGGGAAGGTTTTAGTGTGTGTGCAACAATGAACAAACTTATGATGTAAATGTTTATTACATGAAATACACAGAATATAAATATATCTTAGTACTTTATTTACATTATGGTGTCACTTTAAATTAAAATGTGCTGAAAAATGATGATTATCATATCTGCACAGCATGAATCCATATTTAGAAACGTTTAAACAAGTTCATAAAATACTGAAATTTTACTTTTGATACCATATACACCTTCTTTTTGTGATAAAAGAATGTAATACATTTGTGAACTCAACCATTTTCAGCCAAAATATATGGTAATTTGAAAGCACATTTAGTGATTCTGTTGCTACCAATTTTAATGGGAACAAGCTAGTAATTAAATTCAGCCATCACTAGCAAAATCTCAAATTAGTATATCAAACCTTGCTTCCCAGAAACCATTTTCTATGGGTGCTGATTTATTTCTCAGACACAATAAAAAATCATCCATTGGAAAGGACAAAACAAAATTTGTTTCAATGCTGTCTTTTGTAAGAAATGTAATTTGCAGCCAAAGAACTATAGGGTAATAACACAGCAACTCATGAAAATACCAGTTCTAAAGAGAAGCCTTGGCACAGCATTAGAATGGCTGCCAAGAGCCACTCTCCCTGCATGGGGAACAGACTGAACACAGCCTTGACTTGGAAGAACACAACATGATGAATTTGGATGCAGCACTCACCTACAGACACACACAGCCCATGCAGGAAATGACCTACAATATTTATACTATAAAGACACGTACACTGCAGAGCCCATCCATACAAAGCATTTATTTATGCAGTCTTACATTTTCTGGCTAAAATGCTCCAATATATTTTTGAAATTTATTTATGGCATATTACAGCCCAAGCTAGGAGGCTTGACAGCTTACATTTTCCTTTCACTTAATTTCATTCATATTGGTCTCTGCCCTAGCAAGCTTCCTATGCTCTCTGACGTCTTTCTCTTAGGGCTTGTCTTCACTGCAGGAGCATTTCAACTTAGAGCACAGCCTTACCTCTTACCTAATGCTACACAGGCTCCACTGTCTTAGTCTGTGTACTCAGCTAAATTGGTCTCATCATCATGTCAGCTGGGTTTTGGCCTACATTTATTTAAATGTGAAGTAAAACCTTGGTCTGTTTGGAAAAGTCAAAATAAGGCAAAAATAAAAAGCAGTCTCTCCATTGAGTTAAGCCATCTTAGCTCTGTGAACAGTAATTAGCATTTCTCCTGCTCAGGGGAAATCATAAGTGCTGGACAAGCAAGGCCTCCTGAGATAACAGCTTCTTATAATCAGACTTAAAAATCTGAAGTTGGACTGTGCTGGTTTCCCTGATAAGCTTTCATCCTCTGTTCTATTTTAGATCATTTTGAAAACCAAAACTTAGGGAAACTCACAGGAAGACCTACATATTTTACAGCAGTTATATCAAAGACACTGAACTTTCTCTAAGAATAAGTACTTCTCCAAAGAACAACTGGAGGCTTCTTCTAGCCTGCAAGGTCAACTCTAGCATTTCCTTGCTTTCATTTTCAAATTACAAAATGTCTAGCTTATAATCCAACACAAAACTGAGAAAGCAATATAAAAAATCAAGCAAGAACAGGATTTAATTTTTAGTAGGACAGTCACAGGCAGATATCAATCCTTTCAATGGCACAGCTTTAAAAACCAGAAGTCATGCCAGGTCCAGTTTGGTCTAAGGGAATAAATGGAGAATATACACAATTGTCTGCAGGTCAAATAAAAATAGAATCTGAGCAGAGGCAATCACCCCTCAGCAGCAAACGAGGGCAAGAGGAGTCTGTCATTTGTGGCAGAAGACAGCTGTATGCCCCCACGATGCAAACTGACAGTACCATGTACACTAACTACATTCTGCTCATTTAATCCTTTATTATGCACAATCTTAAAAGCCCACATATGAAACAGTGATATCTATTTAGATATACATATATTGTTTAACATAAGTTGCACCTGTAAAAGAGCATCAGAAAAATGATTTTTCTTAAGTATTTTATTTTACCAAATTTGCATAAAGCAGGCACTGACCAAAGTTAAATTCCAGAAACAAGCTTCTTGCTTTCTGAGCAAACTTGTACAGATCTTGATTCTGTGAGATATTCACTACTTATATGGCATTATACAAGTGGAATTTCACACCCAGAAGATATAAACCAGACTTGCATTAAATAAATGTAGGAGGCATTGAAAAAGGTTCTTAATGAAGACAGGTATCTGGTTTCTTCATGGACAGAAGATGGGGCTTTCAATGAATTCTGAAAAATTCATTGAATTTCAATGAATTCTGAAAAAATGAGGAAAAGAGTCCCTCCATTATCTTGTCTCCAAACCAGACAAAATAATCTGTGGGAGTTCATAGTCACATGATGGGCACTGAAATCAGGCAGTATTTCCACACAGTAATGCCCAGAAACTCTGATTGTTTCACATTCCCAATCCATTTTACAAATAGGCCTGATTCCTTCCTCAGAAACAAAACACAAGAAAAAACTTAATCAAGAAAATTTCCAGTATATATAATTCAGGGTTTTGTAAAGGCTCTTCCTGTTCCAATCTGTTCCCTAACAGTAGCAGACAACCCTCACATCTAACCAGCAGCCTTGAAGCCAGGTGCCTGCAGACAGCAGCAGTGCCTGGGGCTTGTGATGTGCAGGTGAGGCTGGAATCTCCAGGTTATGGAGTGGCCTGGGTTTCTCTCTGCTTTTAGAAAGCTCTTCTCTAGAAATATTGGAGCAATCCTAATGAAAAGGATGAGGCCTCCTAAGTTTCAATATGATGGCCACAGCTACATTCACTTCACCTTTAGTTTAACTGTGATGGTTATTGTACTTGAATATTTGGATCATGTATGAACACAGGCAATGACAAAGTCACTGAAAAATTCATAACCTAAAAGAACAGACCACAGAACAGGGGTAAATATAAGACATGCAAGTAAATGACCATGGTGATCTGCATAACTCCTTAAAAAAGGATTTTGAGAAAGTCTTTGTTTTGGGAAATACTCAAAAAAATCACATGCTGATCTGAACAACCAAAAAATAACTCTGATGGAAAATTCTCAAAGTAGTATTTGCAGTATTTCTTATTCCTAATCATAGAATCTAGCAACACTACAGCAACAGTTGCCTTCTTTAGGTCTTTCTTATTACATGCCTATCCAGATATCCAAAAATGTGCAATAATGAAAGGTATTGTAAATAAATGTCTCAAAAATCTCTGCTTATAAATACTACTAAGGTTGTTTATCCAAAAAGCAGGAAAATGGTGGTTCATAAGTAATCAGACACTGAAGTACTGATTCATCTGACCTGGTATTTAAAATCAATTACAAATATCGGTCAAACACTACACAGGCACTGTATGAGCTTCTCAGATTTCCAGGCAAATATTCCCACAGACACTTGACAAAAAAACCCTAGAACATTCTCACAGGTCAAACAGAGTGTGAACTGTGACCTTTCTTTGTAACATTTTCAGTATTAATACAACTATTCCATAGTCAGAAATAAATTCCTAATCACTAGTTTTCTTTTGCAAAAATCTAAATGCACTAGAATAAGATTATTAGTATCTAGGGAAAAAAATATTTACAAAAGAAAATATTTTAGTGCATTATATGGAGAGTTCATTTTTGAAGGATTGTAAATGTGGGAATAACCAAATATAAACTTCTTAAAAGAGGATCTGCTACCAAGTAGACATTGTATAAGTGTGACTCCTGCTAACTAGCAGGAGTCTGGACTCTTTTTATTTCTTGTCTTGTCAAAAAAAAAAAAATGTTTCTTTATACTATCAATAGTGAATTGAATTAAAAAATGTTATAAATACATTTGAGACTGTTATCAAAGTGACTATAGTGATAATATGCATTCCACTGTTAAACACATACCAACTATTTATATACTTGCTTATCTATTTATAATGAAGAAAAGACATGATAAAAGGACAAGACAGCGTGGAACTAACATGAGAAAGTTGTTATGTGGGGAGGCAGAGTCACGTAACCGACAGAAGACTGAGGCAGAACAGGTGATTTGTAACAAGAATGTCAGAGGAATTAGAGGAAGCACAGCAAGAAGTCTTTGTAATGAGAACATGCCAAAAAATAGCAGAGCAGGAATCTTTTGTCTTCAGTTCTGTCTGAAAGTTACACTGGATTTCTTGCCTCCATACACTCCCCTTGGGAGGACATGCCCATTTTAATGCTCCAACTCAGCTCTCCTGTGCTTGCATACTTGCTACATATTTTGGAAGTCACAAAGCATTGCCTCAGCTTTCTCTCTCATAGGACCAATATTTATGTAGTCTGTGAGAGTGTTTGTGGGCCTGGACTGAAGGAAACCAAACATGGATCTATTCCAAAGGCCATTCGTGTCAATGGGAAAATTTCCATCTATGTTTGTGTACTTTAGGTCAGACTTCATATGCTGAAAACATGAAAAACTCCCCTTAGTGCTCCAACAGCAACATTAGGAAGATGTCACAAAGTGCTAATAAGTTTTCAGTTTTCTCATTGCCCTTTTTACAGCTTTTACATAAATTAAAGCATTTTTTAATGCATCAGATATTACAGCCATTAAAATCTTTGACCACATAAAGCATCATTACAAAATAGAAACATTTCACACAGAAAATTTTTGCAGTCTTTTGCCACACAGTTTTTAAGTAAAAAATTTCTCCTTTGTTAACTTGAATTCTGCCACGTTACTTGAATGGCAATTTTTACTTGGAAACACACAGAATAACATCCTCAGAGATGTATTTGTTGAACTTTCTCTTATTACAGTAAAATGTTATTTAAAGCTCAAATTATTAAAGAAAATTAAAGAAGAAAATATAAGGCAAATGAAGCATACTGCAAACATGGCTGGTTTAGACACAAACCAATGAAATATGGCAGTATGCAGAAAGCACAGCCCGTAGAAACTGGGCATATTATGGAAAGAAAAAAAATCAGTCACCCGTGCAAAATTACCCCTATTGGCCATCTGAGAGCTGACAATGAAGTCAACTGTAAAGGCAGCTGAGACCATCAGACTTCACCCAATTAAAATATCTGGGAGAGGGAGAAAAAAATAATCATATATATGTGTATACAGATATTTGGCAAAAGGCCACTACTCCAAATTTAGTAATTATTTATATCTTAGCTGCCCACTTCAGTAAAGCCATGTTAAAGTTATTTTCTCTGTGCCTTTACCCTTGTTTTGGTACATACAGATAGATTAAACCAGGAATGTGTCCTTCTGATTGGGCAGCAAGTAAATATCTCTAAAAAGGAGAAAATGCAGATTAAAAAATTTTGTGAATTATTTTTTAGCTGAACTTCAAAAAGCCAGGAAATACTTATGCTTGTTCCTAACATATATATCATATATTATATATCTCATATATCACTCTCTCTCATTGGACGTAAGGTCAAGGGTTATTTTGAACAATGCTGTCATATTATTAAATTTATATGACAGAATTTTTTGATATCACTGTTTTTCAGAGCAGTGGAACAATCTTTTATTGGTTTCTTCATATTTCTTTCATTAATATGCTAAAGAAGGTTGGGAAATTATGCTGCCATGTTACTCAGACTATCTGCGCCAGAAAAATAAAATTTCAGAAGGATCAGAACATAATCAAAGCTGACTGACTTTCCCTGGTCCCGGCTCAGTACACAGAGCTTGGTTACTTGCAACTGAGCTTCAGTGCTGTTCAACCAGAAACACCACTGGAAAATGCTGACAAAAGGCAACTGTGAAGGTGCTCATTAGCATATTTATAGGATTACAAAACATTCACAGCTCTAATTCTGTTTCCTTTACTTGGTTCTATCAGCAGCCTCAAATGGAGGAACTGGCATATCACTTTGTATCTCAGCAAGTGCCCAACAAACGTTTGCTGGGTTTGTGTTCCAACTCCACTTTCCTGCCCTCTGAAAGGTGCAGCTGTCCTTTAAAGCAACAGAAATGTCTGCCATGTGATATGGAGATTACCAGTCTGCATTGAAACTGCTCCTTCTTATTGCTTTGGAAATCTGCTTGGGGAATTGAAGATTCCCAGAGGATGTAATATTTTGTCAGCACTACTGGTAACATACAGAACCCAGTGGAAGACAAGGTACCTGTACTACAATGTCACAGCAATTATTACACTAAAGCTGGAAACAAATTCAAATTTTACAAGCTCCTTCACCTACAGTAACTAGGATTTGAAGGTACAAAGTTTGCATTTAAAATTCTGAAAACCAATGCAGCATTTAGGTCTCCTTATTAGGGAAAAGTAGGCTGCAAGATCTCATTTAGAAACACATTGCACAGAAAGTGAAGCTCAAAAGACTGTGGCTTGGACTACTCTTAAAAAAAAAAAAAAAAAAAAAAAAAAAAAAAAAAAAACTAAAAAAAAAAAAGGAAGTAAGGGGGGGGAGCCAAAAAAGTCATAGTCAAGTATGGAATATATTAAAAAAGGCTGGATTTGTGATAGAACAAAAGCAATATTCCTTTGGGGTTTTGTTTTGTTTGTTTTTGTGGGTTTTCTTTAAACATTAAGACTACTTGGCACTGATAAACCCATCTAAACAGTTGGGATAAGGATGTTTCCCATCAAAATTTGACCAGCACTTTTTAGTACTTTGTCTCATATATTCTTAATCCTGTGTAAGAAAATGAAAACTCCTTTAAAAATTGAAATGGAAATAACCATAAAAAGCATAGAATCAATCACATTTTAAGTGTGATAGCTGGAAGGATATAATAATAAATTATTTATGACATACCCAGGACATAATATTAAATTCTCTTATTTTTATTCTTATTTAAAATTGCAGCCTTTCACTTTGCTCCAATAATATTTACTTCAGAAGCAGAATTCTTTAAATCTGCAATTTTAGTATAAGCTCACTAAAAGTAGTTATTCAATAATAATTTTAATAATTATTATTTTAAGGGCCTACTTTTTTAGAGAATTTAAGATGAAGGGTATCAACTTAAGTAGGACTCTGACACTCCAGTGTCCTTGTGGAGCTGTCACTCGTTATTTAGGAGCACCACCACTAACAGAAGCTATGAGTCATTCGGGCTGTGATTCCACAGTGTATTTCTCTTGCTGGCAAAGCTGACTCAAGCAGTTCCTGCCACCACCTCTCTATCTTAGCAGCTCACTTGTTCTATTCACCTTGCCCTGAGCCCTTCATTTTAATCCTTTGTTTGTGCCAATACACAGGTTTGCCACTCTCCAAGGTGAAGCAGACTGGAGAAATTACCTGTTTTAAGTAGCTGTACAAACCCTCCTCACACATTTTCACAGTGATTCCTAACCCTGATCAGAATAATCAAGCACCCTACCAAACAGACAAGGTGGTATGAGGGTGCCTACAAGTAGGTTGGGGTGAAGAACAGGAGAGAGCAGGGAACATTTTGTTCAGCTTTACCTCCAAGAGAAACGTTTGTAAAACTGTGATCTTAGACATTTTATCTTTGGTACAAACATCCATCCGCACAAACCCATGGTATCAAACCTACCTTACCGGCCAAGGGCTCTTCTGTGTGCTTAAGAAATGGGTACAACAACTAAGCTGCATTTCATGCTCACTTTACTAAGCACTAAACCACAGCCTTAAATGGGCATCTTGTTGGCAAGAACTTGTTTGACAGAATGGAACAGATGTGTCCCACCAGAGGCACGTTTGAACAGCAGCGGCAAGACAGCATGATGGCTGAAGGTGTCAGAGTTGAGATGAAATGGATCATTCTCCAAAGGGATCTTGCACTTCAGTAATGTCCCACACAACTCTGACCACTTCAGGAAATCAAAGTTAACCCTTTGGACACAAACACCAGCTTATCCACAAAGACCTGTGATAAGGAGCTTTCCTCTTGCTCCATTGGTGTCTCAAGGTTCCAAGTGTCACACGTCAAGAATTCAAAAAAGCTCAATTTCCACTTACATTGTGCAACAAAGTAAATGTATCTAAAAAGATATTAATCTCTGTGTTTTCACCATTTACAAATCCAGATTCCAGTTAAGTTTTCAAATTGAAAATTGACCTCTGTTAATTTCTTATTCCCTCACTGAGGACTAATCCTTTGCTTTTCTCATACAGCAGCTGTATTTTAAAGTAAATATAGTCTCAAGGACAGTAGCATTTCTTTCAAAACTATTGTGCTGCTTGGTTCTACAAAAATAACAAGTACGTGATTGAGGCTGCCAAAAAGAAGTGCTCATTTCTCAAAGTCATAAATGTCTGCAGAAATGCATCACGACCTAAGGATTGTTACAGGTATTTCAAAAGCAGCTGCTTAGAGTTAGAGAAGAATTTGTTGACTATACTCTAAAAGATTTCCATAGCAGAAAGCAGCACTGAAAACATTGCTTTACTCCTTGGTACAAAGATGTTCATAATACTACCAGACTATTCAAATGTCCTGCATTCTACAATTAAAATGTTCAGGAATTCGAAATTAATTTATCTTTAAAGAATTCTGGTACAAAATACCTTGTAAGTAATACACTAGCCAGTTATAAACTATCACACAGTTCTTTGTAGCACATAGTAAAGGGCAATTTTTGAGGGTACAGTCGCAACACATTGAGGCTCTATTACTTTCTTGGGATAGCAGGGGCAAAAGAATAAAATGAGAAAAGATTTTTCAGAGTACTGCAATAACTTACTGGTCCTTTAGCCAGTCCTTAACAAAAGGAATGGAAAACAGTTCTGTGAATGACTCATGTTTCCTCTTTGGATTCTTGCTAAAGAAAAAGGAAAACAATTCATATTAATTTAAACTTCAGCTATTCAATTTGTAAATTAGTGCCTTGGAATCACTGGAAATACTTAGTAGCAAAAAACATGATTAACTTACTTGTATAACCACTCAGTCAGGAAATCAGAGGGAATAAATTTGGTTCTTTTTCCCTAAAGATAGAAGATAGTTTCAAATTATTTATTATCTTTGGTCATATGTTTAAGCTAAATTGACTGCTTTTATTAAATAAAATATACAATACATGACTCTGTCTATGCTTTATTGCTTCTGCCAACAGTCAGTGTCCCAGCCAAAATTTTAGAAGTTTTGTGGAATGATTTCAAGACAAACTATGAGTGAGAAAATTCTACATATATTATCTTGATATTCGCTGCAGTATATCTAGAACAAGAACTCTGAATGGTGCTCTAAGTGGCAAGGTCTTGTGAAGAAATTAACAGAACTCATTCATACATGAAAATAAGTTGTAAATTTCTTGCCATTTTGTTTAAAGTTCTATTCTCATACTCAAAAATACTTCATTTCTTCCAAAACATAGAAGGAACACTGACTGAATATTGTTTCCTCTGGCATGGAACCAACTTGAAGATGTTGTGAATACAGGCAGAGTACTGTATGGCTGTTCTGACCAAATCATCTCTGGGTGGTCCAGAAAGGAAGGCAAAACCAAAGGAAGGCCTTTGTCTGTCCACAGCCACAGAATTATGGACATTATAGAGAACCAGGTAAAATGTTCAAAACCTGGAGCTTCACAGAAAAACATTTTGTGCCCTTTGCTCCCAGTTTTCCATCTTAACCAAGAAAGAGAATTTTGCAAAATGTTTTTCAGCAGGTTATCCTCAGGGATTCGTGCAGCCAGTACCACAGCCTGAATTTTGATAAAGCCAGAATGGATTAGAAAAACCTTTTTTTTTTAAGGATTTCCTCTCCACTTTCCATCTTGACAGAATGAATGTATAAATGAGCACAGGGGCTCATTCTGCTTATCACAAACCACAGTAACCATATAGAACATGGAGTTCTGGTTGGAATAACAGAAGAGCTTGATCAGTATCTTCAGAACCCCTCTGACATGAGACGTGTTCTGGATGCACACAGTCTCAATGAACCCTAAAAGACATTGAGCCCCTGCAGCCCTGCACACCAAGTGCATGATCACAACAGCAGCCATTGAGTTAAAGCAAGCTGAGCTCCCATCCCAACACTTACCCTGCTAAACAGGAGATTCAGCTGTAATAAATGCTTCTTAGGAAAACAATTCACACGGGTCAAATTCTTTTGTGAAACTGCTTAATGTCACAAAAGAGGCTGAAGTCTTGATTAAAATGTAAGAAGATACTTAACAAAGGAAAATACAATAAACATGCAAGTGAAAATCTAATGTGTGAAAAATTACTTTATTCTGTGCCTTATCCTCAGATGCGAACAGAGAGGTAGGAAAAAATTCTCTACATAGCATAATTCTTTCAGTTCATGGTATATGTCATAATTTGGGGTCAGCCACAGGTGAAGTGGGAGAGGAACATTGTGTGAGGTGTTGACTGCCATGGGAAGAACACAGGGCAGTCAATTAGCTGGGGGATGACGTGTGAAGTTTAGTGCTGGACTGCAAGGCAGTGCCACAGGATACCCAGGAAAGATTTTAATTATTAATCCTGTGCCATACGTGCCTTTATGATCTGTCTTGTGAGAACCAAAGCTTTGGGGTTCAGGTAGGGCTCCATTAAATGCTTGGCTGGGAAGAAACACAGATCCTCATGCAATTTTCACACTTAGGCTAATAACAAATACTGTTCCAAGCAGCCAAACACTTAAAGAGACCAGTACCTTAATTGCAGAGCTTTCTATGAGTCACTTCAGATGTTAAATGGACAAATCCTGACCTGCACAGAATCTGTAAGCAAACAGCAGAGTCTGATCACCACTGTAGAGCTGTTCTCAATCACAGGATGAAAATGGGTCCCATTACTTAGGGAATTGTTTCAGAGAATAAATTCTACACTTTGACAACATAATTCAATTTAATTTAGCAGTTGTAATTTAATCTGTTTTAAGTAAATTGCTTTTCCTTTGCAATGGGAAAAAGCTATCAGAATAGGGTTGTCAAAACAGCCATCACAAAAGAATCAAATTCATCTTTTTTTATCCTTGTTAGAGGCAGTGAACTTAGCAGAGAGGAATTCAATCAAGCTGAATATTTTTTAAATTTTATTTTCTTTGTCAGGAAATGGTTTATTTTGCTAGTGAATTAAATCATTAGTTGCACAGCAGTCAACATTTATAAAGGAAAAAATTACAAAAACTGACCGGCTTTTGACACATTCCTCCTATGCTGCCTGAATCCAGATAAAAAACAGGAAATATCTGTACAATGTGCATTGTTAACCTGCAGATGTGTTTATAAACTATTTATATTCAGAATTCATTTTCCATTTTTCAGTTTAAATATGATGTGCTTGGTAATAATCATGAAAATGTACTGGTGATCAGAATATGGCAAAGTCATTCTTCCATTCCCTTTCCCTGATCTATCATAATTTTAAATATATTCCATTGCAGAGCCTGATACAGCTTCCTCCTGTGATAGCTAACTAGAAAGAAAAGTCAGAGTTACTCTAATAAAAACATTTATATGTTGTTCAGTTTAATGCTGAAAAATGAATGCATTAGTCAGTTCTCATGAGACAAAAGATTTAAGGAAATAGTCTTTCCTCTGCAGGCATTTGACAGCAGATGGGATAAAACATAGGAGAACTTATGGTAGGAAAAAAAAATCAGTGAGGGAATATACTGGGCAACCTAATAGGTTTCTTTCATCTCTAATTTAAAAATGAAACTTCGGGAGACTGTTCTCATATTTATGTCAGTTTGAAGTCTGCACATATATCTAGCAGCTGGTGGTTTTTCAAGGTTTTAGCTTTTCAGATTTTTTATATGCATCACATAATGCAAGAGAGCTTATTTTAATCTAAATGTGTAAATTGTTATGTTTCTTTATCACCTTTCAAAAAAGATGTTTCCTACACAAATCCCTGCTTCCAACATAACCATTCCCCTTTCCTGACTTTCCCATGTGGCTGTACAATTCTTCCTCTCCAGACATGGATGCACCTTTTCTGGTCTCTTCCTTGAACTCCTCTGTTGGCCCCAGGATCTTCCTTAACACAATTTCAATTGCTCAAAAACGCTCCTATTTAACTTTTCCTTCTCTTCTCATTCATCTCAATTTCCTTTCAAAACAAGAAAACCTTTAGTTCCTCTCATCAAAATCCCACTCTTCATTCTCCCTCACCATTCCCTCTCTCCTCCTGAGCTCATTCAACATTGATTGCAGTCAGTCTGAGTATTCCTCCCTTCCTTCCAGTGCTTCTTCCATTTATCTTCCACTGGTTTGTTCTATACAACTGCCCTTTACAGGCTTTAATGACTCATGTCTAGCCAGAATTCAAACCCAGTATTCTTTTCTCATCCTTCATGATTTCAGTTAGCTTAATCACAGTTAATCTCCTTCATGTCCTGTTGTCTCATGAATTCTATTAATCTTTTCAATCTTTGTTGTCCTCTTATTTTTGGAAGCTGTATTCCAACGTGTTTATCACAAGATCCTTTTTCCCTGTTCCTACTTTGAGTTTCTAAGGACTCTGCTTTTGATCCTAAAATTCAGTTCAAATTATTTCATTAGCCATTTTAACACAAGTTATAGCAAGTTGGGTTTTTTCCCCTCCAAATCCAAACAGAACAATGTATTTCTTACCAAACTAAAGGGTAGCTAAAAATCATGTATTTATGTCAGATTAGGAAACAGAATGTGCAAGTACAAGCACCTGGACAGCAACGGAGAAAAACACAAATATTCAATTATATGGCAAGTATAAAGAGCTATTGTTTTCCGAGTTATTGTTCAAAAGGAGGAAGAAATGAGGTCACAGTGGAAAACCATCACCTGACATCAGCTTGCTTTCCTAAGCTTAGCTCCCCAGCAGCAGGGCATCCCTTCACATAAGTGTGTTTTCTATAAGCTGAACTCATTTATATAAAGTTTCTATACATTAGAAAACAATTGCTTTTAGCAGTTTTCTACAAAGCAGCACACACACCATACAAAATCCAGTCAGCACACACACTTGCTAATATATATACCACTGAAGATCTGCAAAATTTCTCAGATTGAAAATAGACAAAGTAACCTGAGATTTGTTCTGAGTTAGAAACGTAAATATTTCTAAAAATTTTAATATTTTAAAAATATCTTTGTATTTAAGTTTTATTGTCTTCAGAAATAGCTAACATCTATCAAAGCCTCTATTTTAAACCACTTGTGCGACATGCCTCTCTCTTAAAGGATGCATGCCTCAAAAAAAAAAAAAATCAATATAGATTTTATTAAAAGTGTGATGAATAATATATATGTTCAATCTGATCCTGGCTAGGTAATGTAAATGTGATGGCAGGAATGACAGACAGATGTCATGTAAATGAACCATTTTTCCTATTTCACCTGTATTCATCACAGCTTATAGATACATATAAACACCTGTAAATCCATCAGTTTACAGACACACAGATTTTGTGAAGACTAAGAAAAATTTTAATTAACTGGTATTAAATGTACAGGTTTGGATCTGAAATTCAAATTAACATGGTTTGAGAAGATCACAGAAACCATGGGAATCCCCCCAGCTCCCAGTACCTAAGCTACTGCTGGAGCTCTGCTAGGCTGCAGTAATACAATGTATTTATGCTTCATTTTGCACCAGTTCTAGTGAGTTTTTAAGCATTCCCTACAGACAATGAGGAATGTCTCTCTAGACGTACACTGAAAATGAATTTATGAAAACACATGTAGCAAACAATTACTCTTAAATCTACATTTTTAGAAGCTCATTCATGCTGGACACCATGTCTTCAGTTAAATGAAATTTACAGAGTAAAACAAGCTAAAATAGAAAAGTTATCTCTATTACAATGCCAGACTAACAAAAATAATTGAGCCACAAAGTAAAATTCAAGTTCTGTACATCACCCTCAAATGACCGAAATGTATTAATCTGAAAGGAAGCCTGTTGCTCTAAAACACAGCACTATTTAGGCTAGATACAATTGAATATTTAAGGAGGATTTGTAGAAAGCTAGAGACTGTCATAATGATAAAGTTTGTGTAGACTGTAATCTGTTCTGAATTACTTGAGAAAATAACAATCAAAACCAGGTCCAAAAGAACCCATGATGTGTTATATTATTGTGGTTGGTTTTCTTGCAAAAGACCAAATTTTAAAAAATGCCTGTGTAAAATAATTTTTTAAATTTTAAATGCCTTTAAATTCACTGCCTGTGAAATGAAAAGCTGTAACTTCCTGCTAGTGATTTGAAAAGAAAACTACAAACTGACCTCAAAACACTTCTCCTTCTCTGCTTCATACAGAAGCGCAGCCAGTCCGGGTAAGAGCACTGGGAATATGTAAAACTCCAAGTATTCTCGAGGAGAACCTGAGCAAAACAGGACAGCCCTCACTTACAGCTAAACACTTGGATTTCACAAACACACAGCCATTAGATACCATAAAATTAGTACCAGTCATTTTGTAAATACCATCACAGCTTGGACAAAGCAGATTCATTCCCTTCAGATACAGCCGCTGGTCTGTCTTGTCTTCTCCTCAGCCAACACAACACAAACTTGAGTGAATTTCAAACTAAAGGTGCACCAACACTGCAAACTCAGTGTGCCTCAGAGATACCAGATTTAGTTTTAAATTAATAAACTCAGACACCAGAAGCAGTTTAGTCTCAGAAGTGAAAAGTTCTGTGAATTAATTTACCCTGACAGGAAGAAATTAGCCAGTGCTGAACTCAGTGCTATTGCAGTAAGACCACTTTGTTATCTCATGCCCTTTACAATCTGCATTATCAGAGTTTGTCATAAAACTGATTTCTAGACAGAGGAAAAAACAAAGGTTATATTTTAGTGCTGCTGTGATTTCTTTGTCATAATTGCTTCATACTTGTCAGATCTTTCAGAGATTTTAACATGACTCCAAATATCCAACCTTTCCCCTCTTGGAGGGCTGCCTGGGTTGGCACCCCTCTCCATTCAGGAAGTACTCAGGTTTTGGTGTGACCAGCAAAGATTAAGTCACAGGAGTGTTCTCTTCTGGCAACACAGCTGCAATACTGAATTTATTCTCAGCTTTATACCTTTAATATAAAATGTAATCTGTTCTGAATTACTGAAGAAAATGACGTTTAAAACCAGGTCCAAAACAAGCAATGATTTGGGTTCATATACTGCCAGAAAATGCTCATAATTGGGTGGACACTATTTATATAAAAGGGTAACACTGCTTCTGACTTGCACCAGGAATTCCTAATGAGCAAGAATTAATGGAAGAGAAGACAAAATGAAGGTCTAAAATGCACAATAAAAACACATTGCTGCTTGGTAAATTTATTATAAAGCATAGGAATTGATAGAAGTGGAAGAACAAATCTTCAGAGCTGTTTCCATTCTAATCTGTAATCTGATGGGTAAATATGTGATGATATTATTCATCACACTGCTATGTTCACAGCACTTCTCAAATTCAATTGTCTACTTAGTCTATTGATCCTGGTTTTGCATTATTAAATCAGATGTAGAAATGCCTGCCATTTCTGATTTAAGTGGCTAAATAAAAAGTCACTTATTCAGAAGAGCTACCTTAGCTAATCAATGCTATTGGTTTGTAATGCACAATTTGATATTTGTTCCATTGATCAAGTGGCTCCCTGTTTTCAGACCAGAGGCCTGAAATGCAAATTCTACACAAGCAAAGGTGTTGTTTTTAACACTCTAAATAAAATAAATTACAAACCCTCGTCATATGCAAGAAAAATAATCATAGCAGGGTTCAAGATAATATACTCCTACTTACATTTTTTTGGATCAGGGGGTTCTCCAGAGGGGGTTTCCCCAAGTATGGGAAGCACATATTGGACTGCAGGGGCAGAAAAAAGTTGCTCCATAGGTAATGGCTGCAACATTGCTGCTTCCAAAGGCACCTATTCAAAATAAATGTATTCTGTCTAAACACCCCAACAGACTAGACAGAAGTATACAAACCAGTTCAACAGAAAAAAAAAAAAATAAGGTCAGTTAGAGATTATGGAATTATAATTTCTAATTCAAATATTGTATTATTGATAATTGTATTATTGATTTTCTGAATACTTGAAAATATATAATTACACTTCAAAACTTCTGTAGTTTCCAGCACAGTAAAATCATCCGAACCTAACAGAAGGTATATGACTCCTTTTGACAGAATATGGTGAGATATCACAATTTTTAAAATATTTTAACCATTATAAGAAATACTAATTATTTAGAAATTAATACTGGTATTAATTTTCTGAATAAGTATTTTTCGCTCAGAAGCTTAAATATATCTTTTATATTGTTCAGAAACCCTGATATTCACCTTTTAGAGAAATGAAACTTTCCTTGTTAGTGCTATCCAAGTTGCTTTAAATATAAGCAATTATTTGGAATATTACATTTGTTGGTTTAAAGAAGTTGTTCGAAAAATAATAGTTTTGTTTTCATGTTATGAATGAGTCTACCCTGTGGGTACCTAATTTTCACATTTAGTTGCTTAAAATACTTTAAGTCTATCTCTATGCAGATTTTTTGCTTGAACTGTACTCACTGATTCTTGTTTTGATTGAGGAACATTTGAAAATTGAGGCTGTTCTGCTTCATGCTCTAAAAGTAAAAAAAAGTACATTTACCAGGAGACCTTAAAAATATTTATTTTCCTCCTAAACCAACATTATTTTTGAAGGTATTTATTTAAAGGTATTTTGTTTGAAAGAACAAAAGTTAGTATGCAGTAAATATTTGTTTAACATGAAATCTAACGTTTTAAAACAAGAGACTCTTGTCACGTCCTCTCTTGAGCTTTAAGTCAAGCACAAGGTTCTCACTGACAAAAGAACCCTTCATTAGGAAAAAGGTTTTTAACCAGAATAATAACTCAAAATATTTCAACATAAGCAAAATGCATATGCTTGCACAGAATTAACCTTTGTTTTAACTAGCAGACAAGACTGTTTTTCGTAGTGGATTCCTCCATAAGCAATTAAACCCCACAGACATTGCTAAGTATTACTGTTCCCCCCTTTAAAAACAAACAAACAACCAACAAATAAATCTTCACAAACAAACAAAACCTGAGGAACTGAAAGCTGTACATGACCCTCAAGGATTACTGAGTGACTCAAGCTAAGAAAAATAAAGGACCAAGACCGCGAATTTGATATGAGAAAACCTACAGATTCCACAATTGAGACCACTCAGAGCCAAACCCCGCTGGTTCAGTTCCACCACTACGGGTTAGTTTTAATGGTATCACCAAATCCATCTGTGCTGCAGGTGTCTTTGAATAATCAACCTCACTCCTACGCTGAAAAATGCAAAATGCATTTAAAAATTAGACATTTTGAAGTACTGAATGAACCCCATTGCGGAGCGGCAGCACTGCAGTGCTGGCCTCCCAGCTTTCCAATCTCCGTGTTCTCAGGCTTCAGAGAGGTCAAGGGCTTTCCTATCAGAACGGTGCTCCGAGAACAGATGCTTTGTACTCATTTAACTTTTGTGCCAGCAATGACAGCCGCCTCTGTGCCTTCCCAAAGGCAGATCTAACCCCGTTACAGGAAAACCCACAGAGCACAAGGGACAGGTAACGGCCAGGCAAACCGGAGGCCCAGACACATTGGCAGCAGGCTGGGTGCAGCCAACACACATAAAGAGCGTGTTCGGCGGGAAGTTATGACAATAAAAACAACATAACGCTCGTGGCCTTGGTGTCGGTGGAGAGCAGGGCGGCTTTGGGCACTGGGGGCGGGCACAGCCCCGCGGCACGGCGCGCTGAGGGGAGCGGGCAGCCCGAGCGCGGGGCTGGCGGGGAGGGGCGGCCTGAGGGCACCCAGGCTCGGGCAGGCAGCGCGGGCGCTCTGCGCAGAGTGGATTGGTCTTGGGGCCGGAGCCGGAGCTCGCACCTGCGCCGTGCCCGCCCCGCGGCCCGCCCGCCGCCATGCCGCGTCCCGAGCGTTGCTGCGGTAACGGCTCCGGCAGTGCCCGCGCCGGGCGGGCCGGGCACGGTGCGATCCCTTCCGGGGCGGCGGCGGCGGCGGCGGCGCTGCACGTGTCCGCGGGAGGTGAGCGCGGCCCGGCCCGGCCTGCCCTCGGCCTGGGCTCACACACACACCTCTCCCTTTCCTTGTCCCCTCCTCTCGGCGGGTTCGCACGGGGGGCGGCGGGGCCGGGCGCTGCCGGGGCCCCGAGCGGGCGGCACTCGGGCTGCCATCCCCTCCCCGCGGTGTGCAGCCGGTGGGTGCGCGCCGTGAGTCCGGGGGATGCCCGGGGCTGAGCGGGGAGACCCGCACAGACAGGGACGGGGCTGTGCCGGGTGTTCTCTACCGGGATTTGACGGGGTGCCTTATTGACATCTTAGTTATTACAAACCGAGCAGGAATAATTGAATTTCTCGGCAAGTGGGGGTTGAAGGCTTCTCTGTTGTACCCAGTTCATTGGCATAAGTGTCCTGAGCGTAGAAAGGGAGAGCAAAGATAAGGAATCGCAACTAGAAACAAATTTAAGGTAATAAATCAGGGTGCCTTGGAAGGCTTTTGTAATGCTGAATGGTGTGAAGTTCAGTGTTAAGTGAAAAGTCACAGGTATCTGGAAAACCACTCTAATTGTATTTCTAATTATATACACACAGATGTGTTTTGCCGTTTTTGAAAAATTTTTAGAGGGTAGGAATTTCTGTGAAAACGTTACGCTTTGCTTCTGTGAAACAAGGTGCAAACTAACTAGGACAAGGTACACTAAACAACATGACAAAAAAAATATCACCCCAGTAAACAGTATTTTCAGTGTATTCTGGTTCCCCATCGCGGAAAGCAGACTGAAATTATAAAGAGTGTCAGGGACAATGGAAGATAAGGAGTGGTTTCAGAATAATGAGAGACCAAGTAGATTAGGACTTGCATCATCTATTTGAAGCAGTTCACTAACATCTTCGTTTCCTTTTTTAGAATGATAATAAAGAAAAAGAGGAAAGAATTTCATGAGGAGCCTATACAGAAAAAGAAAAAGGTGAAGACTATCATTAGAAATGAGGACGATGTTCAAACTGTCACTAAAACTGAGGACAATGGCTATCTCAAGAAAAAAACAAAGACAAGGAAAAAGGAGAATTCAAAAGACGAAAGTTTACACAAATTGTCACCAAGGAACAGTAAGAAAAACAAGAAGAAGAAAATTGGCTCTGAATTACTCAGAGAAGCTCATTTAGAAAGCTTTGTGAATATAAAAGGTCATCTGAATTTACAACTTCAAGAAGAATCAGAGGAACAAATTAAAATATTCAAAAAGAAGAAAAAAAAAGTCCAGTGTTGTTTCTCATTGGAGAATAATAAGAATAGTGATGTGGTGCAAAATCATCGCAGAGATGGTACTAAGAAAAATGAATTATCTTTTAAAAAAAAGAGAAAGAATACTGCTTTGGATTTGGAATTGGGTGGTGAGGTGACAAAGAAAAAAAAGAAGAAAGGCAGTTTTTCATTAGAGGACATCCAGGACAGTGAAGGAAAGCAATCTGCAAAAGTTTGTAAAAACACCCACAAATACATTTCACAAGAAGCAGTTTTTATGAGTGAAAACTATGACACAGGCAATGCCCAGAATGGTGGGGAGAGTTGTGTGAGAAGAAAGAAGAAGAAAAAAAAGAAAGATAGGTCTGATTGCCTTTTACCACTGGCAGATAATGAGGACAACATACATCAAGTTGCTGCTAGCCCCACTGCATTAAGTAATTTCAGAAAAAGGAAGAAACATAATTCATGGGAATTTACATTGACTAGCAGAGAGGAAGAGGACAAAATGAAGAACTTCAGGAGTATCAAAGAGAGAAAGAAGAAAAGAAAATATATTTCTTCCTCAGCCTGTGAAGAAAATAAGCCAGCCTGCAGTCATAACATTCCTGATAAGTATCTCCCAGCACAGCAAGAAGTTGAGCTTGAGGAGGAAGAGCTGTCTGGAAAGAAACACAGGAAGAATTTCAAGGATAATAATGAAGTCAGTAAGAAAAAAAAGAAGATTAAGAAAAAGGAAAAGGAAAAAATATATTCAGAAGTTTCTTTAAACAATGACAGTGCCTCTAAAAGCCAAAAAATACTACTAGAAGGCAATAAAAAGAACCAAGAGAGTGAAATGGAGCAAGTTCAGTGTGTTACAGGGTACACTGTAGATGGGGCATTATGCAGTAGTAATTCTTTGCTGTGTGACAAAAAAAGGAAAAAAAAGAAAAAAGTTCCACCACAGGACTTTGCTGAAGAGCCAGGTCCAAAAGCAGATACAAAAACGATCAAGACAGAATCACCATGGAATGAGTCACTGGTAAGTTGTAGAGAGCAGGGCAGCTTTGCACCCTCCTGCTAAGGAGGTGCAAATAATAAAATATAGATTCATGTGGAGACCCAGATACAGGCTTTTTTCACAGGGGTTTGTGAGGGGAGTGTGTGTGCTTATCAGTCATGAGGTGAGCAGATATCTGGGGCTTTCAGGAATTCCTTTTGCTAAGGAATTGAAAGCCTTTTGGGAAGTTTCCTACTTTGCAGGCTGCTCTGCCTGGTCATAACATTGAAGTCAGTGAGGGCCCCCAGTGGGTGTTGGGAAGCAGGATCAGCTGATCTATTTCAGCATGTCATAGTTCACAGGACCACAGAATATTCTGAGCTGGAAAGGATCCACAGGGATCATCCAGTCCAGCTGTTAAACGAAGGGGCCCACACAGAGCTCAAACCCACAACCTCAGCACTGTGCTCCAGCTGAGCCAGTCCTGTCACACCTGGGGAAGCACTGATGCCTGCTGCTGCAATCACCTGGAGTCTCAGCTGTGAAAATGTAAATATTACAACTAGCAGCAAGTATTGGCCCAAAAAGAAAGTGGGTTTGTACAGTCATAAATGTTCAGTTGCTCTTAGCAAAGCGACAACACTCTTCATAAAACAGGAGTTTATTACCATGTCATTTATCCTGAGCAGGTGGTAAGCCTGGCAGCATGAGTTCATCTAACTGTTTGTTAGATTTTCCTCAAGCTTTGCTGCTGTCAGTACTGGAATTATGTAATGCTAGAAACAAAGGGGAAAGTTAGCCAAAACCTGGTGACTAATTCCGACAAAACTTCCGAGAAAATCCTAGGAATCCTAAGTGTAGACTGGGCCAAGAGCATTGAAATATAAATTCTGATAGAAAAATACTAAAGACCTAAACACACAGTTTAATTAAAACAATAAATCTATTCAAGAAAATAAATAGATATATGAAGTCTGTAAATTGTAACTGAGGGTAACAGGGATTGCATCCTGACTGACTGGTAAAGGAAATCCCATCCCAGATGGGAGTACTTGCCACTTCTGAGGTAAAATGAATTTGGGAAGGAACTGATGAAATATTTGAAATACACACCTTCTTTTTCTTTCTCTGATCAAACTCATGTTTTAAAGCTAAGGGTGCCAGAAGTTAGTACCCACATGCCCGACTTCTGTTATCATGGGAAATTAAGCTGTGAGATGCTCAGAAAATCATTAGGTATCTATTTGTATTTTTAGCTGTTTAAACTTAACTTTGAAACAGCACATTGCAAGTCACTAGGAGGTTTTTTATTTCTGTAGATAATGGGAAGCTGCACTCCAATGCTTTCTATCAAGAATTTTGAATGCTTGGCTTATTTAAATGTTAAGCAGTAGTTAAGGTATCATTGGAGATTTTTGTAAGCTAAAGGTCCGAGCATTCCATGTGAGCTACTTCTCAAGCTCACTTCACAGTGTGCTTTGCTTTGTCATGCACTCAGATGCAGTTTCCTCAAGTTCTGTGTAACTCTTGCAGCTGCCTGGTGTCTAGTGCTAATAATAAAATATAGATTCATGTGGAGACCCAGATACAGGCTTTTTTCACAGGGGTTTGTGAGGGGAGTGCGTGTGCTTATCAGTCATGAGGTGAGCAGATATCTGGGGCTTTCAGGCTGGATTTCTCCTTTTGACCTTTCAAAAGGACAAGGTGGTTTTATTGCTGGATATATTTTCTAATTAAATTGACATTGCCTTTTTGAGATTGTTGGACATTATTTGGATTTTGCAGCTGCCTGCATTGTGTAGAGGCAAGATAAGCCCTTCAATGACATGTAAACTTTCATGACCAGTTAATATGGAAACCACAGCAAATACCTTGTAACTGAGAAGAAGGGAGTAGGGTGATGCATGTTTTGTTCCTCTTTTCTGTAGGCAGCTCCTTTAATAATAAAATACTCAAAAGAAAATCTGAAGATTTAGAAGTCTGGGTTAATCAGTTCTGCCGAGTTCTAGTTCCTGCCAGGCCAAAAGACACTGCACTAATAAATGGCTGATAATGTGGCCTTGCATTTAACTGTGCCATAGTTTTAATGTACAGCACGTCACACCCTCTGCATGCCTTGAAAAATCCTCTGTTGGGCCTGCCCTGCAAGTAAAGGAGAAAATTTTAAAGACAATGTGGAGAGATATACACTTAATATCAGTGTTTGGTGTTTTTCTCATTGGATGCCATTGCAGTCAGCTCGGGTGGAGTGAGGACTCAGTTTACTGCTTTGATGTTGTTTGCCAGCAGGCAGCATAACCCTACCACATGTGAATGTGCTCCTTTAACGTGAAGTTGGAGGAAGCTTGGCACACCTCCATGAGGTAGTTTTTTCCACTCAGTAACCCTCAGCAGGTCAGCACTGTGCTGGGAATTAGCAGGGATGGGGGTGCTCCCTCCTTCCAGCTAAAAAGAAAAAAGTATGCTGTAGTTGTTTGCAGAATCCTGTCAGGACGGTTTACCTGCTTGTTTTAATAGATCTGAAAAGACAGTACCAGGCCATCTAGAAGTAAACTGGGGGTTGTTCTTGGTTTCTTCTTTTCAACCAAGAGCATGAGCTCTCCTTCCTGCAGACAGTCTGCTCGCATTTTTAATAGTGCATGTAGTTGTGTGTGTGTGAAAGCAGTGTATAAATGGTAACTTTGGAAAATGAGGTAAATCGTTGATGGCTTTTAATATAACTAAAGCCTAAAAAAAGTAACAGCAGGTTCTGCTGACAAAAGTATGTTACAAATCTTTCCTTGTCGTTTCCCTGGCTGTTTCATTCTTAGTTTATTATGTTAGCTGTATCAATAGATCTTCCCTTTGGCCACTTTTTCCAGGCTGGTCTAAAGCTTACGGCTCTCATTTACCACTATCCTGGACTTATTACTTACCCTGTTATACTGGATGCCCAAAAAACTTCTCCTAATTACAAATTTGGAAAAGAAAGGCTGGGGGCAGTGGTTTAGGCACACCAGTCACTGGGAGCAAAAGCTGCAGAAGGGCTGCACTTTGTGGAAGTGTGATCTGGTTGCATGTGGACTCTGCCTATCCATTCCTTCTGAGCTGCTCTGTCTCCTCCATCAGCTCCCTGTTCCTTGCTCTCAAATAACAGAACCATGTGCTGTTTGCTGCCATTGTAGGAGACAGTTCATGTATGTGTCCTGCCTCTCTCCTGCACCTTCCAGACTGGGAGCTCCCTGGGGACTGTCATGCACAAGGGAGCACACTGAAGCTGCCTCTTGATTGCTTTTTATTTGTTTATTTGTTTCAGACAGACCTTTATTTATTTTACCTCCGATTTCTAAATTCTTTTTAACTTCCACTCTCTCTGTGGCTTTCTTCAAGTATAAATTTAAGCTTTTACAAAATGGTTTAATTTGAAATTACACTGCCTGCAAACATTACTCTGTGTGCCAGTGTTGTTGGCAGATCCCTTTTGATGTATAAATTTTAAAATCATTTATCTTGATTAAAAGAAAAAAATCTGTGAGGTTTTTCCATAGGAATACACAGATTTAATTGGCATTTTCATCTTAGATCTGATTATTTCTTCTTGCCCCAGAATAGTATTACTGATTGCTTAGTTTTTAGCTACTTTTGTGGTAAGAACTGTGTAAATTCTGATAAGCAGAATGGATGAAAATAATCATACAAGCTTTTTCCTGTTTTACAGGAACATCTAGATGGTGTAATTATTGTGCGGGAAAAGAAAGGAAACTGTGATGAAATTAACATAGACAAGGTATGCTTTGTCCTAACTGGGTAAGATCTAAAGCAAGTCAGCATTTAACATATACATAGGAATTGATACAAAAAACCTCCTTTGTTGCTTATCTATGCCTAGATTTCCCTAAATAAAGCTCTGCTTAAAATATGCTTTACTCATGGGTTAAGTAAAAAATGTACAGCTCCAGTCAATGTCAGAACTAAGTAACTTGTTAAGTTAAATACATATTTCTTTGTCTCTCATCAGTATTTTCAGTTTCAGCATGTTGGCTGCAGTTAGAAAATTAGATTTACCTGATACAGCAAAACACTCATTTAACATATCTGAGAAGTTACATTTCTCATGTTGAACGTGTGAAAGGATCCCATGCAACTTCAATTATCCTTGCAAAAGTCTGAAGATAACTATTTTATTTTTCTCTTACTATTTTATTGTGAATTAATTGTCATTTAACACACAGGACACTGAGTCTTATGTTGCCTGTGTAATTTTTCTGCACACTAGGTGAGGCGGCAGGCCCTGCAAGAAGAAATCGATAGAGAATCTGGCAAAACCAAGACTTTCTGTTCCAAAGTGGGACAGGTAATGTATGAGTTTAGACCTCAGCCTGATGGAAATACTGTGTTCCAGGGCAAGTTCTTGTAAAAAATAGTGTTCTTTTTTATATGTGGCTCAGGTACAAGAGCGTTCCTTCTGACTGCAGATTTCAGGTCATGCTATAGAACAAGTTGGTACAATGCCAAGAGTCTGAGAGCAGAGCACTGAACTCCTTGGCATTGTACAGTGCTCTAATTCCCATCATCAGTCCTTTAAAGCAACGTTTTCTCTGGTTCCTTTGGAGAATGGGCCATCAAAAATTGCTACAGAAGCATTTTATGCTTACTGTGAAATACAGAATATTTTTGGGCTATAGATGCAGCAGTCAATGAAGTGTGTATCTGATTTCTTACCTGCAAGACTGCACACATTCAGCAGTAGGGACACATGGAAAGGTGAAGAGGGTGGCAACTGTTAATACATGTATGATATTTAGAGTCAGTCCTCCCATGGCTTCTGCATCTTTCCTCCACCTCTTTGGAGGATGATTCCTGATGCTTTGCTTTTGCATCCCACTCAGCCTGGCTCCTGACACATTCACAGTCAGGTAGTGGAAACTTGCAGTAGTGTTTAGCCAGGGGTAAGAGGATTGAGGTGGAGAGAAAGCTTTGCTAGTAATTCAGGCGTGTGTTGTTTTGCACGACTGCCAGAATGCCTAGAAAGCTGGAATATGCCTCAAACAAATGCCAGAAACAACTTCTGTAGATCTAACATAGTGGCAGGGAGTCTGTGTAGCTCTGGAACTACAACTGTCTGATAGTCTCTGAAATCATTGAGAAAAATTACATCCTTGGCAGGAGATCTCAGTTCTTTGGCACTGATCTGTCTCTGTTTAGTAGTATGCAGAAGAATAGAAGCTGTGAAAACTAATTCATCAGTTCCACAAAGAGTGAACTGGAAATGTTTCAGCAAAAGCTGTGTGTACTGCCTGCCAGCAGCTCACTTAAAAACAGAGTTTTGACAACTCATTATATGCAAATTATATTTGCATCTGTACAGATGTCTCCCATTGCAAAGGGAGGACTTCCATTTATTTATCTTATGTGTATCTGGATGTGTGCATGTATCTGTGTCACAGACTGGGCTTGTACAGCAACTTGGCTTTGTTCAAGGTCAAAAGGCTGAAGTATTACAGGCAGCTTTCTTTTTTCCAAACCAGGTATTCTTGCCTGTGATAGTGAATGATACTCCAGCCTTGCATTTTTTTTTAACCTTAAAAACCCTGCTGTAGCTTGCCTGCAATTGTGTAGTGTGCTGCTGGCTGTCTGCTGGAGAGTGACTGTTTCATGCAAGCTGCAACTGTTCAGTTGGAAGGATTTCAGGCTGACATAAACATACTACTGAATTGACAATTTTTTCCTTTGATGTAGCCAGCTTAGTCTATATAATTAATAAACAGACATTCTGCCATTTAGTATCATAAAATAAATTTTAAAGAAAAAATTCTGAGTAGAAATCCTGCTGAAAAATACTTATAAATGACTGCACAGCTATAGCTCAGGAGTTAAATATACCCTTTAATAATGAAGCCTGTTCCTAGGTAAGCCAAAGTTCATGAACTTTGTAAATCCTATGGTGTATCTGGGGTTTTCCACTAACAGCTAAAATCTCATTTTAGCTGGACATTGCCTCTCAGAAAGGAGCCAGAGTCTGCAGACAGAAGAAAATCCTGAAGGGGTAAACTAGTTCAGAGAGTACAGTTAAATGCAAATACAGTAAATACAAAGAACACAGCAAACTGCAAGGGAGGGGAGACTTTAAGAGAACTAGACTTAGTCCTGTTGGATAGGGGAGGCCCTCTGGTTTTGCACCCTTGCAATATTAGTTGTAATTAGTGGGATGAGAATTCAAATCTTACTCTAAATTTATAAGCCAGATTAAGTGTCCACAACTAACAAAACACTGCTGAAAACAGCAGCTCCCTAACTAGGCAGTGGGAAAATGAAAAGATAACGCTACAAAGTGACAGTGAAAGAGGATTAAGTCGGACAGTTTTCTTAGAATAAGAGATGCTGTCTGGTTCTTGGAGCTGGGTAAAGAGAGCAGAATGCAAAGATTCCTAAGGACAGAGGGAAAGGAGAGTCTCAAAGTGCATTAACCCCTGTCTCCAGGTTAAATGGCCTGAAATGCTAATGAAGGTGCACTCAGGCAGAGTTAGGTCAGTCTTTTACTACATCCCTCGAGAGGTACTGCTGAATAACAGCCATTAAATAACATTCCCAGCTTTGTCACCCTGTCAGGCTTTTGTAGCTGGTTCTCTTCTCATGGTACACAGCCAGAAATTGTCTTCCTTGGTCTTGGTACTTCCTAATTTTAGTGTTAACTTCGTTTTTTCCTCACAGGATGTGAAGCTTGGGCAGTGGAGTACAGCTACTTTTAAAAGTTCTGAGCAACAAATGAAGTTTTTTAGACTGATGGGTGGCTTTAAAAAGGGTTCTGTGGCTGTCCAAAATCCCTCAGCAACTACAAACAAACCAAACATGGCTCTGAACAAGGAAGGGGAAGAGAAGTTACAGCAGGCTCTGAAGATGGAGTTTGATAAAGCAATGGACTTGAAGCAACACAGAGGAATTGGTTTTGGATTTCAGCCTACTGCCAACAAAAAAGTATACATAGACAAATATACATCTAGATCTATAAAATTTGAAGATTAAAACTCAGAATAAAGCGTGAATTTTTTTTTTACCTTCTATCTTTTTACTTGAAATAAAATAACAAAATGCCGAAGAAATTTCATTTATGAGGTACTTGAAGTACACGTTTACAGCTGCATATAGCAGAAGAGCTGGGTCCTCACTTCATCCAAACTGTAAGTTTTTGAAACCTTTACTGTGTTTTTTCTGCAAGGCAAGAGACAGCCTCCTCCAAAGACTGAAGATGTGTGCCATGCCTGCAATTAGTTTAAATTCAGATTTTTTTTTAAATGCTGATTTAATAAACTTACTTTTATCTGTATCTTAAGTGATTCAAAAGGGGACATTACTGTTCTGTAAAATCTTCACATTTTTTACACCCAGTGGTACAAAATGATGGTGCTTTACTTCAAAGACTCGCTAGTGGTGTGCCCTCAGATTTGATGAGGGCAGACTTTTAACTCAGAAAGTAGTTCTTTAACATCCCTTTATAATAACAGATAGCACTGAACATCCTGTATAGCTGAACTATGCTCTGGCAGTTGGATTTTCCATCAGCAGTTGTTACCTAAAAATGGAAGTATAAGCATTTTGGAGGGTAGCGCCAACAGAACTACTCCATGTCTTTATCTTCTCACTTTCCACAGTAGTCTGCAATGGACTGCTCTACCTGAAAGCATCTGCCCAACCAAACCAAGACATGCCTCCAGTAGAAAACACACTTTCTACTCCAGTAAAAAACAGCATTTGCTTCTGATGAATTTTCAGCAACTCATGAGAGGAAGTGAAAATTATGCTGAGACTCCATCTTAAGAGGTTGCCATGAGTCCTTTCCCATATCTGGGAAGTGGGAGATGTTCTTCCTGCAGGGTCTGAACTTGTCTTTGAGAAAACTAGCTCCTTTAAAGTGTCATTTAAAACCACCACTACCTCAATGTGAGGCTGTTTTGCATCAGTGCTTTCAAGTGTTCAGCACCAGCTTCAACCTGCCCTTCTAGGTTTTGGCTCTTCTTTAACTAAAATTTAGGTAGTTGAGGTTCTGTTTTCTCTTCTGGTTTGAAACAAATGCTAAATTCAAGCCCTCAGGTACTTGCTTAGCAAGGAATAAAAAACCAAAACACTCAGCAAAAGTAGCAGTAGATATAAGGTCTCAGTGTTGTTCCTTACCATGGGGCATAAGTGGTGAGAGTGAAATTTTATTAGAAATAATGACAGTATACGTAAATAAATTCCACAAGGGTAAGGTGATAGATTTGTATACACAAAGAAACTCCCCAAAAACACACAGATGAACTGCAAATTGTTTTATTCAGTGATAGTGTACTTTGCAAATACAGAGGGCTTTGCATAATTTCCATTTTCCTTTGTAACACTTAAAGATTCCTTCCGTTTTATAAAACACCACGGGATTAAAATGAAAACATAAACATGTCTGTGAAAATGTATTGTAGAAATTAGAACAGTAACACCTCAGACATTCTTCTCTGCTACTGAAACCAGCCAGACAAATGCTGGCGGCATTCCAAAGCAGAAAGACAACTTAGACTATTATATTGAAATGCTGCTTTAGGAGAAAGAATATTCTGCAGGAGGGATGAAGTTTTGAGGCTGTGAACTCACTTGTACAGATTATCTTCCTTTCTTGTTAAAATTACAACAGATTAGATCTCAAAAGGCTTTTGCAACCATAGAGGTTCAAAATACTGTTTACAGAATGTTAATCAGCATTTAAAATAACAATGCTATGGTAAAACTGGATACAGAAACTCAGGTTAAATTATTGCACTCATAACAGTTTTACCTTTAGTGTGCCCAAGTAAATGTGTCTCACTAAGGAAAGCAAAAATACACTGAACCCCTGCAGTCAGAATGTAGATGAGTGATTTTTGGCCTTGGTTCCATGCTCTCTTGTGCAGGTGACTCCTTGGAAGAGGCACTCAGGTCCTGGACTGCAGAGGAAGTCGGAGGGCCAAGTCTGTGAAATGACTCATTTCAGGTTGTTTGCTCCGCCTCTTGATGTATTCCAGGGTTTTCACCTGGATTTGAAAAGAAAGGTATTTGGAGATTTTCAGTATTTTTTCTCATTTCATAGCCATCAGTTCATCTTCTCGAACGTGTTTTAACCAGTCTCAGGATTTTCCCTAAATTTCACTGGCTTTGTGAGCACTTGGCATTGCTTTTTCCAGAGCTCATTATCATGTATGTTTCTTAAAGGCTCTCAGATGCCACTTTACAAGCTTTCACCAGGCAGTTCCTCCACAAAATAAAAATGGAGTATTTCTCTTAAAGCTAGTTTTCTGTATTGAACAAGAAGTTAAGAACAACCAACTCTTTCAGGTTCCTTAATGCTTATCATACTATTAAATGCTAGAAAGATAAAGACCATTTGAAATAAGAGAAGCTGCTTGTTCATTAAGAAGCATTAAAAATTAAATTGTTTGGTTTTAAAATAATTTGATTTTCTTCCAGATAGTAGCTTGTAAAGAGAAGAGGCTTAGTCAGATCAAGAAAATGTTACCTTTTCCCAAATAAAGAGTGGGAAAAGATAATAAGAACTAAAACCTCTCTGCATTATCTGTCTCCCACCCTCACCATAGTCTTGGTGTCAGCAAAGCCATGCTTCTGAGCAAGATTCCAGAGATTGACTGAAAGCTGGTTCAGTCTGTTGTTTCGTAGGTCCCCATGAGCCAGAATGCTGTTAAAGAAATAGAGTGCCAGCTGGCTCTGCCGCTTCAGGGTCTGTAATGGAAAAAAAAAAAATATTCCCATATTACTGTATACTCATCCCAAAATACCCAGCTTAACCTCACTGGCTTCTCTGAACTCTGAGTTCAACGAGCACTCATTTTGTAACACACAACAATAGTTACAGACATAAGAATACAGTCCTAGTTTTCATATTCCATTCAAAATGTAACAACAGCAGTAGCTGTAAATCAACTTAAGCTGCTGTAAATAAAATGATTACACAAGACTCCTATGTTTCATACCACTTTGGCACAGCACAGTATGTAGGTCTGACACATTTACAACTCCAGACTCCCTATAACTGCATAGAGATCACCCTCCCACAAACTGACCTTGCACCTTAGAGCAACTTAGAGCACCCTAGCTATAAATTTTTAGAGACCACTATCGTCAATCTAAATTAATGCTACTTCAGGCTTTTTTCCCTCCAGTCTGTTCTACTTTTTTTTATTTATTTAACTAAAGATGTTTTTTCTCTTCTATTCTTTCACTGAAATTCTGGTGATACAAACATATTTGCACCATGTTTGTAGCTACTTCCCCTAAAATTGCTGAGGAGGGACCTTAAGGAGCATAAGAGCAGTCTTCCCCCACACAAAACAGAGAGGATTCACTGCTACATGTTCTCTTCACCAGAAACAGCCTGAACTTTACAGAACTGTCCAGAACTAAAAATTTCCATTCCAGCACTGTCACATAAATAATGCCTTCTCTAATACTGTGAACCACGCTGTGTTAACAATAAGATGCATTGTTCTCTTCCAAGTTGCCATTTTGGTGAAAGGATTTTATTGTGAGAAAAAATATTTTCCTTTATAGCTTTTAAAGGAAATGAACCAATAAAAACACAAAATCATTAGAGCCTTGTTCATTTAAATGAGCAGCCAAGATGAATAATAAAAGGTCATCAACATTGAAGCAATCCAAATACCACAGTGATATTATGACCAGCTTTTGTTTAGCACAATTAAAGATCTCTGACAATATTCTCATCACTTCTATTTCCTCAGCAACAACAGCTTCCTCCAACAACTATTCATTCTACAAAGCAATTTTTATCTAAATCTCTCAATGACTTTCACTCAACAAAGCAAAACAAATGGTCTCTCTTTGTAAATAACGATGGAGAGAGGAGGATTTTGCATCCAAGGCTGCAAATGCAAAGGCAGGCCAAGCACCTATATCTGTGCTGCTTAGCCTTAAATCCTGTTTTCTATGCAACAACAGCCTCAGTGAACTAACACAGGATCTCCTTATTCAAAGCGTGCTTGAAAGGAGAAAACAAACAAAAAAAGGCCTTTCAGAAACAATGGATTTTGAGCCCTACAAACATTCCTACCCACAAATACTATACAGGAGTCAGATGCAAAAAAATCCTGATATACAACGCACAGTCCTGAAAACTCTGTTTATTCCTTCCAAGACCTGGTTGGACATTCTTAGCTGTGCTAGAATGGTTGTTTCTGCTGCTACTGTTCTGAAAAAGAACTACTGTTCCCTGTGGTGATGTGTACAATGATGCAGAGCATGTGAGAAAAGGCTATTTTCATCCTACATCTCTGCCATTGCTCAAGGAAGGACAAACAGGATAGCAAAAGAAGAGAAAAGGCTAAACTTAGCACAACATCCTCCCAGTATGTATCACTTAACACATTCTGTATTGGCAAACACTCTGGGCTGCTGTGCAAACAGCCCATCTAAAAAATTCCATCAAATCAATCACTCCTGCCCTCCCATTCCAGGCCAGGAGCCACAAGATTTCTATCAATAGAAGCCATCCAGTAAGGGCTGATTGGGAAGCTGTGGAGGGTGCATTCTCACAAACAGGTACATTAACAGAACAGTGAGTTCTCATTATTGCAGTAAACATCAGTCACCTGCTTTTCACATACAATCCATTAAGTGATTTGATCCCTCAGAGCCTCTGAATTCCAATCAAGAAATAAGTAAGATGCTTAGACTTCTTTATTTTATATTGCATAAATATACTGAAGTCAGGCTAAAGACAAAACAACTATTTCCTTCCTCTGTACCTCTCTCCTGACAATCATCTCAGTGCCTGGGATCTTAAACTTCTATAATTATAGGTGGTTTTCATGGTATTTTCCCCAGTGATAGACTAACTGTGAATTCTCCCTTTGTTCATTACAGAATTGGACAGACAATTATGTCTCCACCACAAGCCTGCCTGTGTGATGGTCTCACTTTCTAAACATGTAAAAATACCCAATTTCCTTTTGTTGTGAGGTTCCTGAAGCTTTTGAAAAGACCATGTCCTGGTCAAAGGCGGTCTGTTTCTTCAACTCCAAATTACTTTTGGTTTTGAATTGAATCAAGCTGAGTAAGAACATACCTCCTCCTTTCCCAAGGTTTTCAGATGATCCAGGATCTGTGATACTACAGTTTCACTCAGTTTATTAATTTCAGCCAGGAACTTTGAGTCTCCACCATACAGAGCATCATTGGAATCAACTGCAGAGATGAATTCAAGCTTAGTATCTGGCTAAAGAGCTATACATTTATTTGCTATAGAAAACATCAAATATTGATAGAAGACCACATTTGGAAGTCATAAAAAGACCTCCTCCATGAAACACAAACAGAACTGTTTTTTAAGGGCCTACCACTTGTTTGCCTACTATGTCCTTTAGATCTGAGGAACAAAACACTGAGAAGAATCTTTTAGCTTAAAGCTAGTCCTGTATTCCTGGATGCAGCCAGGCTCACAAGTATCTCCTAGATTTGATGTTAAGCAACATATCATGTCAATTTTCAGGTTTTCCACAGAGACAGAATCCCTGCTCCCATCACTTCAGAGGAGTACAGCAATCATCTTCAATGGCAGCAGCACTGGCCAAACAATTCGTGTTTTATTTAGTGAAAATAATCAGATTTTCAAAAGAAACTGCATTTTAATTTTTTTTTCCTTAAAATAAACCCATGATTACCTCAAAGTCATGGACAGAAATTCAAAAATTGTATTTTCAGTTTCAAAGACCTTATAAGATTCTTGGGAGGGAGAGAGCTCTTCAAGTTTTTACAGCTTATATCATTGTGATTTTAAGCATGTCTTTTGCTCTAATTTATTTATGTTCTATTAAGAAGAAGGGTAAAGAAATTTTTAGGTTTAAATGTATTCTAGGTATATCAGAAAACACAAAAGATAAATGATAATCCCCTGTTTTCAAGTAAACTACATTTTAAGAAGCTAAGGTACAAGATCCCACTAGAAAAAAAGCCATTGTCCTGCTACAGGGGAAAACTTTACTAATTTATATTTCCATGCTTGTCTCCATTAAAATCTAATTAATTTAGATTTCTCATCTTGCGATTATTGCAGCTATTTTGGTCATATAAAAAATGGAGTGAAAGAAAAATCTAAAGCACACTTCCTCAGAGAATCTGAACGGCAGATTTACTACAGAGTAGCACTTCCACTGACAGCTATTTTCTGTGCTGCTAATTCCAAGAGGTATTTTGTCATAGGTGGTAAATCTGACAGATTATTCACCAGAAGAATTCCAGAACACATTCCAGCCTGCCCCTCTGTGAAAGTCCTGAGCAACTGAAAGAAAAAGTCAAACCATCTTGGCCTCTCTGACTCATTAATTGTCCAGGATGCTTGAAAATATTTTTTATTTATTACTCTACCTTAATTTAGTAATCTATAATCAGAAGGAAAATATTCAAATTTTAGAGCATATCAAAATATTCCAAAAATTATTAAAAAAAAGATGACAGCTATTTTACAAAATGTAAAATCTTTAGAATTTTCTAGCTATTCTGAATATTTTTGTAAGCTACTGCAATTTCCAAAACTGAAAGCCTGCCTTCAAAGCAGCAAATACATAATTTAAATAATGAGGACCAGGCTTTACATTCTGAAAACTAGAGTTGTTAATAAATGTGGATTAAACACCAATCATAAGTATAAATCAAGCTGATCCTTATAGACTTAAAAAAACCCCTTCATATGCATAATCTTTACTTGAAAAGTTCACATTTATAAGCATTTGCACCAACACCACCAGAAGCAAACTAAGTAACCCACTCTGCACAGATTCACTTTAAAGAACAGGCTGCACCTGATCAGAAGCCAACTCCTGGGATTACTCTAAGATACAATACCTGGAACTGGACAGAGAAATAATCCGTTCTGTGAGACTGATTACCACTGGTCTCCCTTAACTGACTATGGTGATAATACTACAAATGTCCTGGTGGAATGCAAGGAGCCAGAGTCCTTAGGTATTACCTTTATCTACATGGTAGATAAATGCTTCTTGAGTCATTGCAGACAGCAGATGCAAAACATTAGTATAAATCCTGACTTTGTCATCACTGTTATCCTCCCAGGTATAATCCTGGATCACATTTAGTAATCCTCGCACAAGAAACAACACTCCTTGTTCTGGATGGTCCTACAGAGGAGAAAAAAGATAGGTCAAAACCAACACCACGACCCCAGAACAAAAATAGGATTATTTGTAGTCATTCAGTGGTGTAGAGTCACAGTTTGAGCTCTATAAAAGTGGAACTACAATGTAATTAAAGCTGACAGCTACTTTTCTTAAGTGTGCCTCCTGCAAATCCTTGAAAAATTTTTTCCAGTTTCCATCTAAAGTGCCCATTTGACCCATAATCAGAGCATGATCCAGGCCGCCTCCACAGACAAACTTTGAAATGCTTTGTTTTGTAGTCATGTGGGAGCACTACAAAATTAATTGTCATCTTCTTAACAGCTAAGCCTCTAAAATTAAACACTGGGTAGATTTCGTTATTAAAATCAAATCAGTAAGCTATAGTGTATTACTCATATAATTATGAGTTTCAGATGAACACCTACACTGGGAAGTCAGTTACAGACCATCAACCATCCTTTCCCATGCAATGCAAAGAAAGAATCTGCTTTACATAAGCTGGGAGTTTTTACAAGCAGCTTTAGTATTGCACCCAGCTAATTCCAGCTGGCAGTTGGCAGCGACACCAAAGTACACAGGACAAATCACAATCCACTGGGGACACTTCCTTTTGATCTTCTGTAAATAGGGAACAAAGTTAGGGAAGCTAGTTTCTGAATCTTGGCACCTCGTTGCCAAGTTATTTTTCATCACTGAATGTGAGAGGTTGTATCACTCGATTCTTCAATCACCCGTTAATGATCCGAATCACCCCACAGCCTTCCTTCACAGCCTGACTCCTGCCATCAGTGGACAGCAATGACAGCCCAGGGGCAGCTTCCCCTTCCCCTTCTCTTCTAATAACACAGCACCTCCACATTTCTAAAAGTTTTTAATGTTTCCCACGTTTCTTGGGAGACCCCTGCCACTGGAATAAGGCAAGTCCACAGCTCTGACAACAAGGATTTCAACAGCACCACACTATGCTGCTTCACCCAACAGGTAGTCAAAGGAAAAAGGAAGGAGAAAACCATAAGGGAGGTTTCAGTGAGGAGGAAAAACCCACTTGCTCCAAGAACAAATGAATATACTTCAAACTTCTTTTTCTATTCCTCCAGGTTAATTTACAATTTTCCCTCATCTTTTAGATATAACTGAAAATATTGGAGGGAAAATTACATCTCTCTCTAAATGACAGATAGTTAAAAACTGGAAGGGTGTGGAATACTTTGTGAAATACTCATCAGAAGAAGAAGGTTATGCCAAAACACATCTTCTAATTATTGTTTTCACTCAAATGATTAGGCAACCTATACCAAAGTAACTGAAACTAATAATAGGAACTAGAGCTCTGTATTTTTCCCCTCCTCCTGTATTAGTTCTTTGAGTACTTAGCTAATAAACCAGTAAATTATGTTTTCACAATTAAATGATGGTGAGATTTCACTCTACTCCAAATCCACTTCTAGTGAGAAGTGTTACTGAGTGTTGCAATGCTGTACCTCCACCCCCACACAATTGTTCTGCCTCCCCATTTTGCATTGGGGTGAGTGACTTTGCAGCCAATGAGCAGAACAGTTCATCTTTTCAAAGAAAGCTAATCCCTGCATCTCCCACTCCAGGAGCCCAGTCTACTCTACATTTCTAAACAGGAAAGTCAGAATAGTCTGTACTAACCTATGTGCTATGCATACTCACTCAACTTACCGGAACAACTAATAACGTGGAAAAAAAATTACAAAGGAATTCCAGGAGGAAGGCATCAGAAGGTCGCATCTTTCCATCTACACTGATCATTTTTGGTACTTCAGGAACAAGGCTCACTGCAGCTTTGAAAAAAGCATCAGCTACAAAATAAAAATAGAGTTGCTGTTATATCCCTTCAGCTGTGATGGCAGCCATGCCTGTGACCCAATGGTTGCTTTGAATTTGTTTCAAATTGATTACAGAAAACGAACATGCTGAACTGCAAAGAAACCCAAATCAGATTTAGCAGTGTCTGATTCTTGAGAAATCTGTTAATTCAAGTGATGCTGCTTCTCCAAAGGAAGATCCTGCATTGCTCAGTACTTCTGAAATTTTAACTCTTCTCCTTTGCATAACAAGGAGACACCATCATTTCATATGTATTGCATATATAATAAGAAATTAACACAGGATTCAAAACTGACTTATCAAAGAAATGCTTATTCCAGGAGAATGGGGAATCCAAAGTGGGGGAAAAGGTTCATGCTATCTTATTCACCAGTTAATTCACAAAAGGCTGTTAAAGTTCTAAGGAAGTACCAACAACTTCATATTTCTAATTATTTATGATCCCTAAAAAGTAAAATATTAATATAGTACCAGAACATGGGGTATTGCTGGTTACCTAGATAAAAGAATTCTTTCAAGAATCACAATACAGGAATTAGGGAAACTATCCACCGTTACAGCCTTGGCAAAATAGCTATTAAGAGGTTTTTCATAACTCTTTTTTATGTCCCTAAGCTTACAAAAACATAAATTCCAAACACTAGAACATCTATTCCTTAGTTTATTAATATTCACAAATTAAAAGCAACAATATTTTCCCTCTTACACTAGAGGCCCTCCAATATATGCTGAGTTCACAAAAAAAATTCTGACAGCAATACTGTTTTGCACTTTCTTGGCAACATTTCAGAATACCCAAGTATCCACCTCCCACTCAAGCTGTTGAGCCATATACTTCAATGCATCCTTCAGAATTAGTATCATATCTTTTTTTTTACAGGAACAGAGACCCAGGCCATGTAATCAGCTTTTATCAAAGGTAAAAGCAGAATTCTTGGTGAAAACCAAGGAGTGTTACTTGGCTGGAATGGAGATACTGCTGACAGGCAGGCATGGGCTTTTCCAGGAGCACAGCTTGCTCTGGAAAAATTCATTTGAGACTCCAAGCAAATTTGCTAAATATAGTACCAACTGATATCTAATTTAAGCTTATGAGGAATACCAGAGAAACATGTGCTTTGGAAAAACTGTAGTTCTCACTCTTGTTTTGTCAGCACACAAGTGCTTAAGCCCTTCTGGACTTTTTAGTGTTTAGAACACAGATGCCTTCCATCAAACATTGTCCTTGCTTTTATTCTGCACATTTGTTTTGAGGTGAAAGAATGTTTATTTCAAACAACTTATGAGTTTAGACAGCCAACCCAAAGGAAGGTAAGTAATCTTTCTCTGAGCTTTATTTGAGAAAGGAAGGCAGCAGCAGATGTTCATTCTAGCACAAGTAAATGAATTGCTGTCACTTCCACAGTTGTCTTATCAGAAAAAAAAAAAAAAAAAAAAAAGTGCATGTCCCACATCACCATACAATAAAAACATGTGACCAGACAAATGAAAAAATGTGCTTTGGAGAATAGTCTGCATACCAATGTACCCATGTCTGTGCAGAGAATGCTGCTGCCTTCTGAAATTATTTTATAACAGGATGAGAATGACAAGTGCAGCAACCAGCATCCACGGTGAAAAAGAGCTGCAAAGTACCTCACCCTAATTTACTACCTGCTCTCCCAGCAATCACAATCCTTCACATTCTGCTCAAAACTTCTGCCATAGTGCAAACCCAAAATGTCTTATCTTCAATTTGAAAACCTGAAATTTGATTCAATTTACTCTTCTTGCCTCCCAGCGTTGCTGTGAATGCCAGCTGTCTCCTCATCTGGCTGAGCAGCTTCAGAGCTATGAGCTCCCTTGTTCCTTGGGCTGCTGAGAGCAGTGCCCCACTCCCCCACAGGTGCCTGGCCACACCACAGACCTGCCCAAACTCCCTAGGCTTCTATCTGTGCCCCCCCCCTATCCATGGCTGCTGTCCCACAGCCACAGGGTCACCCTGCAAACCCCACATGCCACCACTGCCCCAACACAATGGGGACACCGAGGCTCTTGCCCCCCACTTCTAATCCTTGCTTAGAAGAAATCCTTCCTTTTTCCCCATGCTTCCCCCACTCAATGCAGCAAGGAAAGCCAAAAAAGCAGTACAGCACAAAACAGTGTATTTGACTTTGGTACATCCAGAAGAACTGGCAAAGGAGAATATGTTCATTTTGCAGTAAGTCCTGCCAAACTGTGCTAACCATAAAATGGTTTTATGCTGGAACACTAAAAGCACATTTATCCAAGATATATGTGCTCCATAAGAAGCAAAAATAAATGCATATCAATGCAAAGGTTTTTATTACAGACTGCAGAAAATGGCCTGTCCTCTAAGCATTACCATCCTGGCAGAGAGGTGTCAGAATATGCATTACATGTTCTGAGTTTGGAGAAAAGGCTCACTAAAAACATTGTCACAGACATGCTGCTTTTTCAAATATGAAATGAGCAGCAGTGTTTAATTCTGAATTACATTAATTATGAAGTTATGCAATGATGATTTCTCTGTATCTTTAAAAGTCAATCTTTTAAACTATTACTGCAGAGATATTTTAAAACAAAACTATATATTGCTTTTCCTGGCTTAAAAAAGATATAAGGAACCAGTTAAAAAGCACTGAAAACCACAACAATCTTATGTGCTTGATTAAAAAAACAAAAAGAAGATAAAAGAGGCTTCTTCTGATGAAGAATGCTGTTTTCTTATCTGCCTAAAGTACAATACTGCTTCTTAGGTGAATTACTGTTAAACTGGATAAGCAGAGAACAGCCTGTGCATTACAACAAATCACCATGATGAAGCCTTCCCCGTCTGCTGTTAATATCTTGTGCAATGCTCCAAATGTAACATACTTCATGCTTCACTAAATTCATCCTTTCACACAGCAGCTCCTTCATTTTGATTGACCATAATCCTATAAATCTTTCCCCCAAGCATACATGCTGACCTTCAGGCTACAAAAACTAACAGTCTTTGATATCCAAGTCAGCACTTCCAGAAATAGCCTCCTACAGAAGAAAAACCAAGTGAAATTCGTGTTGAATGTTCTGCTATTGACAATATTCACAATGGCACATGTACACATTTAATTATACCTACATACAGCTATATGTACCTCCATATATTTCTATGTATCAATCTCTCTAAATATAAAAATTCACCTTGCACTGTATTTTCTGTATCTCTGACAGCAAATAAAACTGTACGAATTCAAGGTTTCAGTCAGGCAAAAATAAGGAAGAACAAAGTCAGAGATGGGAAAACAATTAAACTGCTTAAGTCCACCTTCAAAGAGCAAAAGGGAGCGAGTTTAACATACCTACCCAAAGTATTTTTAGTCACGGGTACAATTACACCAAGCTTAGTCCACCCAAAGGACAAAATGAGGGACCATGCACATCTTCTGCATTCCACATCACTTTCCTGTCTTACAACACTGTCAAAACTAATTTAATACTCTGAAGATTTTGCTTCCACATCCAACATATGTTGGAAACTTAACGAAGCTTGTACTCCAGTGCAAAAAATTATTGGGAAGCAAGCATGGAGATTTTGTTACCCTATTTTTTCTGTTAAATAAATGAATCCATTACTGTTTTGACAACCAAGCATTGTAAACATTTGAATCTCCTTACATTGGTGAGGTCACTGTGAGAGTTTTGCTACATTGTTGAAATGTGGATTTCACTTGAACTACTGCAAATTGTTCTCCATCTTAAAGATCTCTACACATCACTTCCAACCCAGAAACAACCAAGAATTCTTTGAAGGAAGAAACTTGAAATTAGAAAATGAATACACTGCTGCTTGGTGTGCTGGAATGTGTTATGTTAATTCATACTATTTCATCCTATGAATTAGCTGCAGATAAAAAGGTAATTAAGTGGATGAAGCTTGGTAGAGCCAGTTTTAGGCATAGCTAGATTAAAGATTTTTACAAGGCATTAGTACTTAGAGACAAAGGCATACAGAGGCATAAGTGGAAGATTCGTATTCGGCCATCAGACAATATCAGCAAGGACACTGGACAAAAGAGATTTGATTCTTAAGGTGTAATCAGTGAATGCAACACATACCCCACCCCACTGCCCCCCCCCCCACCCAGGAAAAAAAAAACCAAAAAAACCAAAACCAACCACGAATTACAGCCTGCCTCTTTAAATTATATGTAATCCCTAAAGACTGTGAGATACCACATCAGCAGCAGTCTCTAAAGAAAGCTCCACCAGTAATACTGAAAATTTTGAAACAATACATGCTGCAGTTAAATATTATCATATCTATTGTTATTGTGAGGAAAAAAAATTCAAATCCGCAGACATACAAAAAAATATGATACAAAGAAAGTCTATATTTTTTTGCAGAGAGAAATCATTCCTCACAAGTCTCTCAAGTCTTCCAAAGAACGAGCGAGTTTGTGTTTAAAAGGAATTCCGTTAGTGAATACTTAGACTTTTAAAAAAACTTTTAATATTTGCCCTTACAGGAATGGCTCTTTAAACAACTAAGGTGAAAGAAAATAAAGGTCCTCATGAGGGTACATAACTTAATAAAGAATAGGGTGGATGGGGAAAGGAGAGTGAATAAAAATTTTTCACACTGGAACAAAGTAACTACTGCATTCCTTAAGGCTTTGCAGAGACATGTCCTTAGGATGAGCTGGGAGGTGACAAGGTTTGCAGACTGGTCTGGAACATGACTGCAAAGCAATGCAGATGGATCTCATGATTCTGAGCAATAAAGCAGCAGATAAACTCTAATATTAGTATAGCATGTGGGGAAAGAAACTGCCCTTGCTATAACTGTAGAAAGAGAAGCTCTAAATAGGCTATTTACACTCACGAAGGATTTTGGAGTCATTATAGATGGTTTCCTGAAAACTACATCCTAAATAGCTGTTGAAAAGGCAAGGCAATTATAAGAATCACTAGGAGAGTAATGGAAAACTGAGGTGTCATTGTATCATTTATATTGCTGTTGGGCATTTCTACCTGGAATAATGTAATCTACTCCTAATCTTCCCATTTCCAAAAGCACAAAATGATAAAAAAGGTGCTAGGACATGGAACTGTTACTAGAAAAGTCAATCCTGACAACAAATTCTTCAGGAACTTACCGACTACATTATCTCATAGACAGCAAGAATAAAATGAATCAAGAATGACTGAATTCTGCTCCAGCAGATCAGCTGCATGTTCTGAGCCACACACCTAACAGTTAACATAATGAATCCATAAACATCAGACCTTGAAGCAGCAGGTAACTGTGGAACTCACTATCACATGAAGTTACAAAGGCCAAAAAATAAAAATTGATTAAAAATATTGAATTCCTAAGGACTGATCCATCTGTTTTATTAAATACCATGGTCTGGTCCATATACAAGCTTCGTTGTATATGTACTAAATCACCAGCACCTGAAAGCCAAGAAGCATCATTCCACATTATTGTTTCCTCAGTAGATGCTACAAGACACTTTCAAAAACAGGTCATGGGCTAGACAAACTTGAAGAACTGACAAACTGATATAAAGTACTAGTCTGAAAAGCTTACAGAGATGTCACCTCACATCATATGGAAAAGTGATTGGCTGGGATAAAGAGAGAAATAAGAAAAAGCTCAGGGAACAAGAGAAGTCTCTGGCTGTGGAAGTCCCAGGTAACAGAAGAGGTCACAGTTCTGTCCAAATGAAGCAACATAGCATTTCTAGTAAGGAAAACCATATGACATAACTTTTTTTCCCAAAGCTCTTTTAGTGCCTTCAAGGAGAGAAGTATTTAAAAAGATAACATAGTCACCATATACCATTCTCTCCAGAGAAACATGAGCCAAGAAGTCCTAGTACCTGTAATTAGGAAAATCTCTTCATGTTCCTATTTCTCTAAATTCTTTACCCCAAATTCTTTCTATTTATATTCTTCAGATCTATAAAGTTTTCAGGAGACTAAGAAGAAATTGTCATCTAACGGTGATTAACTGAGAAAATACTCTAAACCATTATTAGACTATGATTTAAAATTACTTACTAGATATTTCATACCATACCTTCTCCAGAGTGTGACTGAAGCCTTTAGAGAATACTCATGGAAAAGTAACATTTTCTGCAGTAGAAATTATCTATTTCTATCTATTTGCAATCTACTAGGTGTGACTAAGTTTTAGCCACAACTGGAAAACAAAACAAATACCTAGCAGAGCATTAAGGACTGTATGCTTCAGAATTAAAATCTACATTAGCTAAGCAAAAATGTCTGCAGCAGTTGATCTGAGGGACAGGCTCTCCATTTTTATGAAGTTTAATGTTTGACAATATACTAGAGAAATTAGACAAAATCAGCTGAATTACCTTATTCACTCAGCATATTATTTCTCAAGTGAGGCAAAGATGTCACAGCCTTTGAAACAAAAATGCTGTTTAACACACATTACCAGAAAATTATGTCATCGCTACCCACCTGCTGAATGCTGTGACCAAACATTAAAAACTCATGCTGTCTCTTTTTTGACAGACAAAAGTAGCATTTCCACAGGGAGGAAATGTATGCAATGAAAATCATACCTATATATCTCAGAAGTTCAGAAGAGTGACACAATGAAGCATGCATTTAATATCAATGTAGTCCAAGCACCCCCATGACAGAAAGCATGACCAATGAGAATTTATTACTCTCTCCTGGCAGCATGCAGTGCTCAGTGAAGAAAAATGAAAAGCTTATCTCTGCAAAATCTAGCATCTTCCTTTCAAAGGAAGGACTCTTAATAGGCTCTCCAGAGGTACAAACTATGCATCCAGGGCAAATTCACCTGTAACATTTTAAACATAATTACAGATTCATTTAATTTAAAAGCAGGTCTTGGGATCTGGAGACAAAAGAGACAACAGTTATTTTTAATTTTGAACATTCCCAGACAGGCATCCATAAGTGTATTAATGCTGGAGTTCCATGAGCCTATAAATTCATAGTTCTGGCCCAACTTCATTGTCTCAAAGAAAATCTATTCCACAAAAAATTACAATTTTCTAATGCTGAAGTATTTGGATGAGTTCAATACTTGATCTGATTAACAGTGTGGCAAATCCTAGCAAGCAAGGCTGGGATAGAGGACATGGGATCAGTGAGACACAAGGACTGATGGTTACTACTGCTACCCCTTGAAACTGGGAATGAGGCAAAACCCAAACTTTTCTAGCTATAAGCAGATTACCTGTGGCTCTCCAATTCCTGATAATTTATCAGTGCAATCCTCAGATTCATAAATTCATTTACTGTTATGATGTTCACATCCCCCTTTCTCAAGATAGATACACTGGCAATTTAGAGAAATCTTCCTATTGCCAACAGAAGTTGTGGAACTCAATTTTGTTATGTGTTTAAGTGAAAAGCCAGCTCACTGAAACAACTGGACTCCCCAAAGGAACTTAAAATTGAGAAAAATCCAAGACTTCACCTTGTTACAAACCCCAGCTGGAATCTTCAAGAAGGAAGTGCAAGCACAAAACTCAAGCATGCACCACTGCTGACTGAGCTATTGGATCAGGTACATTACCTTTCAGCTTTATTTCTCTTCACAATTTTTAACCAATTAAGCTAATTCAAATCAGCATGAAATAAAGGTTACAGACAAGGCACAGTTTCCCTTCCTGGCCTAAGGCTATCATTAATGGCACACTCCTAAATCTTCACTTCATGCTGCATTGGTTTTAGTAGATCAGTGTCTAATTGGCACCAGTTAACTCAGTTAACTGATTGGAGTGAAATTCGCTGATAGGAATTAATCAGTACTTCTTACTTCTTACTCATTCAGCTGAGATTCGGATTAAACTGTGTGAAAAGTAACTTTCAAGGACACATTATGTGACTCCAGTGTATGAACATATCAGAAGACAGTTCACAAAAAATGCCCCAAGACAGTGCCTGTTAACATACACTACATTACTCATGCAAGTGACATGTCTCTGAGTACAAATTATACCCAAAATAGCTTTGCTAGCTATTTTTGGGAGCAAAAAAGTGAATAACTATAAAATCTTGGTAAATGAAGTGAGTTACTGAACATCAGTTTGGCTCTTGCTTCATTTTAACAAAAGCAGAAGTGGACCAAATGCTCCTCTCTCTAGCTTGTGGGTCTAAAACTCAGGAGAGTGTGGTTAATAAACACGTATTTTAGAGACTGAGTTCAAAATACTTTGCATATATCTGCTACCTGAAAAGATTTCAGGATGGGGATCCTAATTAATTTGTAAACCCTCACACTGAAAAATCTGGACAATTGCTGGCACCAGGAGCCTCATTCAGAGAAGAATTGAATTACAAAAAATAGTGGAAAAGCAGTTTATAAGCTGAAAGATATTAAATCATAGAGTGGGTTAGGGATCAGGGAATAATTCTCAAAGACCAAATATTACAGAAAAACTGCTTTGGATTTGCTTCCACTAAGAGAAACTGCAACACAGCAACAATAACAAAAATTGACAGGATAAGGCAAGCTAGTCAATTAAATAAAACGCTATAGGGAGAAAAAGTGAGTCTATTTTATGTAAACTCTGAAAGAAACTGCACAATGCTAATTAAACAACAACAGACTTTGCAGATCTTTTATTTGCACGACAAACTTGGACACAACAGTCAGCTTTACTCTAAATCCCTCTGCTTTGTGGTATGGGCAACATCGCATTCAAAACAAAGAAATATAACAGTCACTGTGCACTAAAAAGTCTTAATCAGCATCCTAAATCAGCTTGTTTGTGCAGCTGGAACTCGCTGGTAAATGCAAACCTTGGAAAACAAGCTCTCGTGAAGAAGCACAGAACTAACACAAAGAATTAATAGTCACAACAAAAGATGTTGCAAAGTAATCCTATTTATTACTCTCACAGCTCCACTGGAAATATGGAAAGGAAAAGAATCTACTATTGGAGAGCAGACATTTAAAGTCAGGACTAAAACTGCAAAACAAAGTAGAATGATATCCCTTTAAAAAGGAAAAGAAAAATACTGCAAGCAGTTAAAATTATATGAAGACTTTTGGATAAACAACTGACTTCCATTTGTAACATGAACAAGATCATATTAAATGGGGATACAGACAATGTGCATTCTGATGTCAGGATAGCTTCCATTTTTGTCCCCAAATCACTTTTTGTCAGAATCTCCTATTACTTAACACTGAACTATAAGGATGGCTGAAAATGTGCTCAGGCTCATTTCAATCAATAATTCAGATCCAAAAAAAGAAAATATATTTTTCAGTCTTCATAGGATCTAATATTATGCTATTGTTTGACTCTGATATACTGGTACATTTCTTTGGATAAGCATTTATCATGCAGGTGCTTTGATAGCAAGTTTCTGCTGTCACTGACCTAACCTGGAATTCTTTTCCAGCTCATTGGTGAATTTTGTCAGGCTGTGAACTACTACACAGATGCATTCATTTCTTTTTTCAGTTACAATAAAGCACATCATTTGTGATTAGAGTGCTTGCATAATTATGCAGGAGAAGAACTTTCCACGATTCCTAAGTAATTTAGGACAACCTACCTCATGCCAGGACTATGTCAACTAGTCAACTATAGTCAGCTGTCATGGCTATTGAGATGAAGAGCTGTTTTAATATGACAAGGTTTTGCTTTAACAGTGTTTGAAACAGAGCTGTATTTTAATTGCATCATAAATATACATATGATTTAGGATATCAACCAAGTCATTATTCACAGTTAGAAATATTTTTGAAATAAGAGAACCTTTAAGTAGACAAATTCATGCCTTACCTTGTGAAAGGCACTGATTTGCCAGAGCAACCTGTCCAGAGTGTAGATACAGATTAAGACGTGTGAAGATACTGCTCAGAGATGGAATTGTAATGAAGCAGAAGGCAACACAAGCCTAAAGTAAATTTGAAAAAAATGAATAAAATTCCAATCTCAGAGTTTTAACAATCTTTACTGATTTAATACACAATTAAGAATCAAAATCTGTAAATATGTTTTGGGAAAGATTTTCAATACAAAGCAAGTATTATGTGAAGCTCAAAGTCATCAATTTTAAATATCTAATGAGTATTTCAATAATTAAATTTTTTTTTTAATTGTTACTAATATTATACAAGCTCAAAAATTACTCTCTGTGACTGTAGCTCAAAGAGTTCCTCTCTCTTCAGGTAACCACGTTGCAGCTCAAGAGCAAAAGCTAACTAGAAAAGCAGATTAGTGTCCTGAGGCAGAACCATCTGCCAAAGTGGTCAGAGTCAGTGTCCTGTGTGTACTGGGAGGAAGCAGTTGTAGCCCAGATGCTGCAGCTGCAGACCTATGGGCACAACTCAAAGCCCTGGATGGAGCAAGGAGCCCCCAGGCAGAGAGAAACTGCCCAGTGTCAGCCCAGCCACCCTCTGCCCAGGACACCACACAGGTGTCATGAATTGAAGCTGCACACACAAAAAGCTGCCCACATGCAGATGGACATATCTTGGTTGCCACATTTCAGGTTAGAAGAAGGGAACACAAGCAACCTGGATATCCTGTGATGGCCTGTGCACAGTTCAAAACATATTTGACCATTTCTATATAGACTCAGAGGCACTAAAGCTGAAAGGAGCACCTTATTTGAAATTGAAATCCTGATTTCAGCATATCAGCATTGATATTATGAGACAGAAGTTTGAATATATTTTATACCCCATCTCCCATTCTGTCTGTGACTGAGTTACATAGAAATTTGGTATTTAATTTCAAATATAATTTGAAAAGCTGAGCTTCCCAAAATTCACAAAAACACCTCTCTGGTCAACCTTCCTTTGGAGATGGAATCAATCTTGCTGCTCTTTTTCAACAAAAGGCTGCTGTTAGATGGTTTGGGTCTTTTTTTTTTCTTAAAAAGCAACATTTGACTTTAAAGAGGAAAGACTGCTCATAGCAAGAAAAAATAGGACTACAAACAGTGTCAAAAAATACTAACATACTGGTTTTGCAAAAATTATAAACTTAGGTGGCAGCAGACAGTATTATCTGCAAAGAAAGCAGGCTCAGAGTTTATTAGTCAGACCTACCCTGACAAAGGCAGCAGTCTTTCTGGAATGATTTCCTTTCATCACCCTTCTGGTTTCCATTGCTAGTTGGTTCACAGACTACACACACAAAGCAAAAGCAAACCATTAAGAAAAATGCACAGTCTCAGTGGCAAATACCAACCTGCATGTTTTACTGCATGCATTTAGAGAATACCAGTGTCCAAAGGAACCCTGATACAGTGTGTCCTCACTGTACTAGTTACTTTTTACTAGGAGAATTTTAGTGACTGTTCCTTAAAGCAAATATGACTCAATTAGTGAAAACAGACTTGTTTTATTCAAGCCTTTAGCTTATCCTTTCCTTCCCAGCTACAGTGCTTTCACCTCCTTGCTAGCATAACAATCACAATTCTAGCTAACACAGACTAAAAAAAACATAAACCAAAATAACAAAAAGATTTAAGAAAAAATACAATGTTGCAAAGGAATCAGATGCAGCTAATGCTCACCTGTGACTCAATACAGAAAAGAGATTAACCTTCCCAATCACAGCAGGACTCTGCCTGGATCTGCAGCCAGACACAGTCTAATCTTTCCTAGATGGAGGGAGGATTATAGAAGAGGCAACCGAAATTCTGAATGCACAAAAGTGCTGTTTATTTTATTATACATGACATCTCTTGCAAGACAGCCTATTTCCTTTGTTGGAATGATACCATGCACGCCTGCAAGCAAGAACTTCAGAGTGTTGAGGGGGATAAAACCACAGATGAGATCAAAGTTCACTTTACAAACACCTGATTAAAATACTTCAGACTTATTTTGCCATAGACCAATAATCTGAGCAGCGAATGGGAGAACTGCAAATATATCCCCATTTATTAAGGAAATGTAGATATACTGTGGCTTACATGAATCAGCTGGACTAGAACAGGTTCCAGATTGCAAAACATTGACCTGGCTTCAACATAGAAACTCAGCTGTTGTTCAAAGTCACGGCCAAATGAAACCTATAGAAGAGAAAAGGACCCTACACTTTACCACTGTAGGCCTCAAATATATGTAGAACTACATGCAGATAAACCACAGATATTCAAAAGTCAAAATCCCCATATATTGCTAAGGAGAAAACTCAGCAGTAACAAATAGCAGTGAGAGAATCTCTGTTCTTTTAATGGTCTGCAATATTTGAGCTTCAAGGAAACATGAAAGTTTTACTGGTTTAGTTTTGGGAGTTTTTTTGTCCATACTCAACATGATGGCCTAGTTTACAGATCAAGCATTCTTGAAGAAAACAAAATTTAAATCCTAGGTTTGTGAAGTGTTTTCAAAACTAGCAGAACTCTTGATTCTTTATGGGAGAGACAAAGGCTTGGTTTTGATCATGCTTAGAAAGCAAGACAAAAAACACAAGAAAAACAGAAATAGATCTATAAACTTGTATTCAGATTCCTCTAATTTCTAGTTGATAAAGGGCCTCCAACAGAAAATAGCATTTTTCCTAATTAGATAAACCAGTAACAAAAGCAGGTTTTCCTGGAGTTTGGTTAATAAAATACATGCTTATGTAGTATGGCAAAAGCCTGTAACCTTGCATTCTGGCAGGAAAGAAGTCAAAAAACAACCTTTGTGTGAGAACAACCCTCTTCCAACCCTGTAGATTTTAAAAAACCCAAGTGCTGTCAGCTGGAGTGTCTCGGCTGTCAATTAAAAGCAGAGCATGAGGAACAGTCTCCAGGCAGTCTACATTTATGTATTCCATTGCAATTTTTTTTTTAATAGAAGTAAAGGTTGCATTATTTATTATTTCTCAAGTCACATGCAGAAGAATTTTTTACAAAATTAGAATAAAATTTACATTTAACCCATACAGTGAATGATCAAAGAAACTGCACCAGAAAACAAAGGATTTCTTCTCACATTACAGACAACTGTCTTTGCTTTTCCTCTATTCATACAACTGCTGATTCTTGAGTCCTACTCTCAAGAATACTTCCCCAAAAATATAAATTTTTCCACCAAAAAGGTTGACTATAAGGATGACTGTAACAATTTGATTTTTCCTCGACATCTTAATGTGTGCTGGTTTAAATCCATAACTAGTCATTTTGCTGCTATGCAATGTTTTTCCCCTAAACCAGGACTGTTAAGACACATCAAATTTTGTTCAATGCAAGAAATTCTCCTAAAGGAAATTATACTATATTATACTGCGTGTAAAGCTTAATAAAGCAAAAATATATTAGAGCATTAATTAGCAAATTAATACAGCTGAAGAAAAAGCAACCATCTAGAGTAAATCTACAGAACTGCAACAAAGAACAAAGAGGACAAGTAGACACAGAGCCTGTCAGCTCTATGTGAAAGAAAAAAATGGGCATTGAGAGTATGTGGTTCAAGAATACAAAAAAGCCTGACATCCTGGCATCTCAAAACCAACAGAGATCAACAAAAGATTTATTGGAATAAGAGTGAGGGACAGGTTGAAAACTAATTTCAAGACAAAGCACCTGAGTTTCTCCTGGGACTACTAATTTAATGATATAAATTATCTTATTTCTAAATTAAGATAAACAGAGATAGAATAACAAAAAGGTTATACTTATTTTGTATTTTGAAAGCTGGTATTGGTTCCATTTAGAGCTAAGTAGTGGAACTTCCTTCACATAAATTAGTGCCCTCTCTGATGTTAACTTTTAAATACATGCTCTGTTTTACAAGAGATTTACAAAAAAAGCAGAAAATAACAATTAAACAAACAACATATGTACTTCAAGCTTTCATCTTGCAGCATGTCAGTTTCAGCACTGTATGATATTTCTTTGAACACAGACACATTTATTTCACTGAAATGCACTGCCTAGGGTATTCAGTGGTCTTAAGCAAGTCAGAGACTAGGCTCTAATTCAGCCACACAGGCACCTGTTCCTCATGGGGATGTCACAAAAATCTGAGCTCTAAAGTGTACCCAACACAATTGTCACTCACCATTTTTATGAATCCATTTATCAGAGCTGCTAACATTCTCTTCTCATCCTCAAGTGTTAGTGCACTAGAAAAAAAATTATTTAGTGCATTTTAGAACACTGTTTACCCTATTTATACATATAAGTTCAAATGATACATAATATTTTATAATTTTTTCTGTATAAAATTAATTTTAATGTGAGTATCACCAAATCAGCCATGAACCAAATTAATTCCAAACATAAAAAAAAAGTAAAAATTGCTGAGTATCTTTAGATTCTCTAAAACTCTTGACTTTGGCATGAGAAGGAAGCTACACTAATGTTTTTTATTGTAGCAAACAAATGGCTTCATTCTTGTGTTGCAACATGAGAATTTGAGTAAGAACCAAACTCAAAAACCTAAAGAAATTAGCAAGTCTATTCTCAGAAAAAAGTTATCCTATGTAAGGAGTAAATTTTGAATATACCTTTCGAAATACCCTTTAAATATTATACACTGTATAACACTAGATTATTGTTTAGTTTGGGGTTAGTTTTGGTTAAGGTTTTTTGGTTTAACTAACCTTGCCTCAGAATTTAAAAAGTAATTAACTTCACCTTGCTACAGTGCTGTTTTTCTTTATGTTTTAGTAAGAACTGAACTAAACTGAAATGTGAAATGGAGTTTCTTTTCAAAACTATCACAAACACCTATTCTACACCAAAAGTCCAAAATCTGATTTGAAACACATTTACATCACATAAAAATCCAGTCAGTCAAACCTATTTCACTGAAAATGGACAAACAAAAAAGTTAAACTCCAATTAACTAATACAATTTAGTCCCTTTACATTATATGCCTGGCTCCAGCTTTGACCTTTAGTATATCAGTTACCAGTCTGCAACTCAGACACCAGATGGGAAGAGAACAATAGTTTTACTATACAAATTCAGTAAGGGAGGAAAGAAAACCTCAGCATGATTAGCTCATTAGTGCATTGCCAATCAAGAGTCAACTGCTGGGCTCTGAAAGGCTCAGAAGGCTTGTAATGAGATCTCCAGGTCAGTAATAAGTTTCTAGTTCAATTGTAAATCAGACCCCTACCAATCTAAAGGCTGTTATCCTTCAACAGCTGTTACAGGGGTCAGCAAGCTCCACACAATGGGCTGGGAGTTTCCTGAACCAGGATGCAAAAACAGATGCAGGAATTACTTAAAAATAACTGGAATTTAGGATGATTTACCAAGAGATGTACAACCATCTTAGCTCAAGAAACTGCTGGTTTAAGGGATTTTAAAGGTCCCAAAAAACTATCAAATTGCTTTGGCAAAACATTGGAGGAAGCCCCAAATGTGGATTGCTATAAATTGCTTTATTTTTTTTAATAAGCTGGTTTAGGTAAAATATATTTTTCTATTTAAAGGCTGAAGTGGCTTTTAGTGCAACATACAGCTAAAAAAGGTACTCTAACCCAAAATAAAGCACTCTAATTGGTATAAATTGGAATTATATGCTAAATTTGACCTCTTTATTGACAATAAATCTTGCACTCATGGCCTATCAAGGATAAGAAAGTTTTATGTTCCTTTGCAGCATCTGCCATACTAAGAGGCTCTGGGCTCGGAGTGGCAAAAGAGACTGACTGTTCCCTTACAATTCAACCCAAACCAGAAAGAAAAAAGGATTCTTGAGAGCTAAAATTTGCAGCATTGTGATCCTGGCTCTTGTTTTCAATCAGACACAGATTTTTGGTGTGATTTTTGGTTACGTACAAACCACAATGCTTTCTGCACTGCACAACTGCTACTGAAACAGTGAGGAGGCAACAGGGCACGGGATCCCAACCAACCTCAGCTCTCAAATTCAAGGGCAAAATAGAAGAGGAGGAATTAGGGGAAATATATAGATGGTTCAACAGCTTCTCTGTTCTAGCTCCCCCTATTGAAGTTCCTAGAGATCTTCCAGGTATCCTTTTAAAGATTTCACACCCCCTTGTAACGGCTGAAAACAGTGACCCACAAAAAGGTATGATTGAGTATGGCAATCTGTGCTTTACTAGCTATACATTCACTTGAATCTCAGAAATACCTTATTATTCACAATAACTCAAAGATTACATTGTTTTCACTCTCAAAGTGTTTTGAAGATTGGATTGTAAGGTGTCTCTGCTTCACTGAAAAACGACAAAACCGTTGCTACTTCCCTTTTAAAATTCAGCTTCAGTATTCAAAATACAGCAGTAATTAAAGAGCAAATGGTACGTGCTGTCACTTCACTGCACAGCTCTTCCCTCAGCACTAATTGGATTCGTGTCTTAATCCACCTTGAAACAAACAGCCTCAGAAACATGAAGCCACATCAGGCAGCCCAACTTTGCATAAATGAGTGTTCTTAGTAGAAGTTCATCTTACTTCACAGAATCATGCATCGTCTTACAGATATGCAGGAGAGCATTGAGTATAACGGGATCCTTTGTCGACTCCTGCTGATGCCTAGAAAGTGTTTTAGAAAAAGTGATGAAAAATGCTGCTCTGTCAAAATGCAAAACAATGACTAGAGTAACACCCATTCAATGCATAATTTCAATTACCAGCTCCATATGACACTGCATAAGTTTTAAGTTCATTTGTGAACCAACAAACACCAATGATCACATGGTTAATATGTGTACAATTTCAATAAAAGCCAGCCAAGAAATATTATCTTAATATACACAGCTGCACTGCCAAGCCACAGACTGACTCCTTAAGGGACACAGTAAAGTGGACATGTGATACATTGAGACAATCTAAGAACACTAAAACAAAATAATCCTGGATTTACCAAGATATAATACAATTTCTCAGCTACTCAGGGAGAGACAGAAAGGAACAGTGTCAAGTTTAGGTATAGAGGCACATGTGCAGTGCAGCTCCTCTAAGATGATTAAGGGGCCACAGCATCTCTCATATGAGCAAAGCCAAGAGAGCTGGCCACAGGTGCCCTAGGGGAGAGAAGACCTGGGGGGCTCAGCAGTGAATATAGCGAAGGTGAAAATAAGAAAAATGTTTCAAGAAACCTGTTAATTATTTGAAAAGAAAAGAACTGCTGGACTTTCAGAACAGTTGAATATATTTTTGTTTTCTGAGTTCATTTTCAGCTGTAGCAATAATCTATTCTGTCCTGTCACAGCAACTGGAACATGAAATAAATTTCATAAACCAACAAAGGCAACACAAAAAAAAAAAAAAAAAAAAAAAAAGCCTGGAGAACAACTATTCTATTAACCCACAGCAAGTTAGCATCAATATAATTAATTTAGCATAAACATAATTACTTCAACTCAGCATTCTTTGTGAACAGTCAAACAGTCTGTTAATAGATTAACAAAACTGACACATTTTCTTTTTTTCTTTCCCATATCCTGGAACACCTTCCCAAACTAAATAGCTGATATACTGACTCCTCTTCCCTAGCCATCTTTCAGCAAGTTTCTCAGAGCCTCCAGAGTGCATTTCACTTCAACAGTCTCCACTTACTTAATAAAAGATTTCATAATGCACTTGCAAACCTCCACTCTCACACTTTCCTTCTGGAACATATCCAGAAATGGCAAGAATTTCTCCTGAAAGTACAAATATATAAACAAGTAAAATTAGGTATGTTACAAACAACATGCTAAAACAATAAATATTTTGATACGTTTTAAAAGCACAGATATTTAAGTAAAACTATTTTCTTCTTTTTTGAAAATAGCAATTCATCTCAAAGGATGAAGAAGTAGAACTGATGGAAAAGGACTGATGGCTGAAAGATGTATCAATTTATTGATCCCAGACATCCAGAAGGGAACACAAAATACAGAACTGTTTGAATCAAATGTTACACTTTATTTTTAAAAGCAATCATATGCTTCAAACAGTTTAAGATCATGACAAATTCAGACATCTATGGGAAAAAAAAGCTAAGATATTATAAACAATTAAAATAGTCTACACATCATCAACAATTTCACATCCATCCAGAGCAAGTTAAGAAGGTCTAAGACATTCAAATTTCCTTCAAAAAACAAGGCTCTAGGTTGTTTAACATACTAAAATACTTAGTTTCTTATCATCTCAAGAATATAGTGATGGTAAGTTTTTCAGACTTATCCAAGTAATTTGCGAACAGGACTTGACCCCAAATCCAGAGCATCAATCCTGAGTTTCATGCTTCAAGTGGTCTCTGCACTGTCTGCTGTCTTTGTTTCTATTTTTCTACCTCATATACAGTCTCTGACCTTTCCAAGTTCCACTTTGTTTCAAAGCCAAGGGTAAGTGCTGAGAGGGTATGTTAAATATGTATCATAACATAGAATCAGCTACCAGCAATTACATTAACATACACACACAAATAAATGGTATTTCATCTTCCATTGATTGTCACTTATGCCACAGTAACAAACAAACTTAGAGAATTTAATAGTCTCATGAAAAAAGTATAGAAAACTGGAATTGGAATAATAAATACTTAAGTAGTAAGCAGCAGAAAACTCACAAAATATTTCTGCACCTAGCTACTTCACAAAAAGTCCTTGCATTCTGTGAACTTGTAAATAATAGAAATATCCCAGTCTAGGTAAATTCGTTTGCAGAAAAACTGCCAAACAGAATATCACTTACCACTGAAAAAAGCAGAGCAAAGTCATAGATATAGGTAATAACTTTCTGAATAATTGACTGCAGCTAAAGGAGAGAAAAAGAAGTTAAAAAAAAAGGGGAAAATTTTTGCAATATGAGTATGCAAATGAGATAAGACTATCCACATCAGAGATTATTCTTTAGTTATTCATAGAAAACTCTTTTGAAAGATACTTCAAGCATTCATCAAAATAATTTCTCTCCCCAAAGCAGGGCAAACTATAGCTATTCTGTTCCTACACATTTTCCTGCATACCCTTCAGAACCCATATTGAACAGAGCAGCCTGCCCACGCTTTATTTTCTCTTCACTTCCATAGCTAGGCACATTTTATCAATTTAAAGTCTCTATGTCCTCCAGCTCTCTGCACTAAAAAACTCAGCCAAATCAACAAAGAAAAAAAACCCAAACCAGTTTTTTAAATCTTCTTTTGTAGGCATTTCTTCTACCCTCCAAGTAATCATGAAAACCTTCTCAACTAATCCGTATCTCATTTGGCATTCAGTCTCAAGAACTGGACACAATAATTCACTGAAGCCTTAACAATGCTAAGTAGAGATAGACTATTTTATGGTTTACTTCTGTTTAAGCAGCCTACCATGATTGCTAATTTTCTTCAGCAAACACCACTGTGGATATAGGAGTTAATTATTGCTACTTCTAAATACATAAATCATTCAAGTTTAGCATTTCTCAGAATTAAAAAACTGATGTGCATGGAACAAAAGGAGGAATAAATCACAGCATTACAGTGCTCTAAGAGGCTTCCCAAGTTATAGCTGGCATTTAAAAATAATTATTTTGTTATAAGAGTTATCAGTAATGTTTAAGAATTAATTCAATTTAAGAAAAAGCACATCAGATTTTTACAGACTTGGCAAAATAAACTCTACCTGTGGGTAAGCATCTTCAAATGCTCGATCAGGAGTCATGTGTTTGATAACATCAGCCAGAACTGTATTGACCTCTCGTTTCTGTGTAGCAAAAAACAAGGTTACAAAACGAAATTGGCACATAAATCAAGTTACTAAAAACCAGTTGAGTAGGATAATTTATTTCTATTTGCCAAAGCATCAGCTTTTTACAGAGCTCTAATTAAGCAAGGAACTTTAACCATAGCTCCAGTAAATCCATACTTAAACTGATCCATCTGCCATCAAAACAAAAGGACAAGAAACATTCAGTGTTGTGGGGTAGTAAAGCTTCAAAGCTTCAAATCTTTTGTCTCCTTTCATCTTTCATGAAAGTAAACAAATTTTTTCATACCTATACATTTATACTGAATAGTCACAGACTTTCAGTCTTTAATACCAGACTGCTAACACAGCCACTTAATCTGTATCAGAAAAATTCAAAGGACACAATTTTCACCTACCGTAAAATGTCTGCACGTATACTCCACCCACACTTCAGCACAGTTGATATAATCCTAGAAATACATGTGTCTTATGATTACCAACATTTGCAGGAGACTGTGAGAAATACACTTACAAAAATTACTTAAAATAATTAACTCCTGAGGTATGATTCATGCAGACCTAGAAATCCAGAACTCAAAACTTGCATTTGTGTAATAATGTTACGTAAAATTAAGTTATGCTTCAGCAGAGCTAAGGAAAGTAGGAATGATCCAAAGATATTACAGCCATCACATTTTTTTTGCAGCTGTGTGTATTTAGGAAAGGTAAACAATGTCATGCTAAGCACATGCTTACTGAACAACTGGCTACAACTTTGCTCTAAACAGAGAATCAGTAGTGAAACAGAATGGACAGCAACTCACCTGTGGGTTCTTCACCTTTGTTATAACCTTCCAGGCTTCATTTAATATTTGAAGGCGATCATTTTCAGGAGGATCAGCCAATGCCAAGTTTAATCCCAGAGAGCGAAAGAGGAGATGCTGAAAGTTAATGAGAAAGTTTTAATTAAAAGCAGACAATGCATGTCCATCCGAGACTGGTCTGGCAGGCGCAGTGTGCAGAAAGATTTTCAGATCAAACCAATTAAATAATTTTATTCAAGTGACATACAAGTTACGTAGACAACTAAGAGCATAAACACCTCTGTCAAAGAAAAGGAACTGTTAGAAATTAGATACAAAATGTTACCTTTGGGAATCCAGACTCATCACACTCTTTAATCATGACAATGAAGTCCATCGATCTTGCAGCAATAAACTCTGCTCTGAACGCTGACATTACTGAATTCAACAGCAAAGCACTGCAATGAACACAACACAGACAGTACAGCTCAACAGCAACTCAAATTTAGTAGTCCCTGCATTTACACTACTCTGACTTCTTAGACAAACAACTGTCCAACAACTATCATGAATTTTTTTTCAAAAGAAAGTGAATAATGAAAAAAGACCCTCAGACTAATTGAGCTTGCTTTGATGAGGATTAAAAATGCATAAGCAAAACAGATAAGGAAAAGGTAGCCCAGCCTATAAAATACTTCTTCCACACAGGTGTTTTTGAAGTTGTCATTTTATCAGGAATTTATTAGAAATATTAAGCCTACCAGGAATAGCTGACATTTAGAAACTTACTCTCTGTTTAACTACAGTTCAGAAGAATACTTAGGGAGTATTCAGAGACAAATACCTCTTGAAAATTTTCTTAATTAATTGTGTTATATATGCATTATAAAAGCCACATTTCTAGCAGCAGCATCGTTAGGATTAAAATAAATCCAAAGTCATGGTCATATGATAACTGGCAATGACATATTTAGACACTTCTGATTAACCATCCAGACAGGTATTTGTGTTACTATCAAACCAAAGCCACAATGGAAGAGTGAACTCACTGCATCACTGTAACAACCAGTTTACTCAGCCATAAGTTAGCTCAAGAAGCTGCCTCATAAAACACTGTGCCCTTCACTAGTCTCAAACAGTTTGAATACTGGGGAGTTTACCTCAAGGGAAATTCTATGGAACGCTTAAAATAACCCAGCAGTTTCTGTGTTTCTGCCTGGGCCTTAGTGGTCCCATCACAAAACTGGAATTTGCATTTTATCAGTAGAAAAGCACTTTCAGTTCACTAGGTCTGTGCTTTGCAATACAGAGAGTAGGCTGTCACTTTTCACTTAGATGGCTGCAAAGTAGCTCATGGAACATATTGAGATATTTAAAGATTTATATACTGATGCCTCTTGCTTTGTAGTATCTTGACAGTCACAAGAAGACCAAAGACACAGGACTCCACTTTGAAAGAAGACTACTGTTTTAAACTGGATTACTCAACTTCCCAATAAAAAAGACATGTCCCAAAAACATTTCTTTCAAAAAAACCCTCATTATATTCAACATTTTATCCTTCCTTCAAAGAGCAAACAGGAACAAAGAGGAGGAACCTAGCTCATCTTTACAGTGAAAAATGCTGCAAGTTGATTTGAAAGTAAGTCCCACAAAACAAATCAACACCTATACAAAACAATTTGTACACCAGAGGATCTGAATTATTTTTATCTGTTCTATATGCTCTGATACAATACCATTTTCACAGTACATTTTTTAAATCATGCTTTCCCCACACACCTTAGCTCAGCCACAGAATGCTGGCATTCCTCAGCTAAGTGATTAACATATTTTAGTTCCTCACCTGCTGCAGAATAGGACTGCATAAAGCACATTAGAAAAAAAATAGCTGAAAACTTTCACATACCTCAGCCAAGTTATTCAATAAAATGAACAGAGAGGAGCCCCTCAACAGATTGCATTCACAAAACCCAGTAAGTACATCCAACTTTCAGACCAGACCATCTTCCTGAACTTGACTGCCCTGGACATAGACTTCTAGGAGACATTTGAGATACTAATTTTAATGTGGAAAAAAGCAAATCCCTAAGTATTACCACCTTCCAAAGGTTCCAAGCAGCTTTACAACTTCCCTTGCTGAATATATATGGCCTGACAGTAGCCTGTGGAGGACTAGGGTAAGGAAGGAAAGGAAAACCCAGAAAAAAGAAGCAAAACCAGGAATCTGAGACATAGCCGATGGTGAATACATTACATGTCCTAAACTTTGGCTTAGGAGTCAGAATGTAGCAACCAAGTTAAACTACCTAACTTTGGCTTGACAAGTAATCTACCATACTTTAGAATTCATCTCTGGAAAACAGATGTTCACAATCATGATTTAGTAAGCTACTGGGGATATGAAAGCTGCACTATGCATCCAAACTGTTTCCAGAAGAGAGAGAGACAACATTATTCCATGGACTCAGGGGTACTCATTACAGAATCCTGTCTTGTACACTCTGCAACACTTACTTGTTCCCCAACTTTTTGCATCTCTCCATCATCTCAGTAAGCAAAACCTGGAAAGATTATTTATTAAAATTAGTGAATAGAGACTTTGCAAATATATTCAGCTTTAATTACCGTACTGAAATCTACTAGAAGTTATTTTAATTACCTCTCCAATACATTCCAATAGTCCTGTTTTACCCTATATTTACAACACAAAAAAACAGTGGTGTAGCTAAATATAAAACACATCTTCTGGAATAGGTACAGTGGCATTTCAATCAAAACCATAATTTTATGGGAGTCAAATCTGCAATCCTTCATCCATGCCATTAGTCCAGGTAATCACTATTTGCCAGCCAGGTCAGTTATCTCTGGCAGAAGAGGTGAAAACTCGGCCAGACTGACAGAGATCAAAACAGCCTCTTCACTACGTTAAGCTACAGTTTAGTCAAATCATTTATATATCTGTATGACAGAAGAAACTGATGAATTCAGGAAATAAAGATTAAACTAGCTAAAGGACAGCAAGAAATGAACAGGAATACTGCCTATGAACTTGAAGTGGTGACACTTGAGCTTCGTGGAAGCAAACATTCTTCCTGTGCAGAAGAGAGCATCAGACAATCCTATGTAGGCTCTTCTTACTTGTCTTCACATTCATGTAAGAACTGACTGAGGGGTGGTCTTTATAGGAGGCAAAATTAATTCTTCACCACAACACTTCCTTTACTATCAAGCATTACCACTTACATCTGGAGCATGGTATGCAATACACTGTAAAATCCAGTCTATAGCAGGAGAATATAGGGTCAAATACAAAGGGATCTCCACACACTGCACCACCAGCTGGTTCTGAACTGTATCCCCGTGTATCTGTTGAAATAAGACACAAAAATATGTTGCTATGGAAAGGTATTTAAAGGAAGATATGATAAACTGGTCAAAGTTTGCATATGAATGGAAATGACAACAGACAATAGCACACAGGTACAGATATTCTGAAGCATTCCTTGCAAGCTGGGGGAAAAAAGATCAAGCTCCTAACATACATTATTCAAGTCTGGAAACGTACTGAATAGAGCAGTTTCAACTTATCAGAATGTATGCACAATTTCCCATGCAATATCTGGATACAGGAAGACCACTAATTCTAGATTTGAGAACTTCTTGGATTTTTTTTAAGTATGTGGTATTTTGATCAAGGAGTGTATTTATCTGATCTTGCAAATAAAACACTTATTTTCTTACTTGTTTAAATGTTAGGAGAAAGTCAAAAAAATTTTTGTTCAGGCTTTCTTTGAGTTGTGGTGCCACTTCCATCCCAACCTGTATTAAAGGAAAAAGATTTTATCAATTCTCCTTCAGAGTGAGATAAAAATGCATTTGCTGAAGGAATCACCCAAGTCACACACATCAAATCAACAAACAGCATTGAATCACATGCTTTTGACTGATTATTCCCTTGCTTAGTATTACAGTCATGTCCACTAACAACTACCCTGAGGCAGTTACAGCTGTCTCTTAACATGATCCTAACATCAGTTCCAAGTATCTGTAAGCACTGAGGAAATCAGCATTTACTCCAGTGCACTGCAACAACATACAGCAGCACATAAAATTATTCTTACTTATTAGAAACACTTAAAGAGAGATTCCTCATTTGTAAAACAGAAGAGAAATCAGTTTTTGTTTGTTTGTTGAAAGGAAGAGACAAGCTGCCGACTACTTGAGATAAAAGCAGTAGTTCCTTGAAGCACTGACGGCAGTAAATCTTTGATAGAGATCAGAGGTGGTAAATGACAGCCTACCCTGCAAAGGTATGCTCTGGCATAGACTGCAACCAGTGGATCTCCAATTCCTCTAATCATAGATGTTAACCGTGGGAGACATTCCGAAATGCCCCTGTTTTTATCAGAAATGAAAATGAGCTTCAACAGTCAATAACAGAATTATTATCACCTACAGATAACTTCAGCAGCTGCCTTGTACACTAACAACTGAGCATAAGTTATAGAAATACCAAAGTTATAGAAATACCAAAGAAAAAGGATACTAGCACAAAAATTTATTAAATAATTAAAATTTTCTGTGTACAATAATAAAAATATCCTATTTTCAAATTGCAGTATTTGCTATTCAGAGCAAGACAAACAAAACTAAAGAACTCCTCCTCTAGCTTGGAGACCAGCAGAGTTATAGAAAAGCTGTAACTCAATGTAAGGAAAGCAGATGCTTAAAGTGGAACAGGCAGAACACCTTCCATGGCTCATTTTCCCACAGGTCCTTTTTGACAGAACTGTACTAGTGCCTGGATATGAGGCCCACTAATTCCAGTAAAAGAACCACTTTTTAGGGATAATATAGTTGTCAGTATAGCAGCAATTTGGTTTCCAACACTCATTTCAAAATATAACCGAAGAAGGACAATTACAAGAGAAGAAACGTTTTCAGCTCAGCAGCTGGCACTATTTGGCAATACATTAAACTTATACCAAAGTTTTCAACAGATAGTGGCTCATTGCCCCTGAATTATTTCTCCTACTCTGTCTCTCACAGTATGACATCAGTATTTTCCTTTCAGTTTTCTATCCCTTTTCCACACTCCTCCTGTCAACAATCTTCCTTCCCTTCCACCACCAGCAGCCACCAATTTTCAATTTGTATTGGGATTTGTGACACCTGATATCATATTTGTATATACATTTGAAAACTGACAGCACTCTTGTATTTCAAAGTATATCACAGTTTACCTTTAATTTTTTCATGATATTCTCATTAAAAATTCCAAAACCTCTCTGTACTGATTATTCTCAGTTCTATTAAGACCCTACCCACCATTAATCACAGACTTCTCATGCTTAATTCATTGAATTAGTTCCTAAGTCTGCCCATTCACTTTCTTCCCATACTTGACATTATTCTTACGTTTTGGATAGGAACTTATTGCACTTCAGTATTGCTGCTTCCACATAACTAAATTGAAACCAAGTTAAGGACAAAACTAAGATTCACACAATTGAAAAACCTGAAGCAAACGAACACCAAATGGATATTGACCAAACTATTTTAAGGCCTTCTGTAATTAATGTCACTGTGCTTTGCTGATTTTTATAATTTATCTACAAGATTTTGTGTCAAAATTTTTCATACATCATCTCTACTTTGTCACTGCCAAACTGCTCAGAGACAATAATTAAGCACTGAGTTTACTATGAAACATGACTCAAAAGTATATTCAAAACATACAGCCTGAAACAAACAAAACAAACTCAGTATAAACATCAGATCCTGTGGGTTTTATTGAAATAAGTATGTTCACTTTTGGAAAAGTCTACAAAACACACTCTGAGGGTCTCATTTGACAAGGATACAATCTGGGAATGAGTTCTCTGATTGAAGCAATCTTGAAAAACCAGTTCAAGCAAGTTTCTTTAGCAGTATCATTAACACTCTCTGGAGAAAAGTTATCTGGGAAAAAAAAATCAACCCAGAAATAGTTACATTCTTTCTGGAAACAAGTTGCTTTTCATGTTTAGTTTAAAACTGTTTTCTCTTAACATTCATCAAGAAATGAAGTGCCCAATAATAAACTAGGCAGTACATTTGCTTCTCAGCTCTCTTGAGCAGCAGTCAGAGCTGAGTACATAACAAGAAAAGGCAATAATTTTGTAGCAAATAAAATTTCTGAACCTGAGCACTTGGAGCTCATCTCAGAGCTGCTACTGAGAAATCCAACCTCTGCCTCTGCTCTTCCAAAATCAGAAATTGTAAAAAAGAGAATCTGTGATAAATACATGTGTGTATATATATATATATATATATATATATATATATATATATATGATGATTAGAGAACAACAAAAGAGATTACAGCACTCAAATCCTTTATTTTAAAAGGCTAATATAAATTTTAAATAATACTATTGCAAGAAGTAGGAAATACTGAACATGGACAGAAACCTTGTTTCTGTACACTGAACATTGAACACATCCTCTTACAAAGTCCTTGTGAAAACATTTAAAACATCAGTGCTCTCCTACTCCTGCCTCCAGAAGGTGAGAAGCTCCACAAGAAAGTTTCCAATTTCCAACACAAGAGAAGCCACATGTTAGAACTTCCTTGCACTCAGTCAGTATCTTGCTCATCTAGGACCTCAGGAGTTGTCATGGACCTTGGATTCACTTGGTTCCCAAGGGACAAGCTCAGAGGTTGGGCCTGAAATCCCCAAGACTCACATGCATGATCAGCACAGCACAGATTCTCCTTCTCCTACCCACTTTTTGAGCTGCTGGGAAGTTCCCACCAGCAATGCCTCTGGCAGCTGTACAGCTGCAGCAGGAGCTCAGCTCTCCAGAACAGAGGTAACTGTGCCCAGAAATCATGACATGCTATGGGAACTGTCTACCTTCATTAATGTTTGCAAGAGCAGTTTGTCAGATCTGCAGCAACCAAATTTATCTTATTTTCTCTAGGTTCATTTCAAATTTCAGTATTTGTTGGTTTCAAGTTCACAGCTTCAATCCCATGGATTTAACTGCAAACTAATGGTACTGTTCCACTGCCAACTAAAGAATGTTTCATATTGCAAGGATGTGTACTTAATGCACCCCAAATTGCAAACTGCCTGTGTTTTCAATGGAATGTTTCAATGTCTTGCTAAAGAGGTTTTTTCACCTGCAATGTCAAATTAAACTTTTACACTGTGTTGGAACTTCAACTGAAATAAGAAAAAGGGCCCAAGTTAGAAAGATTATGCTAGAGGCAGTCTACAGCTACTTCCAAAATTCTTCTTTTATTACAGCAAAACTATCAAGCTTTCAGTGTAGCAAAAAAATAATCTATTTACCAAAAACTGAGACTCTTAGCTTTGTTACATTTCTACCATTAACTTTCAGATACTAAACTGTAGTACTTTCAGAACACAGCATATGCTAAGACAAAAAAGGCAAAAAGTCTTCCTTCACCTAATTTGGCCATTCATGTTTAATTCTCCCTCCTCTTAATAAACTCTGTCTTAGAGAACTTACATGATTCTTTGTGACTTCAAGCCTCAGGAAGACCCAGTTTACATTTAGTAACACAGAAGCAGAGCCACAAGCACACTTTATTATATCTTAGGTATATCCTTCACAATTAAAATGTAATCCTGCATGAACACTGTGAATAGGGGAAGCTGAAAGCAACAGATTTTACTCTGTTAAAAACAAAAAGCTACTATATTCAAATCAGAACCTTTTCTATAGGAGAGAGAGTAGCAATGGTTCTCTTTAACTTTCCTCAAGGTTGGACAAGATTTTTTTCTGGAGCACAGTAGAAACAAACACAAAGTTACCTGGCGAAGAGACTCGGTTATCCATGCACATTGACAGAATCCTTTCGTACACCAGTTTCCCTGGTCAAAAAAACCAAAAAAGCCTCAAAAAAAAAAAACCAAAAAAAAAAAACAAAAAAAAAACCCAAACCCAACCCACCAAAACAAACAACAACAAAAGAAATTAACAAACTGTAAAACACGAAATGTTGGTACAAAGGTTTCCTTTCCAATATACAATGAAATTAGATGGAAGAAACTTCCTAGAACACTGACATTTTGCTGCCCTCTAGTGAGGCTGAAACATTCAGTGTGATCTAGCACTTCTCAGACTACAAAAACATTCTCTGGCTCCCTTAAGCGCAGAGGTAACACACAGGTCAGATTTCTCCCAGGCCAGGAAAGGACAGCTGGTGTCCTGACTTTGCTGAGTTTGGATATCATGTTATCTCCAGCAGCTTTCAGCAAGTAGGAAGGAGCACAAAGAGGAAGCACAACCTGAAAAAACAACTGGATCTGTGCCGTAGCATATCCTGCTGGCACCAAAATACCCTTCAACTTTGAATACCATTGTAAATCTTTTCCATAACATGGCAGAAAAGTAAGAGAGTCACACGAAGAGGATGAAAATTTCACTTACAAGTTTAAAAATACATTTAAAAAACCAATACCTACATTCTGATCATTTCATAGTCCTATTCAGCTAAAGAAAACTTTCTGACTTCTATTCTTCAAATACAAAAATAATGAAATATTGAGTCAAAAGGCTGCCAAAATCCAAAATATTTTATAATGAGAGTGTGTTTAAATTTCAAAATGCAGAGATCATGATTTCTCCTAACATTTTGTTCTAGATATTCACTAATACATAAAACACAGAACCACAAAATGAAATATTTTTACCTTAAGGACTCTGCTCTTTGGAGATTTTTTACAATTATATACCATGCTTACCACTGGTGTCCCAACATTTATGCTGGAGATATTCCACATTAAAACTAAAAGTAAATTCAGCCCTTTTTGGATAATTTTGATGCTTACTAACATTACAAAAAATAATCTTATTAATAATAGTGTAGCAAGTCTGGCACAGTAGATACTTACCAAAAGTATCAAGGATATCAGTAATTAAAACAAATTTACTTGGATAAAACTGGATTACTGTTGTGTCTGAAAGAAGCTTAGAACACTAGAAGGAGAAAAAAAAAACAAAGAAACATTTTTAGAGGCCAATGCAAGTTTGTGTGTTTATTCCAGAAAAGCTGGAATGGATGAATATCCACAGATATAAAGGGCCAATATGAACTATGAAGCCAAAAGCACAAGGCCATCCAACACAACAGACCATGGTGCTTGTTGTAATTTTCAGGTTATTCATCATTTCCAGAGCTACACAGACCTGGTTTTCCTTTATACAGTGTAATCTACAACGCAGAGTTTCAGCTAATCATGAAGATCTGTGCATTTGTTCTGACAAGCCAAATTCTCTCCCAGACAAAGCATTAAAAGGCACTTCTTCACTAAAATCACTATTTTTAAGGACACTATTCAGTTTTTCACCATCTCTCTAAGCATCCATCTCAAACACAAAATTAATATAGATTAAATTAAGAACCAATTTTAGAAGTGTAGTTAATAAGCTTTCTAATGTATTTTTGCAGCTCACATAACTGGTTCAAAGATTCTGGAAACAGAAGCACAGTCAGCTCCAGGGAGGACTCTGTAATCAATCACCACCCACTGGGGCACAACCTGAGCATGGCATTCGGACTACAATGATGGCTGCTACAAAGTCACATTAGAAAATGCCATTACCCACTTAGTTCTACTTTCACTGGATGCTCAGGCCAGGAAGAGAAACATGTCCACTGATTGTACAAATTCAAAATATACACTGAAGAATGAAGATATTTCTAAGATATTTAATTAAGCTATACTTTGTTTTCCAAGATTAAACTGGAGTCAAAAACTTTGGCAGAAAGTTACTCACAAAAACCCCCCAGCTTCTACAGAAAAAAAACCAGGTGAATGACTGAATGGGAGAGAAATCCATCACTTCCTTGCTCAGCCAAATGTGGCCTGTGGCCCTGAGTCTTCTCTGGTCTCTGAGACTGACAATATTTTCTATGAGCTCCATCCTTTCTCTCTCCTTCACCAGGAGATAGTTCCTCAATCTCAGTGGAATAAATAAAGTTTAAATTTTTGTTACATTTCAAAATTCCAGGAAGCAATCTAAAACTTCACAAGACTGCTCTGTTTAAAGAAGGAAATTATAACATTTGAACATGTTTAAACCAGGGGCACACTTAGTCTTTTTTGCTTTATTCATCAGGGTAACTTGAAGAGTGCACTGGAAACTGGAAGGTGAGAACATTCACATCCTAGAACCGAAGCAGAATCTTCCCTGCTGTGTGATAAGTCAGTCACCTTCAGAGAAAGGTAACTCAGTAGCTGTTTAGGGCCTACACCGAGTACAAACACTTAATTACCACTTTTCTTAGAGCTCACACACATAATCAGCTTACTTCAGCTTACTCTAAGTAGCTTAGCATACTCCATCTTGACAAGTACCTTGCAGAAAGGCACTTGAGGAGTCATAGAATCATAGAATTGCTTAGGTTGGAAAAGACCTTCAAGACTGTTGAGTTCAACCATTAATCCATCACTGCCAAGATCACCAATAAAAAATATCCCAAAATACTACATCTACACATCTTTTAAACACCTCCAAGGATGCCACCACTGGCCTGGGCGGACTGGTCCAGTGATTGAGAACCCTTTTGGTGAAGGAATTTTCCTAGCCAGAAGCCAAACTCACTCCATCTACTGCATACTAACCAGTCTGTAATAATAACGACAGACTATGTATATAACCACAGCCTGATGCCAAGAGAACTGCTCAGCTCTTTCAGAGGATACAACACTCTGCAGGAAGAAGCACAACATGTAAAATTCAGCGAGGGTTGCACCCTATCCTGCTTTATAACTATAGAATTCTTATCCTTCATGAAACTTTCAAATTTATTAATTACACAAGTACCTACTTTATTCTTAGCCAGTGTTGGGGGTTGGGTTGCTTTCTTATAGAATTTTTTCCCAGAAGTTGCTAAGAAGCTGATTGCTGGGTGCTTTTGGGTGCTCATGGGTGCTTGGGAACAAACAAAGGAAAGCAGCTAAGTCAGAGACAGCGTGGCACCCAGATTTCACTTCGCTCTGGGCAGTTTTTTGCTCTCGGAGGAAACTGCCAGGACTGCTCATCTTTGGGACGGCAGAGAGCTCTCCCCATCCCTCACCTGGAGCTCAGCTCAGAGTGACCCACCACCGTCTGTTCGTGTGTCCCCCAGGATTTCAGAACCTGTTCTCTTCCTGCCCTGCCGGGAGCTCCTGCCCCACTGCCCTGTACCCGCTGCTTCTTCAGTTCTGTTCGAGGTTTCCCCACGCTGTGTTCTGCACCCCCTGCCCAGCCGGGACATTTCTACAGCTCCAGCTCCAGCCGCCGAGCCTCGGATACATCTCATCCCCCAGGACTGCTGCTGGCTCTGTTAGCTTGTGGCAGTACTGAGGGGGGGAGGTGTCAGAGGAAAACTGCAACTGGGTTGCTGCCTTTTTTCTCTCTAGTTCTGTTTGTTGTCAACATTATAGTTATTGTTGTTAATTTGCCTTGTTAGACTCACTAGTAAAGAACTGTTACTCCTACCCTCACATCTTTGCCTGAGACCCCTTCAATTTTAGAATTATAACAAGTCCAAGGAAGACTTCCATTTTTGGTTCCCTAGCAGACACCCCTGTCTTTCCAAACTAAGAGAGCCAGTCTTTTAATTAGTGATGAGCATCTGCAGCATTAAGTGCTAAGTGCACAACACTTTAGCAGAGATAAACGCATTTAACTTTGGTACCACTTTCCTAAAAGGAAGCACTGGATCCCATATTGGAAACTATTATTTCAAAATTGTTTGTGAACCAGTTGCAAAAGAACATATGAAAGTATCAATACATAGATTATCACTGCATTATCACACACACACACACACATATATATATATATTTACACACAATGCACTGTAAGTACAGTATATTCCTGCTGCTTTTCTTCCCATCCAAAGACCATATTCACACTTCACAATCCCATGCATGGACTTTTTTAAAAGCAACAATAATAGTGCTGATCTCCTAGTATTATAATAGTACATTAGTCACCCTAGGTCACATACAATTGTTTGATCTCACTTCATTAATGTTTCATTTCCTTTTTTGTCTTCACCACAATTTAAGATGAAATTATTGCAAGAAGTTTTCACAAGAGTATCCAGAATGACCAAAAAAATCCTGACTTTATATAAACCCACAGGATGACTATGAGCATTACATCAGTGTTACAGCTTTTAAGGATGTCATTATCTCATCTGTCCTCTGCTGCACTCTGCCTCTGGCCTTTTTTAAAGGCCAAGCCAAACAAAAGAGCATTTAACTGTCCTATTTCCCCATGCCCTCATCAAAGCACATCACCCCAAATAACCTAAAGGAAGACTGTGGACAAGTTCTCAAAGAAACAAACAAATAAACAAACAAACATAAACCCCATACACACAATTTTAAAAATGTGGAGCTGTTTTTTTGTTTAGCTTGCTAAGGTATTCAACCCATTTATTTAACTGCCCTACTAAGTTTGGATGGGTAAAATGCTGAGGCTCAAAAAGACATTCTGGTATTATTCATAGGGAGCAAGGGGCTGAAGGACAAAAAGACAGGAAAGGAAATTACATGTCCTACAAAGAGCTGATTATTGCTACATGCTATTTGTTCTAACTATCCTTAAGAAGGTAAAATTTCCAAATCTGTCACTAGATGACTCATTGAGAATTCCAACCCACATAACCTAGTCAAAACCAATAGGAAACAACAAAGCTGAAAATCCAACTATTGTCAGAAGTCATGAAACTGAAGAAATGTGTTTCAGAGAAGAACAAAAGAAAATAATAGAAAAACAGTAGAAATCTTTCTTTTCCCAAGAAGAAAACTGGACAAGTTATATCACTAAACTCACTGGTTCTGTATAGTAAAACATAAAACTGACCTGGATGACTATTTTCAGAGCTTTTACTTTCTGATCAGAGGACCATGCATCCTTTAGAGACTGGTTCAGTTCTTCAATTCGGTTCATGTAATCCTGCTGAGTCAAATTCAACAGCTCTTTCTGTGATCCCTGGCAAGAAAACACAAACCCACTTAATAAAAGCAAAAGGGAAGGAAGGAGAGTGCTGTTATTATAGACTCAAATCACCATGATGTGGGGGAGAATCCTACAGAATTTATTTCAACTTCCCTTCAGGTCTTAGGAAAGTAGGTTATGAGACATCTCACTTTTGCACAGTAAAATACTGTAGCTTGAGAAATAACTTCAGTACTCAGTATTTCTATCAAGCTCATAATTGCAACTTAAACTCAGGTAGACATATGCAGCTTCTGCACAGGGGCAACCAGAATTATCAGATGTTAAGACTATGGGGCTCCACAAAGTTTTACAGCAGGAGGAAGGTAAATCAACAGCAATAGATTTAAAATAGGTAATTTTTCAAATTAACAGTTTCTAGTGATACAAAAATATGATTCTGCCCAAATCCTGTAACAATAAGGATTAAAATTCTAAAGAATTTCCACAGAAACTACATATTTATCTAAAGACTGCACTTGCAGAATCAGAACTTTTTTAAAAGGTTTCATAAAAGATTTTTATTTCACAGATTCCTTTCACTGTTATAAAGATGCTGTAATTTCATCAGAAAATTTTCTAACCTCTTCCAGATCATCCAGTTCTTCTAACCTTGTCCTCACTTTTTCAGAAACTGCTGAACCAGTAGTTGTGGCTTTTCCTGCAAAGAATTACAGATTTAAGTTTCTTTAACATTTAAACACTGGAACTTCTAAAGAGAAACAAACCTGAAGGAGCCTGACATGGATGAGTCAGCTTCCATGACAGAAGACAAGTGGCTTGATTCATTTAGTGACTATTCCTGAAGACACACATCTGAACATACCTACAGTGCATTCAATTTGAACAAGGGCAATGACAAGTAAGCAAAATTGAATATAAATAGATTTTCCTGCAAGTTTTACTGGTAAGAAAAGAATCACCAGATACAACCATAGGATAATTAAAGATAGAATAGCTCCATGGAGGTCTGTGTCCAACTGTCCTCCTCAAAGCAGGTCCAATTCTCAAGTTATAACTGTTGCACAGGGTTACATCCAGCCAATTTCACAATATCTGGCCTGAACATCCAGTTTCAGTGTTTGACCATTCTCATTGCAAAAAAGTATTTTATATTTTTGCAGATGCTGAAATGCTGCATGTTTATTTATATATAAAATCCTGATTTACTATGCTATGATTACTTAGCCCAGATTCTCTTTGCTAGAAAACATGATAAAATATTTAACATTTGGTTCTTTTTTAATATTTAACATTTGTTTCTTTTTTAAACACCCAGCATAGAGCTGAAATCACTTCACTTTCATGTAAAGAGAATAACTGAACAAGCTCACAAAGGACTTGCTTGCTTTCCTTTCAGCTAGCAGAAAAGCTGATATACATGATCCTCAAAACATCTTTTTCAGTTTAAATGGAAGAAAGTTTTAAGCTACAGTGGAAGGCAGTGCACTGAAATCATCACAAATCCGTCAGCCCACAAGAATAAACACAAGATGGTTGGGTGGCTTATTTTCAATAATTATTTTAAAGAAACATCCAGATGTCTTATCCACAAAAAAGCAAGGACCATGGTGTCAGAACAGGAGAGGCAGGACAACACATTCTTGACCACAAACCCTGCCTCAAGCAAACTCTGTTACTGGTGAAGAAAGTGCTCACCTTTTTCAGATCCCATGTACAGATTCTGTGAGGAAGCAGAAAAAGCAGACTGTTAGAAAACATGTACTCACTGGCACTCCAAGAATGCATAAGGTAATTACACTGCTAATTAACCCTCTAAGCATTTAGAAGTAGATGAAAGACCAGAAGTTACTTGCATTGTTACAAAAAGACAAAGTGATGGCTTTTAAATATCAAAAGACTTGGACTCGGCTCTAAAACAACCTTTACAAGTGAGAGTTTATGATTCAGTTTTCTATGGCATTAAAACTGAAATTTGGAGGACAAGTGTTTACCCATGAAAGAACTATAAAACAGCAACATCCAAAATCCATTAAAGGTCTAGTACAAATAAAAAAAACAGTGGCAGCCACCACTTACAATAGAAAGCTTCTCTGTTGTTGTGTATCTAGCAAGGATTTCACCACGTTTGCTTGACCATGGTTCAAAGTCACTTCCTACTGCTAAGCTCTCGTCTGTATCCCGTTTCTTTCGTGCACCATCCTATGACAGGAGCACAAGTGTAAAAGTTAAATACAACTCTGGAAAAAGAAGAGAAGGCTGATAAAGGTCAACTTAATGTTTCAAGTGCTAACTGATCCTTTTGAAGGTTACAATATTAAAAAAAAAATAAATCCATATTTAAATAAATATGTCAACATAAATCAGATAAAATTAGGTAAATTAAAAATAATTTTCTATTAATATGGCATATTTCCTATATTCCTTCCTATATTCTTATATTCCTTCCTCTTCACTGGCAAGATAATGCATTTTATCCAGAGTTGGTCTTATGGTTGTGGTTTTGTTTTGGTTTTATTTTACTTAGCTGAGATAACTGCCCCCAGAGTTACCGTGGGAGGAGCAGTAGTCACAGGATCTGCAGCTGCTGCAAACAATGACAAGGGATCAGTGCCATCCAACACACTGCTCAGAGGGTCCATCATAGAACTAGAGGAAGAGGAGGAGGTGGAAGAAGTACTTCCCTTCCGCGTCATCTTCTTCGTCTTGGATTCAGTAACCTAAAGAAAAAAGTTCAGAACTATTAAACAAAAAGGCTCTCTCTCACTTTTCTTTAATAAATCATCAAAATACATGCTACATAAATTGTGCTGTTGCAATAAAAGCAAGGAGACATCAAACAAACTATTTGGAGTGAGCACCAACATTTAAATTGAAGCCCCCTCTTTTCCCTGAATCTGGAGACACTCACAGTTCAGTAGCATTTCCACTGCTTTTTTTTTTCCCTTCCAATTCTAGGTCTACAGAATTGTAAGAACAACCACTCTGAATATCCTTCTAGTACCCCTTCTCTATTTTATTAGGTTTGTCCCTGTCTTCCAAACTCTTTCTTGCTATTTAATTTCCTTTGCCAGTTTCAACTTACTTTTCTCCTATGACACTCAAGCCTGGAACATCAAATCCATACCTCAGGCCACCATCTTCTCTTCCTACTGACCTTCCTGAGCAGAAGCTGCTGCCCATTTATCATTCATTAGTGGATAACTCATCTCTTTGAAGCCAGATTTTTTTCTGTACATCTTTAAAAGTCTCTTACACATCAAAGAAATTATAAATGTTTTAAAGTACACAGCTGACTGAAAGCTAACCCAAAACCAAACCTTACATCAAGCAATTATGCAGGTCATTTGTAATGCAACAATTTGATTTTAAATTTATCCATTATTCAGCTCTTAATGCAACCAAGAAAACCTAGAAGCTAGAGGTGCTGTATTTGTCAGGAGACTGTTTCTGACACATAATAGCACCAGGAAACTTCTGTAAAGGGCAAATAGAATAAACCCTGATGCTTTTAAACCAGGCTACTACCACAGAAAGCAGCTTCACAAATACGACCACCTCAAAGTCTTCTAACTTTAAAGGAACAGACATAAAAAGAGGAACACAATCAGTCTGAATTCAGATTCATTTTCCAAAAGCACAAAAAAACCCAACTCACTGTAATGGGTTTCAGTGGATGGTAATCACCAAAATCCAAGAGTATAGATTCCAGTTTGCACATCTCCGATTCTGACACATAGTTCCTTGATCTTGCATGCCTTAAAATGTAAGAGTGAAGGGAAAGTATATATGCATATAAATAACCAGATACTAAGAGAGAAGTATATCCTACAGCTATACAGATGGTTATTAACAAAAAAAAGCATGTTGAAAAATAAGCAAACATAAAGATCCAAATTTCTCTCTACTGAGATAACACAAAATTAAAACTGGGGAAATTTTACTTTCAGTAAAAATTTAGTTATACTCTTTTTTAGTCTTTGAAACATGCAGAGCTGCTACTTGTTCTTTTCTATTTCAATCAAGATCCTGAGAATGTTTATAGCACACACTACTGCCTCAGCTGAATAAGTAAAATCAGGGGATACAAAAAAAATTCTTTAATCAGACTCCTAACAAAAGCATCCAGCATTTCCCCCACATAACACACCTTTCCCACAAGAATTAATCCAAACTTTCAAATAATTTAATTCCTACTCAAAGACATAAGTAATCATAAATCATATGTAACATTTTCAGCAGTGCTAAGCAGTCAAACAACATGCACCAAAAAAATCCAAGTTTCCTTAATAATGAATTACGGATTAGATAATTTATGTTTATGCCACTCCAAGGAGAAACTTTTGACATCTATTGAGACAGAGCAGAGCAAGAGAAAGAGTACAGTGAAATCCACATGCTTATTTGTTTTCTTGATCTCCAGTTCCTTTTCTTTTTGCTATTGTCTCATTGTTCAATGACTCTTCTTGCTCATTTGCATCATGGGTTAATCAGCATCTGAGTGGAAAATCTTCCAAACTCTTTCTGGCTACACAATTATAACATTTCTTTAACTGCTGACAGCTCTCTCAGCATCCCCAGGCCAAAATCAACTGCACTCCAATTAGTGTGAGCACACTGGGCAACTGCACATGGTAATAATACACTTGTGGGAGTGAACAAGAGCTGCAAACCCTGCAAATAAGTCTTTAAAAAGTACATTTTTTACAATGTGGCTATTCAAGTGGTACGACAGCTTGTAACAGAGCTAATACAGAAGACAAGATCAAGTTTGCTCTGGCATTATGTTCTGCTTACTGTCCAGAGAAAGGAGATTGGGCATTCCTTTCTTGGCCACAGCAGTACAGCCAACTTTTGGGAGGAAATAAAAATAAGACTCTGGCCAAGCTGGAGTTTTGTTCTCTGTGCATCCTGCTTGATTACACCCTGCTCCGGGTGCTCTTTTAACAGTGGGTTTCAACCTCTTCCACACATGACCACCACTGCAATTGCCACCACTCTGCACCTTCAACACCTGCCATCTCACCAACCTTTTTCTCTCCTCCTGGTAAAACACCTTTTTTCAGACACACAGCACCCTCCCAGAGCCAGTGCTTGTCCTAAAGCAAGCACTTCAAAAAGCTCACGGGGAGCACAGGAGCCAGGCATATACAACAGAAGAGAGAACCTTTACAACACTAGAAATATATTGGTATTGATAATACAATGAGGCACATCCCATAGTGACTGTACCTTTACCATTTGTATCATTATCTGAGTATTAAACATAAAAACAAAACAATTTCTGTAGATCTTTATACATAGCTATTATAAAAATGCATTGTAGCCCTACGCTTTAAATTATTTTATGTACTTTTTACTACTTTAACAAATTTAATTTTTTTTTCATTTGCTTAATTTGAACATTAATACAACTCTTCTGCACCAATGGGTGCTATTTTTTGTCCTAATATGCAGACAAATGACTATGCAGACAATAAATCTGAAAAACAGCTTTTTAGCATTAATACTGCTTAAAAATAGCAAGGGTTCTGCTAAACTACATAGCTCGAAAATATCTTCTTTATTAAAGAACAGCATGAAGGAAACATCTTAAATAAAGGTCTGGTTATTTCCCCATAGTCACTTCTACATCAGTGTTACTAGACCTATTTATTAGGCTGTTACATCATTGCTGTACTATGTAAAAATCATTTTTTCAACATCTCTGCTGCTCTACTTTGTTGTGCTCTATTTTTCTACTGCTTTTGTCTGTTAGAGAAAGAGTGCCTCTTTTATCCCTCCTTTACCAGAGAAATACTGGACTAATTCCACATCCTATGCAGCACAGCTTCCTCAGATGTACACATTTTCCTGTCAATGCACGCTGCTAAAAGCTGACTCTGCATGACTGTAGCCCCTGACTACTACTAAAGAGCCTGTGAAAGATAAATGACAGAGGCTGAACCGTGCTAGTCACAGAAAATACACCGCAGCACAACGAAAATACACCGCAGCACAACACCTTCATCGCCACCGGCGAGTGGGACAGTGACCGACAGTGACCGACAGTGACCGACAGTGACCGACAGTGACCCACAGTGACCCACAGTGACCCGCAGTGACCGAAAGTGACTGACAGTGACCGACAGTGACCGACAGTGACCGACAGTGACCGACAGTGACCGACAGTGTCCAACAGTGACCCGCAGTGACCGACAGTGACCGACAGTGACCCGCAGTGACCGACAGTGACCGACAGTGACCGACAGTGACCCACAGTGACCCGCAGTGACCCGCAGTGACCCGCAGTGACCGACAGTGACCGACAGTGACCCACAGTGACCCGGAGTGACCCGCAGTGACCCGCAGTGACCCGCAGTGACCGACAGTGACCCGCAGTGACCGACAGTGACCCACAGTGACTGACAGTGACCCGCAGTGACCGACAGTGACCTGCAGTGACCGACAGTGACCAACAGTGACCCGCAAGGACCGACAGTGACCGACAGTGGCCAGCAGTGACCGTCAGTGACCCACAGTGGCCAGCAGTGACCCACAGTGGCTGACAGTGACCCGCAATGACCGACAGTGATCAACAGTGACCAACAGTGACCAACGGTGACCGACAGTGACTGACAGTGGCTGACAGTGACCCGCAGTGACCGACAGTGACCCGCAGTGGCCCGCACAGTGGCCCGCAGTGACCCGCAGTGACCGACAGTGACCCGCAGTGACCAACAGTGACCTGCAGTGACCAACAGTGACCTGCAGTGACCAACAGTGACCGATAGTGACCGACAGTGACCGACAGTGACCCACAGTGACCTGCAGTGACCGACAGTGACCAACAGTGACCTGCAAGGACCGACAGTGACCGACAGTGGCCAGCAGTGACCGACAGTGACCCGCAGTGACCGACAGTGACCTGCAGTGACCGACAGTGTCCAACAGTGACCGACAGTGACCTGCAGTGACCCACAGTGACCCGCAGTGACCCGCAGTGACCCGCAGTGACCGACAGTGACCCACAGTGACCAACAGTGACCCACAGTGACCCACAGTGACCCGGAGTGACCCGCAGTGACCCGCAGTGACCGACAGTGACCGTCAGTGGCCCGCAGTGACCGACAGTGACCCGCAGTGACCGACAGTGACCCGCAGTGACCCGCAGTGACCAACAGTGACCCGCAGTGACCCGCAGTCACTCGCAGTGACCCGCAGTGCTCCCGCCCCGCTCCGGCCCTTCGCTCTGAGCAGGACGCGCTCCCTAACACACCGGAGAAAGCCAGCGGCTCTCGGGAAACTCCGCCTTATTTTAGGGGAAATAACGGGAGGCTCCCCACCCGGCTCCCAGCTGTGGCTCCGTCCCTCAGCAGAGTTGTGCCGCCGGGCCGGCACCCGCGCAGCTCAGTGTATCTCCAGGGTGTTATGAATGTGATCTGCACCCCTGGGTTTCTCAGCGCCGGGCTGCGGTCCCGCCACACCCAGCGGCCCTGGCTGTGACCGACAGTGAGTGGCGGGGTCCCAGACCCCCCCCAGGCCGAATTGCCCCGAGCCCTGCGGGTGGAAAGGCCGCGCACTTTCCCCTCTGGCACATCCGTGGCCGTGCCCTCCTTAGCTGCAAGGGTCGCCGAGCACGATGGCAGCCCTCTCCCAGCCCGGGGACCCGCACACCCCACCCTGAGCCCCCCGCCGCCGGTCCCTCCGCCGGGGAACAGGCGGGTGCCGGTGGGCGCCGCCTCACCAGGGGAAGGCAGCCATCTTGCGGCCCGTCACATGACAGCGTGCGCAGGCCGCGCCTTCCCTTCCGCCGGGAACGCTGAGGGCGGGCAAAGCTCCCGGAAAGCATAGAGACACTGCTTGATAAAGATTTAGAGTTTATTGTGCAGAATGCTTTTAAGTAAAAAGCGAGACTGGTGAAAATGAAACAAAGTACAAAAATAAATAGACTTCTGTAATGGTATCACAATTCCACACAAAATAAAAAGATAAATACGTATAAATACAAAACAGCAAGTACAAAACCAAATTCTGGGCACTTGTCAAGAGAAAGGCCTCATGAAAGGTAAAAAAACCAAACAACAAAAAAAAAAAAACCCTTGTGTTATAACGCTGTATTACACACTGGAAACATGCTTGAAGAACAAGAGGTTTAGATGTGAAGCCCTAAGAGAAGGGAAACATTCATTTCTATTAACACACTAAACCTATCTGTGCATCAACATATTGCCTATGCTAATAATAAATACAGCACATAAAACATCCATTAAAAACATCAATCTTTAATGATGCTATATCAACAGCACGTTTTGTCATCTGTGACACAGGTTACTATTGTCACTGTAAATTCTTCTTCTCTTGAGACGTTTTCCATTCCTAAGGAAAGCTGGGAACTAAAACACAGCTTTGATGCTCATTGGGTGAGCAGGAAACTTCCTCGAGTATTTTCCGTATTACAACCGAGGTTTTAAAGCACCACAGCATTCGTATGAAGGAGGCAGGTCTTCCACTGGTGCAAACTCTTCTTTTTTACAGCATTAGGGGAGCCCCTGGCCCCAGGCTTTCAAACAAACGGAGCAGTATCATTCTTCAAGGTGCTTGGGCAGTGTTTTTGCCATTTTCCAAGCGTGCCATTTGGGTAACTTAGTGCCTGGTATAACACACCTGTTCTGAATCACATCATGAGCTGCAGAGGACAGACTTGGTGGCAGATAAAAGCCATAGGCTGGTGCCACAGTCAAGCCAATCCACCCATCACTGCCCATGAAGGCACTGTCCTCATCCCATTATTAATGTCCCTCTTTCATGCTATTTACCACAATGAAATTTTCAGTTGGCCTTTTTTCTCTTACATTCATGTCAACACATTACAAAGCCTCTAAAGTTTAGTGTGCTGCATTGTATTGACACTGGGAAAGTAACAAAATATAGCCTAATTTACATTCTAGCAGTCAGTTGTCTACTGCAAAGATTATACAGCCGAGCTTTTTTCTCTAGAACTTTGTTAATATCATGTCTCAAGTTCATTAAAAGAAGGTGGAGATATGCTCTCCTCAAGTTGATAGATAATATCCATCAGTTGGAAGACCAAGGTAAAATATGACATGATCTTTTAATGTTAGATATTCATAAATATGAACGTGTTGGGATTTGGTAGGGATTCTCCACCTTCAGAAATCACTCGGTCAGTACAAGGGCCTGTTAGATCACAGCAGAAGACAAACTGCTCAGAAAAACTGCAACTATCATCAATTAAATGTAACATAGCTGAATTACAGTTACAGACTGAAATAACTATTTAAGTCTGAAATGGTAATACAGTTAAAATCTTACCTTCTCAAGTTTTTTTAGAACATACACATCTCCATATTGGACAGATGTTGTTTCCATAAGAAAATGCAGTACACAGCAGGGCAATAAAACTCCAGGGTTCTTTCAGTAGAGTGGTTTGATCTACCACACATATAAATGCACATTTTTGGTTTGGTCAGTGAAAGTATGCCATCAGCCCAGCAATGAATCTGGACTACGTCTGTCCAGCTCAGCAGAAATGCAAATCACTTGGTACAAGGCCTTTAGTAGTGAAATTGAGCTCATCTCATTCCTACAAGTACATTCAAAACAGCTGTTGACAAATTCACTGACTTGAAAGCTCACTTTTGTTTAAATTAAGTTTGGGGGTTTTTTTCCACATTTAGCTGCTTTAACTTTATGGTATGAAACTAAATATATACCCATGACTTACTTATGGTGGCACTCACACAGAGAAATTGCAATTGAAGTAATGCAAAAAGCATATGTCAGATACTAGAATTAGGAAGTGTGAAAAAGTCACAAATTACCTTCATGTTGTCCTGTGACAGTCTTTAAATTAACAAGATTATGAATCTTTTATATATTAATATTAGTCTGTACACAAGTTCTAACATGCAATTCTCCCACAAGCATTAGAGCTTCAAAGCAGCTTCAATATGATTGTGTTAATGTGTCATCTGAAAATTAAAAAGTAGGTTTAAAATGTCTAAATATACATATATGTAAAGAAGATGCAATATTAAAAATCAGTCCTGAGAAACACAACTATTTTATCCCAGTGAATGCTGTCTTCTTAAATTGTCACAACACTTGGCTTCTTTCTTTGGGTTCTTCCTGCATATGCTCCTAAAAACAAGTAGAAACATTACCATATTGCAATTAATAGTAATGGTTTTTGAAACAGGATTATCCAACAAAAATAGTGGAAAAAATTAGGATAATTTTTTTAAAGCAGTATTATGCATCCAGTGACTACTTTTAAAATGAAAGTTTTCATAATGCTACACCCCAAAAGTCTTATGAAAACTACCTATAGGTTTAAAAGTAATGACATTTTATAGTATTGCCTTACTTGATAACTATTCTATCTTCCTTTCTGCTACTATAAAACAACTACAATCACGATTCACAAATTTTTAAAAGAATATTGCATAACCAAGATAAACTTATCAGCCTTCATCTAACTATGCCATTTATTGCTTTTAAACAAATTATCAATTAAAAAGTATTATACAAGTTGAATATTTAAGATAACTCTTTCCTTTTGTCAGATTAATTAAAAAAGAGACAGCTGTAGGCTCCCATATGTCAATAAGACAACCAGAATTAAAAGTGCAGCATAAAAATTATCAGGCAGAGCCCTTATAAAAAGAAGGATGCTTAAGTAAAAAAAAAATAAATAAACAAATGAGTCTTTCCAGAGGGAACAAATATATACATATATATATTTAAAAGTCCATATCATACTATGCAAGTATCTTTCAGTAATGAGGGTTCACCACTGCAGACTGCTAAGAAGTAGCACAACTCAGCATTTTTCACATTCAAGCAGTTATCAAGAAAGTGCAGCAGTGTGAGCAAACATTTACACAAAGCAGTGAAAATCATTACAGGGTGCAGAGCAGTGGGAATGGAAGACAGCCATGGAAGAGAAATGACTACCAGGCAGTAAATGAACATGACAAAGAAACTGTCAGTCCTTTTTAAGGTCTTTGGTTTCTCTTGGTCAGAGCTGCAGTGATTACTTACAGGTGTCCAAGGGCTACAATCAGCACAGGCCACAGCAGCTTTGGGAATGCCCAGAGCCTTCACATCTCAACAAAAAATGGCATTCTCTCTCCCCTGTGCTGTGCTCTTCAGATCACCTGGGATCTCGTAGGACAGACAAGCAGGCTGACAGACATGGTGTTTTTTTAGTGATTAACACTACCCCTTAACTCACCTCAAGTGTCCTTCAAATTGTATAAAAATCTCACACAATTAATAGGATATTACAGTAGTAGCATATGAGTGTGCAACAATCCCACAGCAATCTAGACTAAGGAATTGCTGAAGGCAAATTTAAATAAAACCAGTGACAGTTCTGAAAACAATTATCAGCCATCCTTTCCCATTGGCATGGGGCAATCACATGAGGCCTCTCTCCTGGGACAAAGGATAGACCCACTACTCACACACAGCAGGTCTGAGGCTTCCCGAAGTGCTGGTCTGAAAGCCAACACACTACACTCCACAGCTCCCACCATCTCACATGGATAAGCTGTGCTCTTGGCTTGGCCAAATGCTGCCACCACCCAGATATTCTGTGTGCCTCCTGCCCTGTATTTCTTTTCCACAGGACAGGAAACTGGGCAGAGGAGGTGAATAGGTCTTGTTGTAGAAGCAACCTGATCTCAACCACCTTCTGTAACAACCACACCTCATTAAATGCCCTGCCTGGCCCTGCTTGCAGGCTATTGATGGAACATCTCAGTCTGATTTAAACTAATTGAACTTAAGAAAAGTTCTTTTCTTAAGAAAAGTTCTCTACTTTTCTCTTAAGCACAGAACTTTGGATTGAAGGAGTAAAAACCAGCAAAAACTAAGTTTAGGATTGCAATTGATTTCTAAACAAAATATCTTCTCGACAGAAAAAGACAACAATCAGTCTGAATGCTATTAAAGCTAGAAAGCACTTTGCAGATAGAATTTAAAACAACAATCAGGAGAACAAAAGAAAAAAACGTTGGACAAGTATCCAAGAAGTATCATTTTCTTCTGAGGGCTTGCATCATATCAAAGTTGAATGTATTTATAATATTATACATAATGTATTTATAATATTATACATATGTATCTTGCTAGCCATCCTTCCCTTTTTGCCCCTCTAATAAAGCACAATTTAATTGGTAGTCAGGAATGAACAAGAACAAGAAATTAAATCAACACCCTATTTAACATACTGCCAGACTTTTCACTATTCACATCTCATCCATATACAAAGGAAACCATTTTCTATCTAAATATATTTAAGTTTTTTCATTATTGCAAAATCATGCAGATTGTTTCTTTCATGCCCATGTAATAATTTCAAAATGCATTTCTATTCATTTAGTACAAGAAATCTAACCTATTTCTGAAGGAGCACACAGAAGTGTTGGTATTGCACCACAGGAACACATGTGCTGTCCAAGCTCTACATGAGGTGACACTGAGCAACCAGAACTAACCAGCATACAGCTGGTTAGCCACATCTGCCTGAAGTTCCAAGAAGGCCACTGAAGAAGGCATTCAACAACTTTCCAGATATTTGACAAACAGCAATAAGGCAAAGAAAACTTTGGAGATATATCCCAAAGGATTTTTTTCATTGCCAAGTATGACCTGTCACAACTTTGGTAACTATAACTAAGATAAACCCAGAGACTTCCTTAGCTCCATGCTGAAGATGTGTGTACAGAACTAAGAATCAAATGACATGAAGATTCTAATCCAAGTCTCTTTTGACTACTATCAATTTCTCAACAGTTCCAGTGAATATATCTGGCAATCCTTTTTATGACTGGGCATCTGGTGAGTGAAAGCAAATGAGTTGTGCAGCACATTCTATATACTATGTTTATAGAATTTGGAAGTGGATGTTTCAGTTACCAGCGCAGGTTTGATTGAACAGATAGGTTAGACTTAAGGCATAGCAAAGCAGGTGCACAAGGAAAGGAAAACAACATATTGCCAATTTATTTTTTCTAGATACTAGTAACTTATTTACTATAAGATCCAAGCACCAATTCTCTACACACCTGCAAGAGCCTTGTAAGACACTCTGTTCCCTGAGGCCTTCCTTGTATTTTGCTCAACCCCACTCACTGAGGTCTTAGGGGTTCTATTTAAATATAAAAGAGTTAATAAGTCATTTGCAACAAAGTTGAAAGTATACATACTGTATACAAAAATATAGACACTATCAAAATGTGTTTGGCATAAAAACATTGTAAAAATGTCCCACAGAGCCTCTTCCTGAGCAACTATACAGTTCCTATTGATATTATTATGGCTAACATAGATACATTAAGTAAACATCTCCCCATGAACAGATTGAAAAACACTGTTCAAGAAACTGATCTAGTTTAGATACCATGGCATTACAGTCTACATATAAGAATACACAAATTTCATTAAGTGGAAGCAAAGCTTCATGGAATGAATGTTATACAAATAGAAATGTTGGAACAGTGTAAATGAGGACAGTACACAAGAAGATGACAACAATAAATATTTTCCTGCAGTATAAGGTAAAACAAAGCTTCATCACTCTCAAAATACTGAGAGAAGTAATTACTTTTACTGTGAATAACAGTTGTACCCTTATGTGTAAATATTATTCATCAATCACTGTTCTTGCACTATGCATTTAGTTTCATCTTTAGGCTGGAAACATGCTGTGCTCTTACCCTTGTCTGCAAAGCAGTCTGTGAACTGGGGCATTCTGTCCTTGGTTTGGTTGAAGTATGCTGTGAAAACACAAACTTTTATTACTGCTTTTTCCCTTTAAAAATAAAAGCCTCTCAAGAAATACCAAATTATGCATCATGTTTCACATAACAAATTTCAGAAAGGCTAACAGGTTTTGTAATGCAAATAACATGTAGGCAAACTGCTGGAATTAAAATTCCAGAATAGGAATACTACTTCCACTATTTAAGTCAAGAAATAAAAAAAAACATATAGATATCCCTCAAAAGTGCCTTGGGTTCCCAGTCACTGATGAGAACACACAGGAAAATGGGCTGAATTGTTTACAGTAGTCCTTGAAGGCTGAACTGTATGAGCAGCTGGCATGTCTTCAAAGCTTTTGGGTAAACATGGGATAAAAACTGTTTTTAAGGGATGTCAGGTCTGAATTTTAACATGAAATAAACATGCAGACAGGCCTCATAAGAGAGCAGCTGTTGTCAGCCTGAACAACATGTACTGAACACTGTAACTTCTGTGATCTGAACAAACAATCATACAGCCAATGAACAATACTTTCCTCACAACAGAAAACAACTTCTTTTCTGACAGCTTCCTAAAGATAAGCATTATCAATAATTCCACTGCAAAGCAAAGGGTATTAGGAAAAGTAGTAGTGCCAAACTGAAGCTTGATTGTGCATCTCAGAGAAAATCCTTCAACCTGAGCACCAAGACTTAAAGCCATAAATAAATAACTTCTGAAGATAAAATTTCAGAACTGACTCTGAAGAAAACGTATTTTTCCTAACTTGTAACAAGCTAATAAACCTTTTCTCAGATCATGATAAATCAGATTTCATTAATTTTCATGATAATAGTTGCAGGAATTTAGGTGATCAACAGCAAACCAACACTACAGATCACAGAATTCATCACCATAAGACAGTTTCTTAAAAGCATTTTAATACAAATAACCATCACCCACCGGTTTTCAGGTGCTTTTTTTTTTATGATTTTTTTTTTACTTGGTATTCCCATTTCTGAAGCCCTAGAGAAAACAAAAGTATTAAAACATATTTCAATAGCATATCATCATCCAGGTCTTGAACAGAAATACTCAGATAAAGCCTGCAAGGGGAACTACACCTACATGCAATACTACCAGAGAGGTCCTACAGATTATCACTTCTTTACTCAGGAAAGAGTGTAACAACTGTCCACCCACTTGCAAGATAATGCCTGCTACCATTCCCCAGAAAAGCTTTGCCAGAGATACTCTATCAAGTGTCTCTACTGCTAAGCACTTTAGTTAGCTAAAATCACTTGGGACACTTTTTACCATTTGCAAAATCAATCAACCGTAAACTGAGCATCCACCACTGCATTATAGTGTAAATACACAAGTTAGAACAAATATTTTTCTGATAACAAACAAGAAGTCTCTTAGAAGTAAGAGCCAAGTACAATTAGCAAGACATCACACACCTGGAAAGCTTTTTACTCATTCTTCCTAGCAAAGATGCCGTTTGCAAAGAAACCATTATTCCATAAACTTCTCCTCACTATTTCCTATGCCTCCTACTACTTCCCTTGAACCCCTTCCACCAAGCCTCCCCACCCAAGGGTGAGCTGCACATACTTCATGTATTTTTTTCTGTCTAGAGATTTCTGCGTAGCTGTTGAAAGTGTCACTCGCTCTCTTGGGCTCTTTACTTTATCCTAAAAAAAGGGGATACAGAAGAAAGTTACCTACAAAGGCATAATTAAATATTGAGATTTAAGAAACATTGTACATGATGAGGAAGACTCTCTTAAATGTGATCTGACTCAGTACTTAAAAGTCCTGAAACAGTTTACATTCCCTGGAATATAACACACCATTTGCCTGAGCATCTTCTCTTTACGAACTTCACGATCGTGACGCAGAATATTCATTCTCTCCGATGCGTCCATTTTGAAAAAGATGTCATGGATGTCATACAGAGCAGCTCGCAGCTGGAAAGAATAATTTTTTTTTCATTAAAATGTTAATAAAATATTCAATCGAGTTTACATGCCATGGTTTTGAACATCAAGCTCTTTTTGCTTTCAGTCTAAACACAACATAAATTTGAAAACCATTTTTTGAAACCAAATAATTTTGCGTCAAGCAAAAACTGGAATTTTCTCTTTAGTAAAGGCTTTACTCTAAACAAAGCCACTCTCAGTGTTTTGTGTATTTATGTTACAAAAGAAGAATAGCTAGGAAAGATGAAAAAAAAAGGTTTAAATTGTGTCACCTGAGCTATTACTCTTTCATGAAGGGATGCATCTTGTGCTGACACACTTCCTCTTTTTGATGGGGCCTCAGACTGAAAATTTGTTATGAACTCCAGAGTATCCTGGGAAAGGTGGGACAATAAGAGCAAGCATCAGGCATAATCCTTCATAACAAAGCAATCATTACAAACAGTTCACACAGCACATTCTTTGTTTGACTTGGAGCTTATGACACTGAGCAATACAACACTCCAACATGTTCATGCACAGCCCGAAAATCTCCTGAGAGCAGAAAATGCAGGATTTCATCTGTCAATGGAAGGCAGGAACAAAAACAAACAGGAGAAGAAACTGCCTATTACAAAAAAGTTGATCTTACTTTTATAGTTTGCTTAAGATGTTTCAGTTTTTCTGTCTGCAGAAGTCTACGAGTGAGAAATCCCTTTGCCACTGCAGTGATCTTGTCAAACTTCATTTGTATCTCCGGACTGAAAACCTTAAAAAAAATTTCAAATCTTTTTATTAAAAAAGCAAGAATTATGAATTATTTATCAAATAATATCCATCAAGTGATTTAAGTTTTCAGATAAGAAAAAAAAGCTGTTGATAAAACTTTGACTGGACTCAAAGTACCCACCATAATTTAGCAGAAGCAATATATTGCTATATGATTATTTTGCATATATGAATAAGAAAAATAACCTACACAGTTCTCTTATGTAAACAAAGTTGACACAGGAATAAGTACTAAAATTTTCTGTTATCAGTGCCTTACAAAAACGTGAGGGCCTTTCAACATAAAAATAAATCTTTTTTTTCCCTTACCTGAGTCCACCGAGTTTTGATCCTATTACTTGGTCTGCATACTGAGGTTTTTATAACTCCACTACCTGATGGTCCCCAGAGATAGAATGAAGTTTCACTTGTTGAAGAAAAGGTGTTAGGTGTTGTATGAGCAAAACCTGCACAGAAAGCAGAACACAGTTCAACACACACTTCTGCCTGTGTCAGTGGATACAATCAGCTTGGGGGTCACAGCTTTGTCTCCAAGGTCAATTACAGGCAAGAAGCAAGCTGAATATTTCTGATTGATTTCCACGCAAAATCTGCTAAACAGAAGACAGAACAAAATATTTCACAATGTTCTGGAACAGGTGAGAGGTGTTCCATCAGCTATAGCTGTACTGTTTTGCAGTTAGGAACCCTTGGCAGAGCCACTCAAAACCTTCTACACAAATGTAACCACCTGGCCCAGTGCTGTGCAGCTACATGGCACGAGGATAATCCTTCTGGGACATGATGCAAATCCACATCCTCATCCTTGATCAAAGGAGGTTATTCTTAGCTTGTTTTCCTTGGATGTGCCCTAAAAGTTACATAACAAATGCAGTACATGGAACAGTTCAAGGATGGCTTGAACCTGTGCCAGTGAAACAAAGATGCAATAGATTCTGTTTCACAAATACTGTCCCCAGTTGAGAGCAGCAGCCCTCTGTGTACCCTGAGCAGCCCTAGGGACAGATGCACTTATCCACTGTGGGGCAGCCAGTCCAGTCAAGCACTGTAGAACAAATTATATCACAACACTTAATCTATATTCTTCCCTCCCAGTTTTACCAATGCTGGTGGAGTTTGTGTTATGGACTGTCTCCAGTTGAGACTGCACACTCTCCAGCAAGCCACTTTCACTTTTTTTCCTCCACTCCAACTCCATCCTACTGTTAATATTCACTTTGGAAATTTCTATTTCCGTTGTAGTAACCTTCTTTCCTTTCAACTTTCTCTTCTGCTCTTCCAATTCCTACAAAAGGAAGATTCAACCATGAGACTATTTTTCTAACTCTGCAAAGCAACAGAATATACACTCAAACCCAACTGCTTCCTGACAAACTTCTATATAACACAAACCTTTGCTTAGAATTTTTCCTGTTGACCTTACCTTCTGCATTTTCTCCTGTTGTCTCTCTTGTTCAGCTATCAGAATGGACAGCTGTTGTGCATGCTGTTCTTCAAATCTCTTTCTCATTTCTTCAAAGGCCAGCATTTTAGTTTTTAAAATGTCTTCTGAGAAAATACATAACAAAGTATCAAAAGTGAAATACCTTCTATATGATCTTTGCACGAGACATCCGTCCTCTATCAGAGGTATTTTGCATCATCAGTAAAAAGTAAAAAAGATGTCTTTGATATCAGGTTTCCTTGGTATCAAGTTCCCATTATGTATTGCACAGAACCCTATCATTCCATATCACTAGTACTTCAAAATATTTGCATGTTCATCTTTGTGAAACTAGTGAATGGAACAGCTAACACCAAAACCCTACGTTAAAATAGGGACATCGAAAATACAGCTGTAAGAATTGTTACACTTGCTGGAGTGAATTAACATTATTTATGCCACTTCAGCCCTATTTAGTAGACACACTCAGAAGTAACACAGCTTTGAATTTGAAGAAAATACCCATATGGTTTTATTTTAATTTACGTGGGCTGTATTTTCTTTTAGTCGTCTTAATTTAGACCTCGTGGTATAGGACAATTTTCTTAGTAAAACTAAATTCCAACTTCTAGATTGAAATGGGAAATCAGTATTTGTGAAGTCAAATTCAATGAGATAAATGATGCTTATGTAAAGAAACACCAGTGACTAATGATCACTGGGGCTTTTTCTAAAGGATTTATAATCTAAGTAACCCTCAAGCACAGGAAATCTTTTACCTTTTGCCATATTTTCAAGGACTGAATTCTTGCTAATGTAAACTGATTCCACAGGATATTTCTGTTCTTGCAACCACTGCTTCTCTTGTTCTTCCATTCCAACTCCAAGGACACAGGAATTGTTTTCTTTTTGGCACTTGTCGGTGTCCAAATCAAGTCTACGTTTTACCTTTTCAAAACTTTCTGGGAACTGCTCATTTGCTGAGGAAACACTTGGAGTATTATCCATCTGCTGTCGCACATTCTTGCTCTGCATTAATAGCGGAGATGGATTTTCCACATCATAAGATTTATTGAGTTCCATTGGAGAATTACACGTAGTGTTTTCTGCCAAGGTAGCTGGTTTCATTTCATTCACAGCCAGGATTTTCTGTGTCACTGCAGACTGACTGATGGCAAAGGGCTCATTCACTTTTGGAGGTGCCATACTAGTACTGCTCTCTATTTTATATGGCCCTCTGCTGTCCATGACCACCTGTCCTTCCAACGTAGCAGACACGGATCCCCTGCCTTCAAATAGCCCAAAGGAATGGCGATTTGGTTTGCCAACCCCCAAGCCATCATAAGGGCCTGAAGAATTCCTGCTGACACCAGCAGCTCTGCCAGGGCAAACAGCAGTGAAGTCTGCCATGAACTTTGGCACCGATTCAGACACATTGTTTTTATCTGCGATATCTTGCATGATTAAATCCATTGCTCTACCCTTGCCTTTAGGACTTAACTCATAAGCATTCACAGGGTTATTTATAATGATGTGTCCCATGGATAAAGGTCTTGGGCGTCGTCGGTGCATTATAGGGCTCATGCTTGGCTCTGGGCTTGGCAATTTGGCATAAGAGCCTGAGAGGCTTCTGACAATGCTATTGTCACGCTCAAACACAGTATTCTTTTTCAATTCCTCATCTGAATCTGAATCCACCAAAGGGGGTGTTCCAACTCTCATAGGTATGTCTACTTTAGAAAAACTGGATAAAGTGGACGTACTTGTGTTATTTGTATGAGTAGAGGCACCTTGAAGAAAGGTGTTTGATTTATTAAGACTGGGTTTATCAAGCATCTGAGCAGTGCAACTTCTGCCTGTAAACTTTGCCCTCTCTTTAACAGAGTCAGTTGTTTTGACACCATCATTTTCTTTATCTGAATGACTTTCACTCACACTCCTCTTTGAATTGCTTTTTGAGGTACGCTTGCTTTGCTCTTTCTCTATGTACTCCCTAGACTTCTTCATCAGGTTCTGAAGACTCATCACACATGGATCTTGGACATCCTCATCTGATGGTGACCCCACTCTTCCCTCCTGCTTCTGCAGAGCATGAGAAGGGAGCTTGTTACACACCTTGTCAGGAGAAGCAGCCCTTGGACACAGCACGTCTTCCAAGAATCGACTCTCACGTGGCTTTGAAGAAATATTTTCTTCTGCTACTTTAACTACTTCTGTCACATTTGATGTCATTTGCCCTGCAGTATCTGGTGGTCTAAGTTCTGGTGTCTTTTCCAGGTCCATGGAACTGTGCCTTTCTGTAGAACATGCTGAATTGACATCTGATAGAGCTGTGAAGTCAGTCAAAGCCTTTGAATCCAAATCAAGGCAAGAAGTCTCAGCCTCTGATGTGTTCATGCCACACGTGCTAGGTCCTTTCCTCATCTGCAAATCAAAATTTTAAAAAATGACAGATTTTCAATGAAATCTCAGAATCTCAGATTCCTGAAAACTTCACTTGAACTTTAAAAAAAAATTAAAACCCAACTTTATTTAAGTAAGAATTACATGTTACTTCCAGCCAGCATTTGTTTATACGGATTTTCACACTACAATTATCCTACGTACTGTGTCTCAGTTATCAAAAGGACACATTTGGAAAAAAAAAAAATAAACTTACATTATTTTTGCATTGAACACACTTTCCTGGTCTGCTGGTCAAACCCCAAGCGAGCTGACCATTGCCACACACTCTCAGTAAACAATGTAAACTACAAAGTGTTGTTTGCCACCTTGGTAACTCAACAAACTCTATTAACTGTTTAAGCAACAGTTTTATCTAAAGGCTGTATTACAGCTGTTCCAAAAACATATAATAACTCCTTGATTAGGAGTTATTATTAGATGTATTTAGTAGTTTTTAAATTAAAACCTCTACTAAATTCATCACTGAAGCAGCAAATTGAAAAAATAGTTGCAGTAAAATTTTAAAGCACACATGAGAATTTCAGGTTGTTGTGAAGGTAATTTAAATTCTGTAATCATAAAGTTGAATTTAGATTATTTTATGATTAAGCAATAAGCTTGCATATAAAGCAGCACTAGCATAGGGGAGTTGTTCACTTGTTTTAACAATCTAGTTGTATCCAACACTCTTGAAAAAGAAGCAGTGAGCTCTGTCTTTTGCATATAGCAAAAGAAGCAGTGAAAAGCAAGTCCCGTGCACTACAATAAGCATCAGTAAACAATCAATTATCAGGACACAGCATGAAATACTAGCAAATACTGGTTCTGGAGTTAGCTGCTATTCATTTCATGTTTATATTGGGGAATACTTAAAGCCCAAGACTTTCTCAAAATGTCTCTAAGCAGTAATTTTCTGTAAATCTATGAGGCAGCTTTAGACTAACACTACCTGGACATTTTCTACAATCTCCTGAACACGATTCAATAAAGCTTTCTGCCGGGACTCCCGTTTCCTGGTCTCGAGCTCCAGTGCTTTTTCCTTATACTGCTGTATTTCCTTTTTCTTTTCAAGGCTAAGCTGCAAAACAGAGGGTAAGAAACATGGTTTATATCACTACATGCAAATTTCAATACAGATTACAGAAATAAATTCAAAAGAAAAAACAACAGAACAAAACAATTAGAACAGAAATGACCTTAGATTTTGTGCACTTGTCAAATGCCAGCTTCTTCTCAACCAATTTTTTAGGGAAGGTGTACAAAATGCTTTCTTGGAACACTTCTAAATGCACATGAATTTAAAACACCATTTATAAAATTTTTCATGACTATTACATGCTACGGTATCAATCTGACACAGGATTCAGATATTTTTTCCAATATTTTTAGAAAATATTACAATATCCATGCATTTGTAAACGCAGAATATGACAATATAACCACAATTTATATCTGTATTATCATTTCTGGATGTTATTAGAGACTCCCATTTCTTCCCATCACTGAAACAAGGAAGTCAGCTGCAGTACTGCAGGAACTACCAACAATCTTCAGCTTAGCTTTGTTTGCACAGAATGACTTAACATAATTGATGGGCCTGTGGAATACATTAGAGGAAGATGCAAAAACACAAAAAAAGGATTTCCTTAAAAGAAATCTTTCCTTTTTGAACTATCTCAGTATTTCTTATTCACATTTTTTCTACACCATTAAACTAACTCACATGTTCAATATTTGAAATATCAATATGATTTTATGTGAAGCCCAGCAGTAACTTTACGGAAAACTATCAACATTTGTGCTCTCTTTAGGAAAATAATTTTGAAAAAATTAAAGGAAATGTAGTCAGCGTGACAGGAAAAAGTACATTTTACCCCTTACTTTGCAAGATTAAGGCTAAGAATGCTTAGAATACACTAAGCAGCAGTTCAGATGACAGCTCACACAGACACCTTCAGTAGAATCACTACATGTGCACATCAAAGCCAGAGCTAAGAGCAGTTACCACACCAGGGAGGAAAAGGGGTAATAAAGGCCTTACCAGAGGGGAAAGCACAGGGACTCCATAGAATTGAATGAGGGAGATATTTTTGTGCTGAATAGTCAAAGATGTTTTTCCTTTTATTGCCTCTTCTTCGATTCTGGAAAGATGCTTCCTACAGAATATTTCATAGTCCTCCATCTTCATGTTATCTAATCTGCAAAGAATAATAACATTACTCTCCCATGTACTTCCAAGACCTTGAAGGGAAAACAACATCACTACTATCTGCGTCACCATATTTTGAAATATTGGAATACATTAGGAAAAGTGAATTAAGTTTCTCTTCTTTCCTATCACTAAAGATTTCCCCTATGAAAGAGATATCTGCATCTGTGAGAAAAATGATTTCCAAGCACAGAGAAGAAAACACGCATTTGGAAATAATCGTGATGTTATAATGTACTACACTGTATAGATAATTTAATTGCCCATCAGCGAAAACCTTTGAGATCTCCACAACTAGACAGATCCTATAAACTGTGGGGAAAATATAACAAACAACCCCACAAACCAAACAAAATTGCCAGCCACCAATGGGATAAACACAAAAAACAATTAAAAAAAAAAAACAAACAACAAACCAAAACCCACAACCTTTACAGTTAGAGCGGCCGGAGAATTTGGTTCTCCTGTGCGCCTCCATCTGCATAAACCCCTGTAATGAAAGGACACCCAATACTTAAACCAAAAAAAAAAAGAAAAAAAATCTTTTAAAAAAATTTAAAAAAAAAAAAAATAAATGCAGCCTTGTCTCTTTAAAAGAGCCAAATATCGAAATCTTTGTCATGCCAGTCACCACCGGGGCGCGACCGCACCGTTGCAAGGGCATGACAACGCTTGTTCCCATAGAACGGCACGCTTACGGCGATCGCCCGCCAGCTCCGGGGCACACGAGCCCGACCGGGGCCGATCATCGCCTACCCAGGGCCTAGGCACACCCTCCACGGGCCCGGCGATCGGCTGGCACGGGGCCCCTCCAAAGGCTCGTACCTGCGAGGGGCGCGGGACGGAGAGGCGCTGCCCAACGCCTCTCGGTAACCCCGCCACAACGGCCGGGACCCGCCGCACGACGGTGCGCACCACCTACGGGCCCCAGCGCGCACCGCGCCGGCTCCGCCCCGCCCCGATCCGCCCGCCCGCTCCAGCTCCGCGCCGCCCGCTCCGCCCCTCACCGCTCGCCACAGTCCGCCCTCAACGCTCCGCCCCTCACCGCTCCGCCCCCGCCTCGTCGGGCCGGCCCGCCCGCTCACCCAGCACCGCGAAAAGCTCGCCAAGCACCGAACCGCACCGCCCCGCACCGCTCTCCGCACGCTCCGCCCCCGCACCCGCACGCTCGCCCCGACACCGCACCGGCTCGCCCGCACCGCTCCGCCACGCTTCGCACCGCTCCGACCCCACCGCTCCGCTCCGCTCGCCGCAACCGCTCCGCCCCCGCCCCGCTCCGCACTCACCGCCCCGCCCCCTAACGCCCCGCTCCGAACCGCTCCGCCCCGCTCCCCGCTGTCTCCCCGATCCCCGTTCCGCCCCCGCTCCGCCCCCGCTCCCGCTGTCTTCCCCCTCGTCACGCCACCTAATGAACAGCCCCCTGGGCGCGGGCCTGTCACCGTATGCGCCACAAACCGCGGGTCAGCTCTGCGTGGTGGCGAGCGCACAGCACAGGCAACCAGGGGGGGGGGCCCCAGGGCCTCAGCGAGATGAGCGCCATCCCGGGGCTAAGCTTCCAAGCTCCATCTTTCCGCCAGAAGCTAAGACAAGTTATGTCATCACGGGTGTAATCTGTTTGACCTCATTCCCGTAAAACATCGCACGTATGCAGTCTTGTGTGTAAGGACTCCGCAAATGTGCCGCGCAGGTATCATGGTTTCAGCGAGCACGCTGCCCCCCCCCCCCGATAAGGAACGATAAGCATGCACCCTGTTCATGCTGTGTGAGGACCCAGCATCCACAAGGACAGCAATATGAGGCATCAACCCACAGACCTCCGATCCCGCTCCCGCCGGCGGGTAACACTCACCTGTCCAGGCAGATCGCTGGAAGGAAAATCCAACAGTGCTTCCAGCACTTTGCAGGTTATAATATTAAAATACAGGGAAGCATCTAATTCAACAGTCTTTTAGAGCAGTAAAAGTGTCAGTCTTGTTTCAAAAAACAACTTTAGGTCTTTTACCTCTTCAACGATCACTGAGGGTTTGGGGTTTTTTTAAATCTTCATCTTT